>JAOTAY010000008.1:17225774-17265793 GCA_025629805.1 Erythroxylum baracoense
ATTTACAGCATAAAACCTATTTTCTCTACTTCCTTCTTCTATCAAAACAAGAAGAATAAATAAGGGTTACCTAAAAACTCAGTTGAGTATTCTTCTTCCTCTTCTTTCTTCTTACTCTTTTCCTTCCTTCTTCTTCTCTTTCTATGCTTTAATTTTTTCCTTCTCTTCTTCTAGTTTCTTCTACGACTTTCTCTCTTTTCTTAGTTACTATACACGACTCCCTTCTCTTCTTTTCTTATTAGTTTAAGACCAACTTTTGCCTGTCCAAGCTTACCCTTTCTTATTAATCTAATGTCTTTTAACTCCTTAACTTAACTCTTTCTTTTAATGCATGCAACTACTCGAAATTAATAATATATCTAATTAAACTCCAAAAATTGCTAATTCATGAACTCTAACTTATATTCATGCTTGCTAATTTAATAAAATAAATTCTAAGAAAAATTCGGAGTCCAACATAAAATGTTATAGTTTGAATCACGTTTTAGATATTATGTTCTTTCTTATTTCTCTCTAGCTTATACTTGTCATTTGGAAATTATCGTAACCTAATTATTGAAATCTTGATGTTAGCTCTTTATTATATTAAGGTCATTATTATAGTCATTTAAGATATTAATATACATGAGAAAGGAATGCCAAATAAATCAAGGCAATTAAAATATTAATTTATTTATCTATGGTTAGATGGACTGACCATAGGTGGGTTTATATAGACAAATCAATAGAAGGTGCTCAAAGAGTGAGCCATGTGCTGATAAATTATATGATAAGCAAGCATTAGTAAGTCCATATGCAAGTTGGCTTAATACTTAATGGGCCATCCTATTTCAATGGATATTATGTATGATATAGTAAGATAGCAACTTCAAATAAAGAATAAGGTGGGAGAACATGGAAGAGTGGAGTGATTAGTCAAACCTCCACTTTAAACATGTCTTACTTTTATAATAGTGAACTAAGTGGTTAGGTATGTCAACCACCTACTAAAGTAGTTATTATATGGTTGGGTATGTTAATCATCTACTAAATTGATGTATTTAGTGCTCCTTTACCCACTTAATTCTAATCTCGATGATCAAATATTCAAATACTTATAGATAACTTATAGGATAAATACTTTTAACAGAGAAGGAGTTTGAACCATTGTTCCTATGTAACTATTGTGAAAGTTAATAAAGGTTAACAATGTTGTTGTATCTTTGGTATATTTTTTCACTTTTTTGTTTATTTTATATGTTCAGGTATAAATACTTGTTTTCCTTAAGCTTTTATATGAAACACTTTTAAATCCTAAAGATGAGTAAGGTTGAATTAAGTGGGGCGAACTCAATAGTTGATACAAAATTAAGACTAAATTTATTATTATTCTTAAGAAAATAAACTTTGAAATATATTTGTAGATCATTATAAATAGTCAACAAATGTTTAAATTAAAATGATCAATTTACAATAATGCATAGTTATAATTATATAAAATTGAGCATGTGATCATGATTACATTGATTCTAAGTATTTTGGTTATTCTTTTATTGAATTAATAATAAGGCTTACAAGTTGATTATAAATTTAAAAAGTTGGTTCTACTTAATGTGATAACAACATTGTACAAGAATATAAGAATTAATCTATATATAATTGATTTCTTATTAATATGATTCTAGGTGTATAAATTTAACATCTAAACAAATTTGACTATATTAGATTTGTTAAATGACATTAAGAATACCATTAATAATATGAGTAAGATTAATGATATCTTCTATATCATATAACATCGGAGTTATTGGAACAAGAGTAACCTATAAATGGTTAGAAAAAAGAATAATAGAAATTAGTTATAAATATATAAAAACTTATACACTTAAATTCTATGCATTATAAAAGTTTTCATATTTTACAGTTGATTCATAAATCCCCTTACAAGTATACTTGAACTTGTAATGTTATTTTCCTATATAAGGTTAATACAAAATAACATTTTGGATTACATAAAATAAGATATATGTTTATTATTGAAATTTTGACTGATAATTTATTAAAATCTTTAATAGTCCATTACATTAAAGTTTAACTGAGTCTTGCATTAACATGATATATATGTAAAACATGTAATTCAAACAATTCAATTCAATTAATTAACATTTGGTGTATGAAATACTAATTGCTTTGTTTTTTGGACTTTAGATTATCAATTATAATCTATTGTAAGGTTCTATCCACAATAAAAATATAACTTCCTTTTCTAATTAAGCAATTCAAATAATGTTATTTATTCTTAAAATTCTTTCTTCTTTATTTTCCAATATACCAATTAGTTGAATATTTCAAATTTCATCATCTAACTATTTTTCTTTTAAAAAGGAATTTTAATTTGTATTTTATAAGTTCCAATTAATGTGTAGAATACCATACTATTTCGATTAATATTGATTGAAATATGTCATATCGGTTAAAAAAGGGCATAGAACAGACTCATACCATTTTGATTTTTAATACAGACCGATACCCAGAATATCGATCAATAATGGTTTGAGAATGAAAATTTGAAAATTTTGAGGGACTAATTTAAAAAAACAAAATTTATCCCTAAATCTTTTTAGCTTTAACCTATTTGTCATCCTCCAACTCTTCCTCTTACAACTTTAGCAAGTTTGTTCTCCCTTCTATGTGCTTTAGCCTTTTACTCCTTTCCTCACCTACACCATTCAATAAATTATCATCATCACTATTGCATCTCCCCTCTCTGCCAATCCACTTTCTCCTCTTGTCATCCTCCCCTCTACTTTCCTTTACCCACTACTCACCAAGTATTTGCTACTAGCTTGTAGGGTCGCACTGTTGAGTCACTGCTATTAGGTCCTCTACTCTATCCTTATTGTTGTCATCAACTACAGTCTTTTCCTCAGTAGTTTTGATGTGTGAAAAGTTGAAAGACAGGCATTTAAATGAATGTAAATAAATTGAGCTTGATTAGTTGATGATCTTTGTCTTATAATGTCTTTAGTAGTAAATATATCGATGGAAGTGTTATTTGTGTAGTAAAAACTACCAAGGTCTTATGGATCATAGCTAAAGGATTGGTGTTGTTGGAGATATTCATATCATCATTACATAAATTTATTAAGTTGTGGAGGTGGAGATAATAAGGCTTTACACATAATGTTGTAACTTGAAACCAATAAATTTAATGATATTACTCAGTTGTGTTGTAATCTTTTACTTGTCTATAGAAAATATATTTGGGTTTTGTTTTTGACCCATTGTTGAATATTAAGGATAAAAAGATATGGAAAAAAAAGTGAAAAATGTTACAGAAGAGCTTCCATAAATCTTGCATGTTTTGATATATTAAGAATAGCTTTGAATAATACTTAATGATTTGTATTACCAATTATGTGCATATAAAGATAATTTATGAGGATACACTCACCATAATATGAAATTGTGAATGGTTTAAGTAATTATTTTTCCTTTTTATTTTTATAATAAAGCCATTTATGTATTATGCATTGTCAAAGGAAAGATGTAATATATAAGAAATTGTGGTACATTTTAAATGCAGGTACATATATATTTTTTAGTTTCCTTTATAATATCCAATTAACTTTTTAATATCTCTAAATATAAATTGTATCCTCTATATTAGGAAAGCATTTATGTGGACATGTTAGAGTTATAGCTTATAATATGATATGAATATGGTAATAACATTTATAATACATTAGCTTTATGGATTTTATTTTTCATGTATTTGTTTACAAACAATTTTCTCATAATTGATTTTTGAAATTTTAAAGCTAAGTAATGATGATAAATGCAAAAAAATATTTTTATATGAAATTATTAATTTCATTTTGACATATGTCTTTATTTATTTTAACATATGAATGAAAAGAAGTCCAAGTACTCTTAATAATTCAACCTCTTCAGGAAGAATTGATGATCTAGCTTAAGCTCACGCTAGAATGACTTCCAGTATGAAGAAACTATACTATTTATTTTGTATTGCAACAAATATCTAAAAGGTGAGAGGATCACTAAATTAAAGAAATTTTTAGTTAGGATTAAAGATGAAGTGGAATCTCCTAAGAAAGTTAGTCGTGATGTAAAATGCCAGATGAATACTTTGCTTGAAGAGTATCACAATGAGAAAGAAAAAAGTCAAAGGCCGAACTACAAATTTTGGTATTAAAAATTCTTTTGCAATAGTCAGGATGATATTGGCAATATTGAAAGAGGTATTCTCACCCAACAAGAAGGAATTGCTACAATTGATGTGAGGAGGAGAAGAAGATAGGTGTCTAACTTTTTTGCTCCATGACCAACTCCTAAAGCTCAACATTCAATTCATAATGCATTCTAATCTAAAGAAGTAGTTTATAATGTGAACATGATAATAACTTGAAGGTGCTATGATGCAGGTGTCTTATTAATGTTGCCCAGTCTTATTATCTCTACCCTATGGTTGATGTTATTTCCTCCTACAGTCCAAGATATAAAGTCTTTCAATTGATGACTATAAAGGTAACCTTCTTAATAGCTCTGTTTGTAAAATAAAAAGTTATTTAAATAAAAGAAAAACAACTTGGGCATCTTATTCATATATGATAATTGGACAAATAGAAGACATGAGCATAATATCAATTTTTTTAGTTATTAAACTAAAGGGACAATATTTTTTAAGTCTATTAATATATCTAGCCTTGTGAGAAGTGTTTATACTCTATTTAAGATATTTGATGAAGTTGTGAATGAAGATAAGCTTGAAAATATTGTACAATTAATCACTAAAGATGATGCTACTTATAACAAAATTGAAAAAGGCTTGCAAAGCAGGTATAATTATTTCTATTGGACGCCTTTTGCTACACATTGGATTGATTCGATGCTAAAACGTATGTGAGATGCTAAATACTTTCCTATTATTGATGAAACTATGTAGAAAGTTAAAAAAGTAACTAAGTTCATCTACAATCGTACATAGATTCCAAATTTAATGAGAAAGGATTTTTTCAATAGTAGGAATTTGTGTCATCCTACCTTTATAAGATTTGAAACTAATTTCTTATCACTTCAGTGTTTTATTCAAATGAAGAAGGAGCTGAGACATTTGTTTATAAGTCATAAGTAGACTGTATCTCAACATGTCAAGTCTAATGTTAGAATGAAGGTTTCCAAAATTACCTTGAAGATCATGGATATTGATCTCAATCAATTTGTCTTCCGAGTTTATGAGCTTTTAGTAAAAGTACTTTATATGTTAATAGTAATGAGAAGGCAATGATCAATTACTTTTATAATGTCATAGAGAGGAAAAAGAAAGCAGTCAAAGCTAATTTGAAAAATCGGTATTCCTTGTATACACCTTATCTTGCAGTCATCAATGAAAGGTGAGAAAGATAACTTTACTCTTAATTATTAATTACTAAGACATTTCTAAAATATAGCATCTATTAGATTTTACAAAAAAAATTGAAATTAATGGGGAATGTTAGTAACCATCATAACAATTGTTTCACATGACTTCAAGATCTCTTTAGTTTACAACATGAGTTATACAAAGATGCATACAGTGATTTTGAGATATAAAAACACGTCAAAAAGACAAATTTAATCCAAATATATCATTCTTCACTTTTGCTATTTGTTTAAAATAAATTATTACTTTATTTTATTTATAAGATTACTTTTGTTATCTTACAGTCGCTAGATGAAATCAATTTAAAAGTGGCATTATAACATTGTAAAGGTTTGCAATTCGAATTCTTAGTCATATGTGAGTACAATTGAGTGTGAAAGAAATTAGAGCACATTTAAATTCATCCATTTTAAAAAAGAAAAAAAGAAAAAGATTAGAACATAAAGGATTAAATACTTTGGTCTTTGTTTAATACAACTTGAAACTTCGAGAAAGGTACGTTATTGTCATTATTAAGTTGAATATGATTTCTTATAATTTCTTAATAATTTAATATTATTTGTTTATTAAGACTTTTAATGAACAAATAGTTCTATTAATTCAATTTGCCTTGATCATATCAATATTTCAATATACTGAGTTTATGAGGAACTAAAGTTTGTTTATGAGGAACTAAAGTTTATATATGAAGTAACTGGAAAGATAATATTGGATCAAAAAGTGTTGATATGTCATTTGCAACGAGTTTAAATGATGGAAATGATTATACTCCCTTTAATAATAAGGATTTTGTGTCAAATAAAAATTGAGGTAAATGTAATTTGAGCAAATGTATCATTCAATGAAGTTTCAATTTATTTATTTTTTCTTTTCTTTAAATTTCACTTATATTTTAATATATATGTTATATACTTCTAATTGTAAATATTTTTATTTTAAGTTTCACTTCTATTTTGTTATGCTTAGAGGCATATATTATTTTAATATATATGTTTTACTTCAATTATATCTAAAATTATAATATTATAATTTATGTAATTAATTGTAATATTTTGAATATTTTATATTATTTTTATTTGTATAAGAATTAAATGATCCCTTTTTTGTATCAATTATAGTTATTATTTATATCATAAATATAAAAAAATAATAAGAATAATTGTTAGATTAAATTTATAATATTATAATTTTAGATACAATTGAAGTAAAATGAAAATTAATATAGCGTAATATATTAAAAAAATATTTTATAGTTTTATAAAATTTAATGATCTAGAACGACCTGTAACAGAGCTAAATCCAATTATCAGCTCGGTATTCATAAACATTGATTACGTTGCAATCCGCTGAAAACCCAAAACATCCTCTACATCCTTGAACCCTCTGGAAGCCTCTCAACATGGTGGTCTAAATACCATGGAAAGCCATCTTCCACCACAGTTGACAATGGTGAGCTACTCCTCTTCAGATTCAAAACTCTCATGTAAAGTTGACGTTCTCTGACTGGTTCTGCTCTCATTTGCAGGACGCGAGTCATCAGAAACAGGCGGAGCAGTCTCCCTCACTCGGGGATTGCTTGAAACTGTTGAAAGGGGACAGAGACGAGCAAAGACTTGCCGGTTTGCTTCTCGTCACCAAATTTTGCAAAGGAGACGACCTCGCCTCTCTCTGTACCATCTACGACGCTCTGGGCTCTGCCTTTTTGCTTAGGCTCTTGAGGACTGGTACCCTTCTCCGACTTATTCTTTTTAGTTAACTCATGACCATTGGAGTTTCTAAGTCTTTTCATTTCTCGCAGTTTCTAAGGTAGTTTCGGTTTCTCTTTCTTTTGGCTTTCGTGGTGAATACTTATTAGGTATGGGTAAGGGAATCGCCGGTGGCAGTGAAGCAGAGAACCGTGAAGCGTATTTGCATTTGGCAATTACAGTTCTGGCGGCATTTTGTCGCGTTCCTGATATAGCTTCTTCTGCAGATATGATTTCCATGATTCCACTCATTCTGGAAGTAATGTCTCAGTAAGGTTCTTATCTCTAATTACTTTTAAAACAAACTGGTTACTTTAAAGAACAACACAAGCGCACGCATGTGTTTAAGCACTTAATGTTAAAAGAATGAAGTTCATGTGTTGTCATTATTTCTAAAATGACAAAGATTTTGTAGTTTGAAGCTTAAGAGAAACACAAAAGGTAGCTATCAAAGCAAACTTGTAAGATTTGTGAAATGATGATTTGGAATCGATGAGAACTATACCAAGAATGTTGATATTTGGCCACCACTGCATTTAGCATCAGTTTGGAGCACATAGGAGTATTGTAATGGTTTGGAGATGTGGAACATAGATAACTCTTTGGTGGTTTGAGGAATAGGCTGACAGACGTAGGAATTACTAGGAATGCACTTGTCAATTTTTGGGGCATTAGAACATGAAAATTTTCTATGTGACTTGCTGGAAACTGTTACTGGATTCAATATTCATTGATGGAAGGAAAATTTGATAAGGATTTGGTTTCATTGTTTATAGACTGCTCAGGGCTGTTGTATCATCTTACTTGTCAGTATTTTATTTGTGTCTTCATGTATGCTAATAAGTTTGTTCCCTAAATCATAGATCAACTTCACCTGTTCTTGAAGAATGCTATGAAATTTTGTATCTGCTGACAGCTTCTTGCAAGGATGGAATTGCAAAATTTTATGAAACAGGAGGCATGAAACTGATAGCTTCACAGATTTGCACTCTTCCTGATGGTAAATTCTTTTGACAGTGTGTGGATAGCAGGGATTAACAGGCCTGGTAGAAACATTATTGTTATCTTGGTTGTCGCGGTAATGAATATCTATAAATTGAATTGGGATCTGTTTGGTGCCTAGGGTTTTTAGTGGCTTTTTCTTCTTAATGTAAAAGGCTAAATGTGTTGTTCAGTCAGTCAATGGGCCTGTATTTGAGCTATCTGTGGTTGAGTGTTGTTACTAGAAGCTGAAACCTTGTGATATGAATGTGCTGCAGGTTCTCCTATGATGGAGCTTGCTATGAAAATTGTACAATTTATTTTAAATAATCTGTCTCAGGAAGTATTTACGTGCAGCTGTCTGACAGAGCTTGCAATGATAGTGAGTCTATACTTTAATGCTCTTTTTACTTATTTTTCTTTGTTTACCAAGCTGTTCATGTTTGCACCTAGTATTGTATCTCGATGATGAAATCTTCATGAAAGAGGTATCCCGTTGATCCAAGTTCAAACTATTGAAACAATATAGAGTTTTGAGAATTCTTTCCTGCTGCAGGTAACTTCTGCAGCCAGGCAATTTGCTGTGCTGCACAATCATATGAAATTTGAAGCACTTCGCCTGCTTTCCCAGATCTTCTCTTCAGAGTACTCGGTATGCTATCTCTTCTCATGATGTATCCTCATAAATGGACATAAGATTGTGAAGCTTATATAGGAGGATGACTATATTAAGAAAATAGTGGAGTCTGTCTCAATCATAGAATTTTGCTGTTGCATCAGGCAGTTTAGTGGCCAAATATGGCTTATGTGGTCTCATCATTGTATTTTCTTGCTACTTTCAGGATGCACTCCATGATGCGTTGCGTCAACAGACTGACAGCAACTGTTCTGATTACATGCGTGCTGGCATTGTGGCCATTTTACAGAATCGCGTAGGTAATTCATTGAATTGATTGTCTTGAGTTTCTTGCTAGAAGGATGGTGATATTGATTTTCAGATAGCATATATGTTTTGAGGACAAAAAGAACTTTGGTTATTCGGTTGGGAATGCAGTGGTACAAAATATCTTTATCTTTCTGGGCTCCTTCCTGCGTATTTGCCCTTGATTTTTTTTTTAATATTTGGTTGGTTTTATGGTTGTGAAGGCCATACCAATGCTAAATTTTTGCAGAAGAAAGGATTGTCAGATGACCTGAAGCTGTGAATTAATTTTTGGTTAAATCGAAATAATTGTAAAGCGAATGTATTCCTTGCTTGAACTGAAATAGGTAGGATTTTTTTTCTGCCCTATATTTCTTGAACAATTAGGCAAACACTTAACAATGTACACACAATTGTATTGGATTCTATGTGGAAGCACTCCTTCATATCAATGTGGTTCACAAAATCATTCCAGTTGAAGAGGATTAGTTTGAAGGTGTTAATTTACTTTTGACTTGAATTTGTTCAGTATCTTCTAGTTGTGGTGGAACTCTCAAATTGATTGGAATATAAAGTGCCTTTTCATTTGTCTTATGTAGATAGTTTAATGAACAATTTACTAAAATATGTGGAGTTGCATGCTACTTGTTTGGTTTGGTAGTTGCTTGTTGTCAGTAAACAATGTCATTCCTAGAGACATTGTTGCCATGTCTTACGCTTCATTTTTTAGTTAATTTTGCATTTAGCTTTAAGTGCAAGGGCGCATTTCATACCAATGTTGCAGTTTTGATTATGTAATACACATACAGTTGATCATTGAGCTTACACCTTTGTTTTTCTTCTCTTGTACTTCTCTTGTGGTGGCATCAAGGGAAGAATGGTTTTCTGCAGTATCTCTTTGCATAGTTTCTTTCTCCCTTTTCAATGAGATATGTTGTTATCTTTACATATTCATTATGCATGGTTACCTATCTTAATATTTCTAACAGTATTGTTTTAGCTTCTGAATGAGTTTTCTACATTGCAATTCCTATTATAGTGGCTTTATATTGTTTACATCTGATCGTAACATCTTTTTCTTCAATACTGTTTTTGATAGCATTCTCAACGTATAGCAAAATCCTTGGTTTTGTTATCGTGACCACATCTACAGAATATCCATTTTAAGCATAGTTTTCACTAATCTTATTTCCATTTGATGACAGCGCCTGCTGAAAAGTTTTATGCCTTAATTTTGGCGGAATCTATGATGTCTATATGGGGGGAAACATGGCTGATTAGCCAGACTAACTTACCTGATCTGGACGAAATACCAGCTGATAGGTAGGCCATGTGACAGTTTTTCGATTTTATTTGAGTTTTGGTTGTGACTTTTGTGCTCTTTCTTCATTCTATTTTTAGATGTCTCTTACTTGTGTTGGAGTCGTCAAGGGTTGAAATTGCCGTTTTGCTGAATGAGATGGCCTATTTGAAATTTGAAGCTTCCAAGAATATGTCATCTACTGATGAAAATATTCTCTCAAAACAGAGGAATATTGCTGTTGCCTTTTCTTTGGTAGAGAGGATAATTAAACTACTATCAACTATTGATGGAGGTGAAGGTACGTGGATAAAAAATTACCAAGCTTGTGGGTTAAAACATTTGCAATTCAAAATAACAATCCTTCTTAAAATGTACTATGCAAATTAACCATTAAAAATGTATTTAATATGCATAGTGCAAACTGGTTATCTTCCTTAGGGGACCTTCTGCATATGCTCTATATCATGAACAATTCACGTGGCTAGCAATTCTAGACATTGTTTCATTTGTTTGTTGAATTGTACAGAGGAAATTATTGATGAAGGCCTATTTGTTAAGTTGATCAATGGGCTTAATGAGACAATCACCGTTGTTCTAGAATACCTACAAGATGCAAAGGTATTGTAACTGTAAAGATTATTGTTCCATGGAATTTAAGTTTACTATAATTTCTATTACATTGCCGAATGACTTTGCAGGAACATGGTCAAAACAAGGGGAATGATCTTCTTGCTTCAGTACGTCTTCTTGGGAGGTAATAATGTCTGTCATCTTCATTACACTTCCTTGTTAAAGATCGTTATAATCTGATGACACGGTAACTTGACAAAACCTTTATTTTCCATTTACCATCCATGAACAATTTACTGTCGATCATTTGAGTTGGTGGGTTAACTTGTTTTGGTTCAGTTATCTTGCAGAAACACCTTATGCAAGCGAAGAGAAGGTGTTAGATCTTTTGGAGTATCTGCTGTCAATTCAAGGAGAAGATGAACCAAGGTTTGGTAACTTTGTTGGTTGGATCTGTCGACAGGTTAATGATTTCTGATTTTACACATAATAATGTTAAATGAGCTCTATTTTGTTGAAATGTCAGCCCTTTTCATTCTATATGTTTTATGCTCCCAATGGTGTGCCAAATGACAATGCAGACCGCTGGATGCAAGGCTTTGATATCTTCTGGGGGGCTCCAAGCTGTAAGTTGTTACGAGTGATATATTTCCATTCACTATTCAAAGTTGATGTATCCTTGGCTGGTTTTCATCTTGTAGATTATACTTGTCTATTCAAAACATAAAAAGGTGTCATTGTGCATCACTGGGTTGATATGAGACCTACGCATTTTTTCATGGTATTGGTATTGACTATGGAGATGTTGGTTCCATTTTCAGGTTGTTGACTGCCTTATAAAATTGATTGGACCAAGTAGATCTATGGCTGGGGAAAATGGTTCCATATTTTTGGCATGTGATACAATTATGAATGTACTTTTGAAGGTAGTAATTCATAACAAAAGCTGATAATACAAACTATGCTAAATATTGACAGCATCTGTTCTGTTTGCACATGATACTAATAGATGGAGCAACTGAAACTTCCAATGGATGAGTCAACTGCCATCAATCTTCTGAATGCATTGGGACACTGGGCAGGTACTAGCTTGTGTTTGTAATGGCACCTTTATAGTTTTTCATAGCGCCAAATATCAAGTCTTTAAATGTATTTTATAAGTTCATCCACATTACTCTTGTTTTGATATTCAACGAGTAGATTAGACAGACTTATAACCTGCTTAGTTCCTATTTAGTAAACGTGTATAAACAACTCTTGAACAGATATATTAAGCATAAAGCTCTATCCTCGTATTTCTTAACTCCCCAAGCATATAAATCCTTAAGACCATATTTTCATTTCATTCAACTATCTGGACTTGATCGTTTTACAGAGAATGCTGATGATCCTTCAGTCCTTATGATGGCTTCTAGCATCTGTTCGCTGATCCTTGATCATACATCTGAGGCAGTTCTTTTAAAGCATTCTAACTTTGACAGTAGCTCTATCAACAGTTTGGCACGGGTCATAGAAAGAAGTTTAGCTTCTTGGCAGGTAAACTTTATTGTGTGTCGCACAGTAACTCTTACATTTTTATGGCGATAATTGATGACTGAGGCCTTGACCATCTGAATTATGACATTCATGTAACTACCAGAGATGTGTGATGAAAGTGACCAATGGGTGACTAACGCCTTGGATATTATCAGAGTGGCACTTTTTTATATATAAATCAATAACAATGTTGAAAATCATAATATTTTGGAGATAAGAAGAGTTTTTCAAAAACTGCTGCAAAGTCTACATTAAGAATTAAGAAGCCTTGATCTTATGGTTTTAGCTCCTAGTTGATGAAGTAAAGTTTAGTTTCTAAATTCAATTCATTGCAGGGCATGTCTGATGCAGTTAGAGCAGAAATGGATCTTCTGGAGATAATTACTTCAGGTCTGTCAACTTTGGACACAATCAGTTCATCCAGATCTCTTTTGGGATCTAGTAGCTTCCTCTTTCTAATTTTTCGTTGAATTTTGATTCAATCTCTGTGAAAGATATTTGGATTTGAAGCTTTGAACCTTTTGCAGGATATTCAAGATGGGCAGATAGGTTTCCGCGTGTAAAACAGATGGTTGAGAGAACTTGATTGACCATAATTAGGTTCTTGTTACAGTTGAGTTAAATGAAACTGTCCTCATCTCGTGGCATTTTAGGTTGTTGCTCGGTGGGAAAAGTATATTATTACGATCCCAAGCGACTGGCTTAACGTCATGTAGCATATTTATAAACTTTTGATCGCTCTTTCACAAGAAAGAAAACAAAAAATGAATAGCACGTTTTGAACTTAGCTTATTAGTTGTCATCGAAACGTGGTGAAAGCGTTTAATTTTCTGTTATGGTTTCATGCATTTCATTAAAATTTCACGAAATTGTTTTATTCTGTAAAAAGTTTAGTTGTTTTAATGTCATCTCTGGGTACGTGGCATTTCACATTGAGAATCATGTTAAATCTTATTGTTGGAAAGTGACCGAGATAGTAAAACACAGGGATATGTTTATTTCTTATATATATATTTGATGACAATAGAATAGATAGATAGATTGGATGGAAAGGGTAATGTCGTGTGACTTGTTCACAAGCACTTTTCTTTTTGTTCCATCAAACACGGAATTCCACTTGCAAGTTACAATGACTCTCTGCTGAGTCAGAGATGGGTTGGAGTTTAATTGGATTGAGTTGGGCTGGATTAACTAGTAAGTTGATTGGGCGATCTTATGCTCATCTTTAAGCTCAGTGTCAGGGTTTGAGATTCAATTCATACAAAGGATGGGGTTGGCAGCGATTTACCTACTCTATCTAAATTTATTATATGTTTTGTTTGACCTGATCCTTTTGACATTTTGGAAATAATCATAGTCTTTTAAGTTTTTGACGATTAAGAGTTAATGCAACTTAAAATGCTACAAATCGGTACAAATTGGTCCCTCTTTTATTTGTTATGTAACATTATGTATGATCATTGCACATTATGCCGTGCATCACCAATCGAATATCATATTACACACAATAGGATGGGCAGTCTTAAAAGAGAATGAAAAGGATAAAGTATCAGCAATTTACATTTAGAATATTTCATGAGTAAAAAAAAAAATCTTACAAAGTTAAAAGAATTTTTAAATATATGATAATAAAATAATATGATATTATATATATATATAAAAGGAAGGATTTTAAGGGTACAACTCTATGTTCGACAATATGTTCAGGGCTCTAATGCGTACTTGTATTTTTTTTTTTGGTAAAAAGTAGGAATTGTTACTTCTTAAAATTTTTAATTTTATTTTTACTATTATTTATAATATTATATTAAACCTTAACGTTTTTTAAATAGTACTGATAGTGTTTTAAATTTTAACATAGATATATTTTTAGCAAATTTTAACATATGAATCATCAATATAATGTATAATCTTTAAAATAATTTATTTAAATATTAATTAATATGCTATTATTACTTTAATATTTTACAAATATTTAAATAAACTTCTATCGTTATTTTTGTTATCACTTTTACATCTTATCTAAAATATAATGATCACTACTTTAATATTGTTAAGTGATAAAAAATGATGTCTTTGTAGAACTTAAGACATGACCCGCAATATAAAACTTTGACGTACCTCTTTATTATTTTCTTTCACCCTTTAAACTTTTTGTTTCAAGTCATTCGTTTTATAAATAACCTTAATATTTTGATTAAGTATTACTTCTCTCCAAGTTATTTAACTTTAATTTTTTACTTAGTCTATTTATTTCATTGTTGATGTGATTTATTCTTGTATTTGTGTTTTTTTTTCTTAGTTTGTGTATTTATTACATATTTATCTTGTATTGTTAATCTTTGTCATATTCAATATATATTGTATCACATAATTTTATATATTTAGTTATACGTATTTATTGATATTTGTATTATTATTAATTTGCACTATATGTGGGTCTATCGGGAACAGTCTCTCTATTATGCAGAGGTAAGACTGCGTAATATTAGACTTCTTTAAATATTGCATTTCAGTAAAACTCTCACTGAGTGTTGTTGTTGTTCATGTACAAAATGATAATAAAAAAATTACATTCGTCAATTATAAAATATTAAGGTGTAAATTATATTTATGACCTTTTGATTAAATAAAAGTTTAGAGGAATTTTTATCTAGCAAGGAAAAGCTTTCTCTTTTGATTAAAGATCCATTCAAAGCAAAACCATCATTTTATGACATTAATTGGCTCAACCTTTTTTTCTCGTCCCCTATTATATATCTTATAGCAAGTTCCTAAACCTATTGAAGATGTACCGCACAACCTGATATTTCTCCTTGCATTTTTGTTTGTATCAATAGCTGTTGTTGGTCGTCATTATCTCTATTATATAATATGGTAATATGTCAGTTAGTATATCTAAATATATGATGACACATATAGCAGAGTAGATCAAGAAAGAAAAAGTCAGAGACTGCATGTATTGTTTGTACGCCTTCAATTAAAAATGTATGATTAAGGAGTATCCTTTCAAGTGTTTCTAAATGAATCCCTAACGACATAAAATAATGGTATTCACCGCTTCGCCTAACCTACAACATTAAGTGAAGGCTTTCCAACCTCTAAAATGCAAATTAATATATAAAATCAGTTATTGCAAGCCATTAACGTTTTTAATCATCAATTGAATTATAAAATACAGTATTTATAAATTTCAAAATACCATGAAATCCTTTAGAGGAGGGAATCACGTACCCATAGTTGCCGAGGTTAAAAATATATGAACACCTTAATATAAAAATTATCTAGAAATTATATTTCAAAAACTAAATAATATTTTTAAATATTAAAGGTCAATATACTTTAGTTAAATTCAATTAAAAAAAACTCTTACCAGATTATTATAATTTTTTTACAAAGAAATAATTATATAATATTTTTAAGGAGTAATAAAAATAAATAGATACAACATATAAAATAGTTAAGTGTCAAAGTAAGGGATAATTAATTATTCATAAGTTTTATGATAAATTTATACTTGTAACATTTGCCTAATTTTATCTATTCTAAGGGATGTTAAATTAAAACAGATTACAAACATTTTATTAATCATCCCTCTTAATTACAAATGTTATATGTATATCTATTTCTCACCTTTAAAATAAAGAAACATATTAATTATGGGAAGTGATGAAAATTTAAAGTAGAAACCTGACTATAGGTAGGTAAGAAAAAGTATATAATCCTTGTATTGATATTGCAACTTACATAATAAGATATGATATCAAATGTTAGAGCTTAACTTAATCAATCATATATATTGATTGTCCAATAATACTAAATGCTTTCTCATACTTGATAGTCTCAGGAGGTGCTTGGTTAGTTGGTATGGAAAGAAAGGAATATGTAAGAAATGAAAAAATATGGTTGATAATATATTATGATTGGATTAACAATATTTTTATATCCTCTTTTGAGACAATACTTCATACTCCCAATATAGTGAGGAATCATTATAATTCATATTACCATCCTCCTAAGTCAACCAAGCACACCCTTAGTCTAAACCCTAAAAACCTGTCACTATCATTCCCACCGAAAATTTGACGTCATAATTTTATTTTTATTAGAACAAATGAGATTCTAACTTTTAGTTTTAATAAAAAAACTACATAATTATTCAATAAATTATTTTTAATGATATCAATAGCTCAATTATAATATAATCTGATAAATATGTGAAAATTAAGTTAAATAAAAGCACAAAATAAGTAAAATAGCTAATTGACCAAAATGAGTAAAGGAAATATAAATGCAATTCAAGAAAGATTAAAAGCAATTGAAGTTAATTGGGTCATCATAGAAAAAAAGTTGTCTCGTATGCAATAACTCATTATAATATTTTTTGTAACCTTATCTTGATTATTTAAATAGTTTAGGAGCTCAAAATTACATGAAGATATATTATTGTGTGCAAAATATATAAATCTTTTTATAGTTAAGAGAAAATTTGATTTGAGTAAAAAAAACCATCTTGAAGCATCAAAATATCTTTGAAATGGTTTTTGAACAAAGCTTTTATCAAAGGAGTGTGGTTTAATATTTGAAAGAACATGAAAGGTTTTAACAATCTTGTTTTAGGAGATATGGTTGACCTATAATAAAGTTAAGATGACAAATGATAGGTTTTAGTGCATTTCTTACATGCACTAGTCGACAAATATAACATATTAGTTGACTAATATCCTAACAAACTATTTTATGTGCTGTGAGTTTGTTAAGAAACATTGGTTAATACATTGGCATACACTAATAGAATAGTTTCATACAATGATTAGTTGACTACTATCACTATTATTGATCGTTAAATGACTAGCTTCTGTTTGTAATGGCCATATTTGATTTTTTTGAGTATAAATAAATCACAACTAAATTGTAGGACTAACCTTTAGCATACCAGACATTTCCTAAGAGTCTTGAGATGCTAGAGAGTGCATATAGGCATTACATAATGTATACTAAGGCTTAGTATACATTATACATTAGTATACATTATACATTATGTAATGTATACTAAGCCTTAGTATACCATTTTTAATTAAACATGTTTTTAATTGTTTGTTTTCTTTAATCAATGACAAGGTTGTCACGTGATGAAGTAGATAAACTATTCAAGTTTGAGACTTCTTCTGATAAAGAACTGCTAGAGTTTCTTCTAAAGACCGATCACGTTATAGAGGAGAGCTTTTGTGTATACTAGAGGAGAGAAGAGTACAAGGTATTTTATCAGCAACTGGTTGATTTCATGGTTGCGGCAACCAATTATGATTTTTCTTATTTTAATGACCAAAAATGACAACCATTTTTAGTTAAACATTATTTTAATTGTTTTCTTTTATTTCAAAATCACAATAAAAATCACAACTAACAACAAAATCAAACAACTAACTACTGCAAGTGCTAGTCGTCTTGTCGACTGGCAAGTTCACGACGTCTTTCACTATAGAAGCAGATAATATCTCCATTGACATGGCTAATCTCTCTGTTGATGATGATAACGAGGAGGGACTAGTCTTTAGGGCTGATGAGATCAACAAGGTGGAGGAGGAGGAAGTTAACCCTAACCTTTGCTTGGTGGGGTGTTTCTTGACTGATAGATCAATTAACTTTATGGCAATGAAGCTCACCTTAGCCTTATTGATGAAGCCACTAATGGGAATGCTGATCAGGGAGTTAGAAGGGGGAATTTACACATTTCAATTCTATCATAGAATTGACATGGAGAGAGTATTTGACATGTGCCCATGGTTGTTTAACAACCAGATTCTTATTTTAGATAGAATGGAGGGGTATTCCCATCCATATGAAGTACCTTTGAATGGGTTGTATTTATGGGTGCATCTGTATGGTTTATGGACTGGATGTAAGTCAGATTATGTACTGGAAAGCCTAGCGAATGGTTTGGGAACGTTTGTGAAAACTGACCCTGAGAATTTCACGAAGAGAGACTATTTTAGGGTTCGTGTTAAATGGGACATTAACAAACCCATTCGTGAAGCGCTGAAGTTGAGGAAATAAGATGATTCATATTGGTTTGGGGTTAATCTTGAATATGAACGCATTCCTGGCTTTTGTTTTATCTGTGGATTAATTGGCCACAAGGAGAAATTTTGCCCATTACCAATTTTAAACGATGGTGCTCCAATGGTTAGAAATTTGGTCCCCATTTGAGGGCTAATCCTCGACGTCAAAATTCTGCAATGGGATCAAAGTGGCTGCGGGATGAAGGTTATGTTGGGTATGGAGACATCCATGGTAGTTGTAATCGGAGTCTAGAGGTGTGGCGGAGCGGTGATAGAGAGTCCACGATGGGTAGGATGCAGCCTCCTGATTTTTCGAAACAGAATCCTAATCAAGGCAAATTTGTGGGAGCAAATAAGGAAATAGATGTTGCAATGGTTATGGATGAGATTTCAAATTCGAATATTCCTGATGGCATTTTATTAAATGACCCAAAAAGAAGAAGAATGGGCCAAGAGGAGGGGAGTTCTAAGGCCCAGGAAAATGCCATGGACGATGAGTTTACAAAAGATCCAAAATCTGGAAAGGATTCAAAAAACGGGAAAGTGGCGGGTTCTAGTATTGAGGCCCGTCGATAGAAATGAGTCTGTTAAGTTAGAACTGTTGAGGACTTGGCAACAGCAAGGCAGTTCAGAATTTGCGGCACCTTGTTTGTGAAAAGCGGCCTAATTTTATTTTCCTTATTGAGACTATTTGTAACTCAAATAAAATTAATGAAATAAAGTCCTTTTTAGACTATGATGACTTTTATTCTATTAATAATAGTGGTCACAGTGGTGGCCTAGCATTGCTTTGGAAGGGGGTCAGTAATGTAAATATTTTGGGCTATTCTTCTAATTTTATTGATGTGCAAGTTGACATTCAGGGATTAGAGACTTGGCGATTAACAGGTTTTTAGGAGCAAGCTAGTAGGAACAGAAGGCATGAAACGTGGGAACTACTGGGAAATCTTGTGGTGGTATCTTCTCTCCCGTGGGTTTGCATTGGGGACTTTAATGATGTCCTATATAGTTTTGAGAAAAGAGGAGGGCTCCCACCACCTACTAATTTACTTCATGGGTGGTTCCAGAATGCTGTTTCGGGGGCTGGTCTCTCGGAGTTAAAATTGGACGACTATCAGTTTACTTGGGATAATGGACGTATTGGGGTGGATCAAGTGGAAGCAAGATTAGACTGGTGTTTAGTTTCTGAGGGCTGAAGGAATTTATTTCCAATGTCTAAAGGGACAGTCCTTGATTTAACTACTTCCGATCATTTACCTTTATTTGTTCAAATTCAGATTTATGTTCCCAGGCAGAGAGTGCACTTGTTTCGGTATGAAAATCACTGGTCAAAAGAACCAGAATGTCGCTAGGTAGTGGAGGATTGTTGGAGTTCTAATGGGGGTGCTAGCTTAGTAGATAAGCTTGTGGTTTGTAGTAAAGCTCTAGATGAGTGGGGGCAGAATTATGGTCGCAAATTTAAGGAGGAGCTAGATGTTTGTAGACGAAAACTAAAACTACTGAAGGGTAGGAGATCGCAATCGGATCGTCGGAACTATTTGCAGGCGAGGGAGAGGTTGGATGAAATTTATGAGCAGCGTGAATTATTCTGGAAGTAAAGGGCGAAGGAAGAATGGCTGAAAGGAGGCAATCGGAACACACGTTACTTTCATGCTAAGGCTTCTGCTAGACAAAAGAGGAACCGCATTGATCAGCTGAAAGATGAGAATGGGGATTGGAAGAATTGGGATACAGGTTTGGGAGAAGTGATTTTGAAATATTTTAGCGATGTATATTCGACACAAGCATGTTCACTAGATAGTATTCTTAACCTAGTTCCTAATTGTGTTCTTGAAGAAGATAATAAATTCCTTGAAGAACTGTTTGTGATTGAGGAAGTGAAGCAGGTTGTTTTTAGCATGGGTTGCGATAAATCTTCGGGTAGTGATGGCTTGAATCTAGGATTCTACCAACGATATTGGAGTGTTATTGTAACATCTCATTACCTTTGGGAGGTTAGAATAGTAAAAATGAGTGATTAATGAGATCTTAAAAATGCATTTTTTATGCTCATACATAAAATAGTATATACATATACTTGAATAGTGAATTTTTCTACACATAAAAATAATTGTACATTCATTCATGAATAATTCCGGGTATATCTGAACTGAGTTGTGAATTTTGGAAAATTGTGAATTTAGAATTTATTTATATTGAAAATTTTATTGATTAGTAGAATTATTATATTTGCGAATTTTGGTGAATTTAGGATTTAAATTGTAATTTATAGAGTATTATGGAAAATAGGAAAAAGAAGAGAAGAAATCAAATGAAGATTTGGAGATAGTTGGATTGCAAAGATGAGAGTTAAAGGGAGTTAGTTTCAAAAGAAACTAAGTTAGATCTTAGACCTTAGGAAAGTGATAAGTGTAAAGTTGCCTTTATCATGTGTCAGAAGTAAGTTTGAAATTCGAGAGTTAAAAAGGGGTTTATTCTTTTCCTAAGTTATTTCCTTGTTATCATCTTCTCCGAATTTCTTCCCATACACAGAGTTTTTCCATCAAACTCCTTCCGAGAGTTAACTTTGATTTTTTTTCATATCCATCACCACTTCCTATACTGTTAACTGATTCTTCTGCCTTAAGAAAAACCAAAAGTTGGTTAGTGTTCACAGAGGAGGACGTGGTTTTGCATGAAGTTAGGGCTTTGGGGATAGTTGAAGATCTTAGAGTTTTCAATAAGTAGTGAATAAATTCTTTAGAGTTGGAGATTTATGAAATAAATTTGATGAGTTACTGTCATCTACATGAACATGGCATTTTCATGTATATTCATGAACACTGTGGATGAGATAAAAAAAATGGTTATAGTGTTAATTTAGTTTTGGGTGGATCATTAGTGATCAGGTGATATGGAAATGGTTTTTGGAGTTGAAATTTTGACCTGAAACTTTCATGAATTTACTGTACTGATCTAGACGGATTTTGACAAAATGGTCTCCACAAAAGTTGTAGATATTTCCTTTAGCTTTTCAATGATTTATAGCATGAAATTTTTGGACATCTGAGCTAAAAGTTATGGTCCTTATAAAGGAAGATGTATCTTCTTCTATGTTTTGCTTCTTCTGTAATAAAGTCATCTTCTTCTATGTTTCTTCTATGATGACGTCATCTTCTTCTGTGTTTTGCTTCTTCTGCTTTTAGCTTCTTCTATGTTTTGCTTCTTCTGTGATGATGTCATCTTCTTCTATGTTTCTTCTGTGATGACATCATCTTCTTCTGTGTTTTGCTTCTTTTGCTTTGAGCTTCTTCTATGTTTTTCTTCTTCTGTGATGACGTCATCTTCTTATATGTTTCTTCTGTGATGACGTCATCTTTTTCTGTGTTTTGCGTCTTTTACTTTTTACTTCTTTTGTTTTTCGTCTATTCCTATCTTCTGTTCCATTTTTGTCCCTTCAGAAGATAGAATCGATCTTTAAGCTCTTCAAGAAAGTTTTAGATCTTGAAGTTCTCTTTCGAACCATATAAAAAACACCTTAATCCGATATCTGTGGGGAACGTTTTAGCAACTTTTTCATTTCGTATGTCTTTTTCCATTTAGTCTGCTTTTTCATTTGGCTTCATCTATACCTATCTTCTGTTTCATTTTTGACCCTTTAAAAGATAGAATATATCTTTGAGGTCTTCAAGAAAGTTGTAGATATTGAAGTCCTCTTTCAAACCATATAAAGAACACCTTAATCTGATATCTGTAGTGAAAGTTATACCAATTTTCCCATTTTGTCTGTCTTTTTCCATTTAGTCTGCTTTTTCATTTGGCTTCATCTGTACCTATCTTCTATTCCATTTTTGACCCTTCAAAAGATAGAATCTATCTTTGAGGTCTTCTGAAAAGTTGTAGACATAAAGTCCTCTTTCTAACCATGTAAAGAACAACTTAATTAGAAATCTTTCGGGAAAGTTATAGCAATTTTCCCATTTTGTCTGTCTTTTTCCATTTAGTCTGCTTTTTCATTTGGCTTCGTCTGTACCTATCTTCTGTTCCATTTTTGACCCTCCAGACGATAGAATCTGTCTTTGAGATCTTCATGAAAGTTGTAGATCTTGAAGTCCTCTTTCAAACTATATAAAGAACACTTTTCTAGAAGGGAGTACTGTCAAATTACTTTATTTTCATTGTCTTAATGATCAAGAACAGTAGACTCGAAAGTCAGAGTTTGGAGAAAAATCTGAAATGGCTCATTAGGTTATGAAATTGGATTCAAATGGTTTGTCGAGGTATAAACCCTACGAACAAATGCTAGTTAAGTGAGTTTCGATATTTGATTGTTTTTGTGATGACATTGATGGAAGGATACCCGGGATTGTCATGAACATGCATTGTACATAATTCATTTCATATATGTGCATTAATGAACACGCATAATTGTGCAAATTGTGATATATGTGTATGTTATTTGTTATAGAGGAGCAATTGGAACGTCAACCTCCAGACATTGCCGACACTTCTAGGCATTAGCTTCGGGAGCAACTTGTGAGTAACCTAGATGGTTTCTCTAAATTATTTGTTTGCTTAAGTTGTGCTGTGAATGATAAATGAACGTGAACTGAATGTGTTTGATTGAGGATTCCGGACAGATGGTCCAATGAATGTGAATGAGGATTGAGATATTAAAGTGCTACTTGTATTTGAATGTGAAGACCTATGTGCTATATAATGTGATTGATTGTGTTACATGCATCCCATTCATGAATGCATAATCAGATAATGGAAGTTGTGACTAGAGTAGCCAACAATCAAAGCTTAAAGCTCAACGAGTGAAAATGAGCCTCGAGCTCACAAGTGTTTCAGAGTCTCAGGCTCAACATGTAATGAGCCCTGTATCCTCATCGGATAAGGGACAATTATTAATGAGCCCGGTATCTAAAATAAATATGGGACAGTTCAGGCACTCGGTCACAACAACGTAATAATTGGAAAAGAGTCTCACGATCATTTCATATGCATTCATTTATGTATGTGTGATTAATTAAAATGCCTAATTTGCCTGTGCTTAAGTGAAAATGTGAAACGTGATCGAATATGCAACAATGTGATTATATGTTATGTGAAATGGTGTGTTACATGAATTGAGTGAACCATCGATCATGGTTATCTCATTGAGTTCGCAAAACTCACCAAAATTGCAATGTTGTCTTTTTAGGACCGAGAGACGACTCTAGCTACTGAGAGGCCCTACCAGCCGTGTAAATTGTGAATGGCAAGAGAAGTCATGGCTCAAAGGTCGGTCAGCTGGAATTTTTGGACAGATTAGTTAGATTGTCAATATTTTCCTCATTCATGTAGTACTATTGTATTAGGTTTTGATGATGTACATATAGAAATTATTGAAAGCCACAATATTAACAATCGGGTTTTTATGAAATGAAATGAGTAAAAAGTTGGTTTTAAAATATTGTGATTTTTCATATGATGCATTATAATGAGTAATGATAGGATGCCATGTGAAGCTAATGTAGTGATCGAACGTAGCTCGCCCTTATTGTAGGATATGTACCGGAATGACCTTCGGGCGTCCTGGTGTGTACCTTACGGTAAGGGGGCGCTACATAAACTCTCACGGGAGAGTATTAAGGGCCTGGTGCACTATCAGTATGTCAAAAATGGGCACATCCAGCTCTTTTAGCTTACTCTGAAGGTAAACCATCCTAATAATGTATTCCCTAACACTTCCTTCTCATGTGTACCTTATAGATTATAGAACCTTAATTAAAGTGCTCAGCTCCGCATTAGATGACACCTTATATCTTTAGGAAATACTATCCATCAAATCCTTCGCTTTGTTTTTGTCCAGTAATCCACATAGTAGATGATCTGAGATCGACATCTTAATGGTCAAATAACACATTATATTTGACCGCCCCCAGATCACCAAAGCCACCTTATCAGCTTCTGAGCTAATGTCTGTAAGTGGAGAAGGTCTCTCTTCCAACACCGCCATATTGATGTCGGTCGTCTCTGGGGCAAACTCAACATCTTTCTTCCACTTCTTAAAATTGAAACCAGTCAAAGTCTCAATAATGACATCATTGTTATTCACAGAAAAGATAACTGCATAATAAAAAAGGTAATGTAAAGATCAACATAAATGTAGGATAACAGCGATACTTAAAGCATTAAAACAGTATATATACCGAGAATCCGATCACACATATTATGAAACATCTTAGGGCAGAATGCATAATATATGCAATTAGACCACCACATAAAAGTGGTCAGAGTACAAACTGTCAACTCTCATGACACTATCACTTTTTGGGCAAATGGATCATTTAAGCAACGTCTTTCTTCTATCTTATACCTTTATGCACGTCTCAAAATCTTATGTAAGATTAACACTTTTGGGCAGAATAGCCAAACATAAGACCAGAGACATCCCTCAACATGTAAGTATAACAAATGAAAATACTGACTTGAAAGGCCACTTTGATGACTACATCCTTATCAGTACCCTAAAAGGTCTACAAAAATAAGGGATACATCCTTATGTTATCCTCACATTCTACATGGGCATACCATATGCAAAAATGTATCATCAATACATGCGAAAACCGAATGCAGTGTCAAATTATCACATACAGGTGCTGAAAACATTGTCTTTATACTTTATTTAAATCTTTTATAACAAAAAATATCATTCAAAGCGACTAACATGTTGTACCAGACACTGAACCTACCACATGAGACACGAAACCTTAAGTGTCTCCCTTTTGTTAGTTCGAAGCACAAAAATTAGCTCAAAAATAGCTTTAAAATGCTTTAAATTCTTTTCCGGAATAAAATCACCAATGTAATTAATCTAGAAAATTTGAAAAGATCGCTTTATGAATTTTCTCGACCCAAAAACTAACCCAAAATATCCCGAGGCACCTTTATAGAAATTTTTAAAATTTTTAAAAAATTTTCTTTGGTGATAACGTCAGCAATACTGTAGTGTTGACATCAGCATATTACTGTATGCTGATGTCAGTTTGACATCCCTATGATGTTATTAGTGTGTGTTGAGTGAGAGCACGTGCAGTCCCAAACACACTGCCATATGCGTCTGACCCGTGCACTGCATGAACCATACACGCATCGATGCACTGGACCTTTGTTGGCATTTGTGGCTAATGCGACTATACGCACAGACACACCAATCCTATATGACACACGCATCGGCCATGCTTCCACACCCACTTTCACAGTGTGTCAGGACAACTAGTCAGCGCGTCCGTCCCATTGCTACTCTTGGGAATTCACCTCGTGTGTAGCGCGTGAGTTAGAGGCTAAAAAGTGGTGGTGCCATGTGTTGTCATCTGGTTGGCGTGTGCAACGCACACACCTGTCGAACTGTCTCTCTGCCTGCACCGTTCACGACTTGGACATGTGTACGACACGCGCTCGACGTTCTTTATCATTGTCGACAATGAGGACCATTTTCGGCAACTCTAGAGCCCTTTTTCATTCTTTATGGCCGATTGTTGACTTGTTTTGATAGTTAACCTCATGTACACCACTTTTTTTTTTTTTTTATAAATACTAGGGGGACCTATTAAAAGGTCAAGTACTAAAATGCCCCTGGGGGGTCAAAATGGGAAACTATAGATAGGGTGCAAACTCAATGTAAGATTCCTGTCGTTCCCTAAACGTCAACTGGAATACGCCGTCTCGTGGTGGCGGGTACAGCGAGGCAGTGGTGGTAAGTGCGGTGAACTCCGCCGTAGTGGAGTGGGCTCTCTTACACCACTTTGATGCATTCATATACGTAAAAAAAGCCAGAAAACGGATAAAAAACAAAAAAACTTTGTTTCCGATCATGTAACGACTCTGATATCACGTACAACATGCAGTATAAACCTTATTAAGTGTCCCGAATCTTACGTGAAACAGAAATAAATGAAGTAAATGCATAAATACCTATTTTCGATTCCATCACACTTTCGAGGTAGTTTTCGATGCTGGAACGAGCTCCAATCAACCGGGACCTTCATGCGAACTCCTCACTAGATCGTGGTTAATGTCTTTCTATATTTTTCTCAATATGTAAGCTCTCTTAACGAATCAGAGATTTCGTATGCTTATGAATGATATGAGCAATTGCATGAGACCTTAACTTTTATATATAACTTTTATATATAACTTTTATATCGGGCTTCTTTATCACAAGTCCGATATGAGTTCGATTCACACTAATCAGAATCCATTTTCTACCTAAGCTTCGGCCTATTAACTTAGATCTTTTATTGGTCCACTTTGTTATCTTTATTTTGATCAAATTATATAACTTAACCAATAAATTATTAAAAACTGAAAAAGACAATTAAATGTTATCCAACTTTATGATAAATGTTAAAAATATCCAACATATATAGAGTATTTTGACGTAAATTTGAACGAGAAAACCAAGAAAAGTATTTGTCATAAGCATGTAAGTACATTGCATCAACTAACAACGTGCTTTAAGGCAATTTGCAACGGTAGAAGTAAATCTTTTTATCTTTTTCTTGCTTTGCAATTTCGTTCTTAGAGAACAATATCATGAGCTTGTTCACACGACATAAGTTCCCAAACAAACAGGAACTATCCGAGACTGAAATTTTACATCTGGCTACTACAACCTAAGAACTAAAGGATTTCATATTCGTAATAGTGAACCTCTAGAATTCTACTTCAGGAAACAGCTCTTCCTTGAGTGAAGGAGCTATCCATTGTATTTGGATGTAAGTGATGTCCCAAAGATCGTCACCTTCATTTGGCACCAAAATCTCCTCTTCCTTCATTTTCAAGATCATCTTTTTCAATAAATCTGGAACCACTTGCTGCAATTTGGTTTCACCATATTCACCCAGATCAGCTTTCATGCACGTGTCCATTCTTCTCAACACTCCAAGCCAAAATGTCCTAAACCCTGGACTAGCTGTTATCTGCTTCAGAAACTGCAAGTACACGTCTGTCATGAGCTCCATGGAAATTGTCAGAGTCCCTTCCATGCTTCTCACCTCCTTCTCGGCATTCTCACGTCTCGAATACTCTAACATCTTTTCATGGAGATCATCAACCATGGCGAACACCACAAGATTAAAACAGCTGATGCAGTTGGCAGGGGCTAGGTCAAGTTCATCAACCAGGTTAAAGCTTTTGCAAAGTGACTGTATCGCATGGTTTCTTATCTCTTCTCGTCGAGCTAAGCTGGTTTTCCTGAATGCCTCACATAGTTTCACAAATAGATTGAAGGCAAAATTGGATGAACCAAAAAGTTTGGAGTTATCCTCTGAGGAGGAATTGCTGGCAATGCTTGCTGAACTACAATTGCTTCCAGGGTCTGAGAATTCTTTGTACCATTGGATCAACAAGTGTACAGAATCTGACAGAAGGTCCAATATAACTAAATTCCTCTCAAGTGGACTATTCTTAAGTGCAACAAATCCAAATGCACAATCCACACAATATGCATAATTTGTTCTTGAAATATGGGTTTTTTCTGACATCAACGTGATCAGAGCCTCAACCCCCTGACTGTATGTTTCTGGATGTCTGCCACTAATGGATAATAAATGGAGGATTGATTTCCATCCAAGGTGAGTTTGCAAATTTGCAGGGAATTCGGTGAGGATCTTGCTCGCTGAACTAGTTATGCTCTCGGCACATGTGTCAAGAATTTCCTTATCAAGTTTCCACATTAAGTTAATGGACTTGAAAATCAGCTCCTCTGCTGCTCTATCTGCTCTGAATGTAGAAAGGAGTTCAATACATACTTTGGAAAGCCCGACAATGGCTTTCTCAGCAAATGGAAGCGGGGAAAACAAAGGGAACTGAATAACCGCTAGCAAATAATCATGGAATGAAGGCCAAAAGTTCTGAAACCTGTGACTGTTTACCAAGGTGATGGAAACTATCAGATCCCAGCAGAACACAACTGTTTCCTCTTCATCAAGTGGTGTGCTGAATTTTTGGCCTTTCCCGCCAGCTGCAAATATCAAAGAACGTCCAATGTTTAGTAAACCATCATCTGGTATGTTGCTACTACTTCTGAACATGCTACCAATCCTACATTGTTTGATAATTTTCAGATTCTGTTCAAACTCATTCAACCCAAGTGCCACTGAATCTTCCATTGTATCTATTGATAGAAAATGTGAGAAACGACTTATTATGTTAGAACTCTGACGACTGCCAAATCTCGAGTCATGGGACGGGAAAATCACACCCGATTCATTTCTCATGTTTTCAGAGTTATCAAATGGAGAACTACAATTGCTATCAAATTCAAGCACAGATTGGGGAAGGATCTTAAGCCTTTTGAGTTTCAGCAAACAATCCACAACATACCGCCAACTACCTCTAATGGAATCTGTGAAACTGTTTGCAATGGTGAAAACTGCTAAAGTAGCCATTCTTGGCTTCAAATCATGGCTGAAGGTGAACAATGTTTCTTCTGAGGAGGCATATGGATTTAACAAAGTGGTGAATTTTGAGAATAACGCAATGAGTTCATCAAGAGTATCATGTAGACCATATTGAGCTATCCTAGCTGCTGATATTAGTCCTTCTATGCACTCATGGAACACTTCATCTTCATCCGCATGCTCAAAGAAGGCGAAAAGTGCTGCTACTGATGGACCAGCAATGCGAGCAAACATATCTCGCCCTATTCGACGGTCAAACTTACAGAGGATCAAGGGCTGAACAATTTTGGACCGATTAATCAGTTCCACCCATCTTCCTGGGTTCATCTCAACTGGACCTGATTGACCAAAAAGTGTGATTGGATTGGTTGCAATCGAGTGGAAAAGCTCAGAGAGATACTCTCTAGGAAGATCTTGCCCTGCATTGATTGCCCTATTGTTCCTGATAAATTCCTCCTCTGTCATCTTTTTCTTAACTTGAGGATTGTGCAGGTCCGTATTAAGCATAATAAGAGAGTAACAAAGGATGAAAACTGCATCTTTGCTTGCAAAGATGTCTGAAGATTGTTGTTCATGAAATTGCTCGGAGAAAGCTTCAAGGATCCTCTGGATTTTTTGGGACTCCCCTGGCAACCTGAAGGTTGAAAGATACGTACGGAGGGCAGTGTCAAGAATCATGCCTGTAAATTCGAACGTTTCTGTGAATTCCTTAAGAACTCGAATGTGAAACTCGTCAGGGTCACCAAGAAAATCACCGATCGTATTCTTGTCAAGCCCAGGTGTGTAGCGGAAGAAGATGGACAAGGCTTTTGGGTCTGGAGGATCAGAGACCAATTGACAATATTTCATATACTCCAAACCTTTCTTTTCGTCTGCATTAAAATGGTTCCCAGCAAGTACTAGCTTCCTTTTTTGCGCTTTCCTCATTCTCAGGTATTCTACCCAAGTCTCAAAGTCATCTTTCGGTTTGTCTTCCCAGAAAGGTCTGTATTCAGTAATTTCAACAGGGTATGGTCCAGAAGGACTAGAGTCACCTTCCTTGTCAATGTTATCCGCAATGTTATGTATCAGGATCAACAACCCTTCAAAGGCTTGGACTTGTATAGCAGTCAAGGAACTTGCTCCAGGAAATGAGAGCTTGCATAGCAATTTCCCGATTTCCTCAAATATATTTCGGAAGGTGGGATCAGAATCATAGTTCACATACGCTTCTACTGGGAATGTCGGTTGTCTGCAAAAACTTATAATCCCTTCGACTGCAACTTCTTGGAGTTGAATTGAGGGCGCAGAAGTTGCAATTCTCAACAACACAAACCCAAAAAATGCTTCTAGTTGGAGACGAATAAACCTGCAACCACAGGGACATCCTGCTTTGTTTAGGATTTCCAGGATAATGAAAAATAAAACTAGAATACTATGCACTACAGAGTTATCTTTTCAAAAAAAAAAAAAAAGAATAGCAAAATTACAACCTACGAAGAAAGTGATAGGTATTCAGAACAGTACTGCAAATCATCGATAGCACAAGTGGACTTGAGCAAGTCCCGTAGTGAATCAAATGGTGAAACAAATCATCTTGGATCATTCTTAAAAGCTTTGGATGCTCTCCGATGGAATCTCCACTCAACTCTATTGCAGAATTTATCAAAACCAAGGCAAAAAGCTGAACATTCTCATCAACAGTATGATAAGTATACCCCTCTGTCTCCACAACTTCCACCACGTTAAGCAACGAACAAAGGAAGTGAAAAATATCAACCGCACTACGAACACCATACCCGGAATCAAAATCACTACTCGTATCCACATCTTCAGTATCAGACTCTGATTCCTCGCCAGGTTTTACCTCGACATCTGGCAACCTCGAATATATAATCTGTATCAATTCATGCATTGTGTATCTGGCATTTCGTTGAAGTAAATCCCCCCTACTTGCAGATTGTTGAACAACTTGGAAACACGTATTGACAATAGTACAAACAGCATGATCTGCAAGCAAAACTGAAGCCTCGTGTTTCATGATACCTGTCAAAACCTGCAGAATTCTCATCATCACAGCGTCTTCAGATGCTGAATCCGTTTTCTCCAGGCGACAACCGGTAATCCCAGTTACGATTGAATTAATAGCATCTCTAGCTCCAGGTGTTTTCACATCAAAGATTTTGTGATTGAACACTTTAAGGATGGATGAGAGGGCAACACCCGTGGCTGTAGCAGGAACATCATCACTTTGTATCACATCAAGGAACGGGCAGATATATATGGAAGGGTCTATGCTACGCCATTCTTGCTGAGGATTGAAAATGAGAGCACGTAGAGATTTCAAGCCTTGAATTGTAGGGGTGTCGTAGCTCTCTTCTTGAGAAAGAAAAGGGGGGGCGGAATCTGAGGGACGACGGAGTACAGCGACTATGGCGCTGACTTCGGTGTTCAACATGCAAGAGATGCCTAGTTCCTTTCTTCTCTTTTTATCTAGACCCGGAGACAACATGTTCTTGTCTTCCTCTCCTTCCATAATTTTGTTCCCCACAAAGCGTAGAAGTTGTAAGCATATGGAGTCTGTCTGAAGGAGTCTTTGTTTAAGCGGAAAGCTATCGCATCGGTGATGAACCTGTGCTGGCATTGGGTTCAGATTTCTGGGAATACAAACATGTAATCTCAAAACAAAACCATGATATTTTGCCATAATTAATTGTTTTTGTTTAATTTGATTCCTTTTTTTTGGCTTGGATTGATTCACATTTTGAAGATGTCAACTTGGCTGTAATTTTATTGAAATAAAAATGCTTCATTCTATTAGCTATGAACAGGGAAAGTGATCTCACCAGAAGTGCATTGTACGAAGATAAAGCTGCCTTCTCTCATTTTCATACTATTGCTCCATATGGTAACCTAATTTCAAGAGTTTCAGATCGTAATTCTTAAATTCTGCCGCCACCTGACCTGTTTAGAGAAGAATGTCTCCTTGTCATGAAGCTACAATATATATGTCAATTCACCTTGCAAGTTTATGCTGGCTTGGCAGGTTTTATACATTAGGAGATGGAAAGATTCGGATGGTGTGGCAATGGTCCTTGAAAAAGATTAGGATTAGAGGCGGGGAACAATTTTCGGCTCTCTCATCTCAATCTCTCTTTAATTTACCAGTGGCGGTTGTTGGACCACTACTGTAGCTATATTCTTACATCCTTTGGCATAGTTTGGAAGAAAAGCAGTATTTGAGAATTTGCTAAAATCAACTTGTTTAAATAATAATTACATATTTTTAATAAGTATTTATGGGTTTAAAATTACTGTTTTGGTAATGGCTGAAACGTGAAAATAGGTGTTTGGCAAATATGGTTGCAGTTGCTGAAAAGAGATAAAATTACTAAAAAACTCATTAATTTAATAAACTATTAATTGTTGTATAAATAATTAAAAAATATATTATTAATCATATAAATTAAAATTATAAATAATAAGATAAGAAAATATAAATAAAATAAATTTAGTAAATAAAATATTTCATAAAAATATATTATTAGTCATATTAATTAAAAGTATAATGAAAAATAATACTTATGGTAAAAGTTATTAATGAGAAGTAAAATTTTTACTACAGAAGTAATTTCTTACAGTAATCTTCTTTTTATTTATTAATTACTTCTTACTGTAATCTTCTTTTTATTTATTGATTTTTACAATAACATCGTATTTTTTCTAATCTATGATTATTCACCACAAATCTAAATATATAATTATATTTAAAAATTGTGATAAATAAATACTTATTTTCGTTATATCGCAGATCCAAACAGTCTTTTTCATATTCGTTTACAAATACCTCAAAACTTGGTATGCCAAAGACTATTGTTTTGTCTTCCCCTATCCTTTAAAAGTTGTCCAAACCAGAAATCAGAATTGACCTCCAACTTTAACCGGCTAATTTGTGTTTAAGATTTATGGACGAGATAGAGGTAGAGGATGATGCCAGGTACCCACCAAAACCTCACCCTCTGAATCGTTCCAGAAACTTCCCCTCATATCCTCATCCACTCGCCACCCACTACAACCAACGTGATTACGAAGACGAGGACGAAGACGACTCGGACGACCCAGATGACATCCATGACGACATCTACAGCCATGGGGTCTATCCTCGTGTTTCTGAACAGAAGCAAGATTTTGAGAGGTACCCAAAACGCCAAAAACTGAAAAGCTCGGCCTCAAATTATGAATTTGTCCCTAGAAGCGGTAGATTCTCTTCTCAAGGCGATGGGAGTTTCGCGCCCGATTGGGGCGAGCACGACAAGTTTGTGTTGCTTGAGGTGTGGGGAGAGAGGTTCTTGCAACTGGGTAGGAACAGCTTGAGATCCGAGGACTGGGCTGAGGTTGCAGATAAAGTGTCGCAAGTATCGAAGACTCTTAGAACAGAAGTTCAGTGTAGGCAAATGATGGATGGTTTGAGGAGAAAATATAGAAAGGAGAAGGGAAAAGGTTTTCACCGTAGCAAGTGGGCCTTTTTCAAGAAGATGGATATGCTAATGAAGCAAGAGCTTGGAGTAGGTGGTGGGGTTACTTTAGCTTGTGGATTAGATTCTGGGGAATTCGTGTTCATGGACACCAGGGTGTATTTGGAGCATGCAAATGGCAATGATGAGATGAGAGACAGTCCATGCGAATCAGAGGAGGAAAATGGGGACAAGGATGTTGGGCGGAGGTTTGGTGCAAACGAAGGCGTAAAGGGGTTGAGAGTGTTGGCTGACTCTGTACAGAAGTTTGGAGAAATATATGAGAAGATAGAGAGCAGTAAGAGAGACCAGATGATGGAATTGGAGAGGATGAGAGTAGAATTTCAGAGGGATTTGGAGTTGCAGAAAAAGCAGATTTTGGAGCGGGCTCAGGCAGAGATTGCAAAAATAAGGGAAGGGGATGATGAAAATGATAATGATGAGGAGGAGAATATTGATGGGGAAGATGATTCAGGAGAAAATATCAGCGAATGACAAAGGTAGACTTTTGCTTGTTGCATTCTATAACCACAGTTCTGGTTTGTTTACTTTTTTCTTTTATAATATCTTCATTCCTTGTCTGGCTCAAGTATTCGTTGTTTGCTTGCAGTTTTTTTGATGAATTAATGCAATCGAGATATATGCCAAGCAGATTTCACAGTCATTTGTGTTTTCTTTAAAACTATAAATGAAATTAACAAATTTGGTAACTCCTGAACCTATGTGCATTTTATTGCCTCTTCAAACGTAAGGCATTGTCAGTTTGATTTTTCATTCACTATCTTGCTTCCCCTTCTGTGCTTACTCTTTGGCTGGCATTCTTGAAATGAAATCAGGAGTTATAACTTTTTTTGGTCTGAATTTAATTACAAGAAGCTGTGAATCATTACAACTTTAATGTTAATTGCATCACTTGAAAGCTTAGTTAAGCTCTTGTCATTGAGCTTTCGGTAGGCACCATCCCATTTCGGGATATATTTGTCCTCTTGATCTCTTAGTTTGACTTGTTTGTATTAACATTTAACATATGCTTCTCTTTCTCTGTTATTTGTAAATTTTTCTTTCTGTTGAACCCAACTATCAACATACAGATTCATTGTTGATGATACCACTAATATCTTGTGTTATAATTTTCAAGAAGCTTGTGCAAACAGAAGGACATCAATATTGACACTTTCCACAAGCAGGTGTCCATATACACTATAAAGAGTGTTATCACTGAAGAAAACATTACTTAGTTCTAGTTAATGGTTGTGTGTCCAGAATCAGTAAGTTATTTGAAACAAACTGTGAGACAGAACCCCTTCTAGAACTGCTTGTCATGTACTTGGATGAGTTAGCATGATAAAGTGTTCTGAAATGAGCAAATTGGACATTAATGATATTGTTCCCTCTGGTTTGTATAAGAAACTGTTCATATAATTAGATATTGTTGAACTGGTTACATTCCAGTCTCCACGGTCCACATATCGTTGCATGAAGCTAGGCCTTTTCTTTTTCTCCCTGATGCATTAGAATACTTGGTGTTTGTTCAGACTCGCCAGAGGTACTGTTACAGCAATCATTATCATCTACAAAAACAAGGATTTGTACAACATTTCATTTGCTATGTGTATGAAATTTGCTTATTGCTATACTTAGCTGCTTTGTTTCTTTTATTCTTCAAAAATCAATAGCAGGTAGAAAGATAAAGGTTGTTAACAGCTGGATGTTTTCATGTTCTTGCTATTTAGACTTGACGTTACATGATAAAATTGAAGGGTGTATCCGTAGGCTACTCTTTGACAAATCAGACTTCAAATCATTGAATTCACTTAGGAGCATTTTTTACCATCTTGCATGTTTCGTACTTTTATCGGTTTTATTAATCAGTTGGTCCCTTTATTTGGTTAAGAGATTAATTGTATTACCTTAGGTTGAAGTTTTTTATTCACTCTTATGATCTGTACACATCTCATATAGCTTGAATCCTTTTGTACTTATTTCAGATAGATCCTTCTGGTTTGCATTTGAAGTTTTGATGATCATGATGACATCTTATCCTGATATGGGAATGCAGTATGCTTAAATGCAATGGTATGTCACTATATGTGATTGGAGTTTTGATGGCTTCATCCTTGGCAGCCCTAGTCCCCAAACCGCTTCACCTCCCCCTTTCCTGATCTCTTTCCACTCGTAAACAAATGACAACTTTTAATTTGACCATAACAATTGTTTTTTCATCTGCTATATTTCTCGTTAATTTCCGCCTTAAACAGCTACTGTTAACCTCTGAATCTGTTGATTTTTGGTTATTTCATGCATCCTACTATGTGAACTGGAAAAAGTTTAAAAGGGAACTCGATGCTCACTTCTTGCTTTAGACGAAGAACGATGTCTAACCTCATGTGGTTGGAGCAAATGCCCAAAACACCACGAAATTTGGTGTTGATGACTGATTTCTCCCTTAACACTGTTCTATTTTTTTTTTTAACATACTATATTAAGTGCCTAGTAAGTAATATGGTAGCCCTTGTATCCCTAGAATAGCCTAGGAGCCTTGTGGCATGGCAAAAGGAAACAATGAACTTAGGATGGCTTATTGTTTAGTAAGTAATAATGTTCTGTTTAGTTTGGTCAGGGAAGCTCCCTGTTATTCCAAGAATGTTGTCCGAAGAAGCTTGATCCAAGCCAGGCGACTAACTATTTTAAGTCATCCTAGAAGCTGATTATTATGCTTCTTGTTATTTTTATCGTTGATGTTATTGTTGTTGTTGTGAATGGTAAGTACGTAAAGGACTGATGAAGAAGTGGGGGAGATGAGGAGAGGAAGATAAATCAATTTGATGGAAACAATGCAACTGAAATATCCAAGTCCAATGGTTTACTACTGACTATTTCCAAGTCGGGCTATTTAACTTTTTCTCGGTGATAGTAACTGGTGCTACTGAAATTAGAATAAAGTGTTCTGGCCCTCCACATTGTTGGTCTCTGTGAATAGTTAAGCATTGCAGCCGAATTTATACCTGAGAATAGCTGGACCTACCTCGTATTTCGAACACAATTGTTGACTGTGCCTGAGAATACAAAGATAAGGAGTGGTTGTTTCGAATGTATTTCCTATAACATTTAAGATTACAAAACACGAGTTAAATGGTAGAAACTACTTGGATTGGAGTAAAACTGTCCGAGCTTATTTTTGCAGTATTGATAAAGATAACCACCTGATAATTGGGTGTGAAAATACAAGAATATTATCCCAAATTCGTAATTCAGACGTTGGGATAATTAGTGTCGTTAATGATAACGAATTCGTTTACCTTTTTATACTCTAATAATGATAATCTATATTTTGTAAGGAACTGAACTTATGAAAATAGGAATTGAACTATTAAAAAATAACTTTTATTGAGGGTGAGTTTTGAAACAATTAATAAGGTTATTTTTTTGTGAACAAAACGTCACAAGTTTGAGGGACAACAGCTTCTTTGTAAAATACAAAGCAAATGTTGCATATAGTTGATGTCTCTTTCTTGATTCTCGACGTTATTGTTGTACTTTTATTGAATAGGAATTGAACTTTTGAAAAATCACTTTTAATAAATTTCTAACAATTTCTCTCTCTCTCCAATGATATCAGTTTGAGTTATATAAATAGATAAAAATAGAAAAAAGGAAAGATAATTAATCTCTTTTTGTATTAATTTTAGGTCTTAGGCTCAAGCATTGGGTACATTTGCACAAAAAACTAGGCTCAACTTATTTTGAAAGTCATAACTTAAAATCAAGGGTAGCAATGGGTTGGTCCATAGGCTTAAGATTCAAATGTTTTCAATGGGTCAGGCTTAGGATCAGACTAGCCTAATATCTAATTCTTCTAAACAAAACGACATTATTTTGCGTAGAATGTTAGGCCTCGAATGGGCTTGGTTAGCCCAGATTCGGACTTAATTAAAAAACATTATTTTGCATTTGTAATTTTAAGAAAAAATTTTTTAAAAATTGGTAGGGGATTGGCTCATTGCCATCCTTACTTAAAATTAAGCTTCTTAAAATCGAAATTTATATAAATTTCTCTTATGCATGCATTTTAAGAAAAACGTGTTTTTTAATTAAGAGATAAAAGAAATAAAGAGTCATATTTACAATTACAAAACAAACTTAACATTAAAAAAATGGGCTTTAATTCTAATATAACCTTCTTCTTCTTTATATGTCTCTTTAAGATTAGATATTTTGATTGGTTTAATCTGGAACTACTACTATTAATATATTTGATTGTTGTTACGAAGAATAGCAGCCATCCAAGAGCTAGATTTGGTCTAATCTTAGACTTGGATTAGGCCTGGGGCTAGCTCGAGGCCTAGATTAACAATTCGAACATCTTACTCTTAACTGCAAAGTAATGATGTTTTAGTCTTAATGTCACCAAAAATAACATCGTTTTGGGAAACTTACTCAAAATGATGTCATTTTGAATTACTAGATAGGACTCAGATTTGTACTTAGGTTGTACAATTCAAGCTTAACTAGACTTTGATTCAAGCTTGAATCACAACCTTGGGGATCCTTTATCCTCGTAAAATCCTAAAAATTTCAAAGAGTCCAACACAGATTTGTTAGGATTGTGCTCTTCACAATCATATAAAATCCTAATTTATGTAGAAATTACCACTAACATGAATCACAAACACAGACTCGTCTTGCTTCCGCATTATTTCACCACTCTTACCTCTGCTAACACAAGTCCAAGCTAAGGTATCGTGTTTACCTATATAGTTTTGTAACTTGATGAATTGCATATCTAAGGGTTCACGTTGAGAACATAGCTCTTGAAGACATAAACACGAGATTATGTTGACGTCGTGTTATGGAATAGGGCTCCATGTTTGGCCCGTGTTCTCTATGTGACATATTATCAAAGAGGCATAATGGTTAATTGATCTATATGAGATAGAACATGGGTTTATGATTGGGCTGTATCTTAAACATAGATCCATATTCAGCTCTTGTTCATCCAAATTTATATAAAACTCTTCGAACTTGGCTCTAACTTATCCAAATTCATTTCTATTTTTATCCGGGAGCTAAAATAAGTCCTACAAGCAAAATACAAGTCAATTTTATTTTTAAATATTACAAAAATTATCCAAAAACAAGCAAAATGCTCCTAGGATTATGCTTAAAACATAACCTAATTACCACTTATCATTCATTTTGGGAACACAAGTTTGAAGGCCATGAACATGGGTTCATAAAGTTATATTCCTTCATATGACAAGTTATAGAAGAAGCCAAATGGACCAATAGCCTACATAAGATAAAATTGGATCCATATTTTGTCCATGTTCTGAGTATAGGTTTATATCACTACAAGAAAAGCACGTAATAAGGTCGGAATATTACCGACGGAACGATTTCCGTCGCTACTTACCGATGGAAGGTAAAAATTCCGTCGAAATATACGGTAATTTAGCGACGAAAAATACATCCGTCGGTAATACTGTAGGGAAAATTTTCGCGCAAAATCTCTGATAGCATATAGCGACGCCAAAACTCACGGCGTCGGGAAAAAATGCGGGAAACGTTCCTGCAATTTAATTGCTACATCGCTTTACCGACGGTTAACTTACCATCGGAACAAAGCTAGCATTTACCGACGGAACAATGTTCCGTCGCAATATCTACTAGCTTATTTACCGACGGAATGCCCCTTCCGTCGGCAAATCGTTAACAAACGTTATCGTTTCGATGAAGACGGATGATAAGCGTTAATCACCGACGAAACGTGTTGTGTCCGTCGGTAAATGTTTCCAGGAAGCCTAGTTCGCCGATGGGATTATTATTCCGTCGGTATATGAGTTTCGACCAGGTTATGTTATCGATGTTTTGTCGACGGAATTTTGTGTCCGTCGGAATATTACCGACAAAATTATTGTTTCATCGGTATTTGAGTTTCCACTAAGTTAAGTTACCGATGGTTTACCGATAGAATGTTGTGTCCGTCGGTAACTGTCGGTAGCGAAACCTAGATTACCAACGGAATTATTGTTCCGTCGATATTTGAGTTTTCACTTTTATAAATTGCCGCTCTTTTACCGACGGAATTTTTCTTGTCCGTCGGTAACTGTCGGCGGTTGCGTCGTTTAGAAACCTAGATTACCGATGGAATGTTATGTTCCGTCGGTAATCCAGCGCCTATAAGTCGGGCACCGACCCCTGCCTTCTCCTCACGCCTTCATTTCTCCTCTCCTCACAAACCATTCGGTGAAGAGTTTTCCGACTCCTCATGTATTTTCCGATCGTTTTTCGATTATTGCCTTACTCATCTTGCGTTGTTTGAGGTAAACTCTCTTATAAGTGTATTATTTCTACAAAAAAAACATGTTTTTAGTGTTAAACATGAATGTTTGGTTATATTGAGATTATACATATTGCGTATGAAGTGTTCGATAAAATACCTTTTATAATATTTAAAATATTTTTTGTAATTTTTGTGTTAATTTGAGAATTTGAATATGTAAGTTTGATAAAATGTTTAATGTGAAGTTTTAATTTATCGAATTTAACATTTAA
>JAOTAY010000008.1:17265893-17316714 GCA_025629805.1 Erythroxylum baracoense
TAAAATAAAATATAGTTAAAATTAATAAAAGTGCTTTTTATTTTTATGTTGCCAAACAGTCTACTGTATGAAGCTCTGTTTAAAAAGCTATTTTTTAATTGACAGCCAAACAGTCTACTGACTTTTTAAAAAAGCTCTTCTCAGAAAAGCTCTATTAACAAAAGCTCTATTGACAAAAGCTCTATTGATATAAGCTCAATCAAACAGGCACTTGCTTGCTAATGGTAGAGATTGTCATTTATTGACCTAATAAAATGCTTGGATTTTGAATCATGAATACAGCATAGTTATCCAAGGAATCTAGTATAATGATGTTTCCATAGTTCACCAGGGTTCGATTGAAACTTGTCTATTGCTTTTGACTTGTTTAGGGTGGTGTTGAATTGTATATGACTATTAGTTCTCTCTCTTGTTCTTGAATATAAATCTATTTTTTCGCCTCTTTGCCAATAAATTCATGAGAATGGCAGGATATTATTGAAAGGAAGGGAATTACGTGGGAAAGTGGTAAAAGAGTACCTTGTTTCGATGGGAATATTATAATTGACGACTCTTTGATTGATTGATATTATATATATATATATATATATGTACGCGCACACATTAAACGTGAATGCTTGATTGATTCAGACAAGGCTTTCAGGAGTAGCCAAACTGGAATGTGGTGACTTTGGACCACAATCATATCTTGCCATGGAATACGTGGAAGAGAAAATGATTCACTGGCTTTGTTTGAGAGAATGAAAGATTGTGGATTTATTCATATTCCTGTCACCTTAACTGCAGTGTTGACTAGTTGCAGGCATTCAGGTTTAATTCATCAGAGTCGAAAGTTTTTCGACTCCACGATGTCTGATTATGGGTTCGGACCATGCGAAGAACATTAATGGTTTCCGGGTTGTTCTCTTAGGCTGTTCTGGACGTCTTGAGGAGTCACTTAGATTGGCTCAGACTATAAAGCTTAACAGTCACAGCGTCTGGGAAGCCTTAATGAGAAATAGCAGCTCAGGATCTCTTTGAACTGTAACCAAAAATGGCCTAGCAACTACATTCCCTTGTTGTACAAGATCAATCTTGTGGTATGGGGCATCACTTCTCAATATCAATGGAGAAGATGAAAAAATTAGGGTTTGGAATGGACATAAACTATCCTTGATTGTTGCCATTTTTCTATAGTTGATCCGATAACCCTTCTTCGACTTTGTTCATTTCAAGTTCCAACCAATTCATCTCCTAGTGCTTCATCTACAAACTTTTTACTAACCAATTCCTCCAAAAGTACATTATAATTTTACAAATATGATCAAATTATATACTCGAAAAGTCTATAATAATTACTAAAATACTTGAATTTTTTATAAATATAAGTGATAAATTTATAGATTAAAATAATTTTGAGTTAGTCAATATTATAATTATTTAAATTAAATTATAAATATTATTAAATTTTTTATTAAATTCACATAAACATAATCAAAAATTGACATTAGAGGTTTAAATATCAATAATATAAAAAATCATATAAATGAGAAATATTATAATTAAATGTATATGATATCAAAGGAAAAGTCATTAATTACACAGATCAATCATTTGGGTATTTAAAATTTATACTAAACTAAATATGGTTGGTGTGAGTGGTTCAACACTCTCATCCTTTAACTATAGGTCTCAAATTTGAACTTTGGGAATAGAGAAATCTGTTTGGCCAGTATTTGTGGATGATTTAAAGGCGCATTCTCATAATTGGGACCCTCTTAGAATACTCGTAGGCTAAAAAAAAAATATATATATACATGCTAATTTTTGACAATTATTAAAATGGAATGTTGACAAATCAAATTGATTTGATGGCCACGTATGTCGGTTTGGACCGTTCCATAACAAATAAAAATTATTTCTCTATAAAGTTGGAATCTGATCTAGATGATCGAATTGTTTTGAAGATTTGATTAGGGTAAAATACAATCTTAATTTGGTATTTATTTTATTTCTCCAAAGTCTTAGTGATTTGACAATTAACAAATAGATTCAATTGTCATGTATATCATAAGCTCTTAACCCCACCTGTCTCTTGCTATAAAGTTTCCTTAAACATCTCCTACCACTAGGTCTTGAATTTGATTATCATAATTTTAAAAAAAATAAACACTTTAAAATTGAATTTATTATTTAATTTTCATTCATTAATTTATAAAAAATTATTGAAAACAAGTGATTTATAAATAATTATTTACACTAAAGTTTATATAATTTACATTATAATTTTTCTATCTTTAAATTATGTCAGAATATATATTTTTATAATTTATTAAACACATAAAAGGGTAAAATTTTAGTGTATTAATTATTTTTTATTTGGCATTATTAATTCCCTTTTTAATTTATATAAAGATGTGATGCCTTCTCAAAAGCTGATGAGCAGTAGAATTTGATACCATGAAAATGATCTTTTCCTAGGCCACCATTTGAGGACCCAACAAGCCGGTTGCTCGCTTTTCTTTACTTTTACCGATTCAGGAAGCTTGAAGTTTCAACCTAATCTCGATACACAACATAGTCAAGGACTAGGAGGAGGAGCATTCAATTTCTTCACCCTTTTGATACGAATGCGTGTCAGATCCGTTTCAATCTTTCTCGTACCATTTTCTTCCTTGAACGTCATCAACATCTGACCAAGTGAGTCAGTTCTTGTAATATGGGCACTTCCCACCATTTTTATGGACGATATAGCTCTGCTTAACTATGGTTTGTTCATTCGTATACTCTTTAAGATCATATCCTAATAACAATCATCTCGGTAATGGTGTTACAGAGATTTACGTTATATTACAAGTACTCTAAGGAGACACCATTTTTGTATCCACGAATCTTTAGGTCTCAGGATCTCGTACTTATAAAGTTCTTCAAAACTCCTCTTCAATTCATGCTTGGAGCATGATTTCTGGTCATTGGAGTAATCTTTACGAGTCAAATCGAACTGGTACTTGCTTTTACACTAACTGGTCAGGCTCCTTGGCACTGGAAAACTTTGGTTGCAATAGATATAGATCGCATGATGCATATTCTCATTATAAACACTTGCATGCAAATTGTGTATGGCACATCGGATAGGTAGATCCCTACATTAACAAAACTAATCATAATTTTGAATTATACCCCGTAACGAAATAATTTATCTTTGACATAACACGTAATCCGTAATTTAAAATTTTAATATCGAAATATTGGTACAATAATTCTAATTTTCTAAAGTAAAAAGGAAAAGAGAAAAATTTTTGTTTTTCTTCTTCAATCATTAGGTCTTCTTTGCACCAATGTTAATATCAACAATCTTCAAGGAGTATTTTACCAAGATAGATAGATTTCAAGTCCTTAATGTAAAGACATGATCATCATCATCAACTCCTTCTTGTGATGATATCATGCGATTTTGAGGAGAAGACCTCCGAGCTCTGAAACCCTAGAGAATGATGATGGCGAATTGTGCATGCGCAACTATACTACATTTAGAAATAGTAAGATGGTAACACAAAAATACAGAAAAAGAAAAGGTTGATCAGGATGTTTGAATCTCAAAGCAAAAGGTGACCTAGGCACTTGTACCTGCCACAACTTGATGAAGATCAACCGTATGATGCTCAATTTGTGCTATATCGAAAAATAATTTATAAGTAGTCTTGTCAACTCGTCATGATCCCGAAAATAATTCTAAGTCCATCTAAAATTCAGTCATTGTTTTGATAATTGAATCCTTTAGGGATGGTCGAATGAGTGGAATGAGGGGCATAAAGCTAAAAGGTCTTGTATTCGAACTCCCTTATTTATGCTCTCTCGATTGAACATGTCGTACATGATTTGTCTAATACGGAGTACTTGATTGTCATGATTTGTAAGTTATTGCGTCAATCCGGAGATTTACTCAATACGCATCCAAAGCATAGTGATTGCGGATTCCTCTGTTTCCAAAAAAAGTATGGGGTTATATATAAAGGTATAAATTATATTTATTATTTTAATAAATTAGATTTACGAATTCAATTTAATTTAATCTAAATTTGATCGTATTTACATATTTGAATTTAATGAATATTAATTCATAAAGCGATTAAAATTACTTTGAGAACTAATCCAATGTCTTAAGAATCAAGATATATGTAGCTCTTATATGTAGCTCTTAGAAACCAAATTATCAACAAGAAAGCAGAAGGGGAGCTTCCTTCTATAATTCATGATGGTAGCAACTGTAGCATGCAAGTAGTTTTGATGGTAAAGTCAGTATTGTGGCATATGCCATTGATGTTCTCTAAAGTATGTGATATGCCTCAAGAACCACTTGGAGGAATATCAATCAAATCTTAATCATCTAATAAACAAAAACATATCTAGCATTAAGTTGAATTTTATAAAAAAATAAAAATTGCAATATTCTTTAGAAGTATATATTATTAATTCTCATTAGAGGAAAATCAATTTTCAATTACATTGTACATTTTTCTTTTAGCACTTATTATGGATATGATTTACACACGTGTTGTTTATGTCTATGATATAGTCACTAAAAAAGATGTTGTAAACAAAGAAAATGTACGAGTGCCCCCTCTATTAGTCGGGATCAATCCTCTATGCTTATAATTCTGTACTAACTTTGTTCCAGACAATTTCATCCACATAAATATGTGGAACTTAGAGAAATGTGTAGATAAGATCGTCTGGAACATGATTGGCACAGGGTTATGGGGACAGGAGATCTTTTTCCCTGTTAACCCTAATCCTCTAGTGACTTACTCTACAATGCTTTTAAATTGATATTAAAACACTTGTCCGTGTTGACTCTAACCAATACTTTTTCAATTCCTTAATCATCATTATTTGGTACTCTAATGTATGGCCAATCTTACCTATCCCTAGTTTTAAGCCAACTTTAAATTCTTCTTGTATCATATAACCTTCTGGCTAGGAGTGATCAAGTATTGCTGAAGCCGAAGAACCAAAGGCAAGTTTTAGATTCAAACACTTGTCAAAGAAAGCAAAAAAGGGTTTCTTTCTTTACTTACCAAACCATGTATTTTAGGCCTTTCTATGGAAATGATACCTATGCTGTTCTATCATTTATATGAGTCAGAAACCATTTCAAGAATGGCTTAGATACAATTCGTTCTCTCTTCCATTGTTTTGTTTTTCTACTTTTTGGTCCAAATTTAACAAATTTAAGCTGTTTTTTTTATCATGGACAAGTTCTCAATTTTCCCTTGGAATCCTGAAATTTTCATGGAAGATCTTCAAGTCCTCAGTGACCAAGTTCCTTTTAGCTCACTTTCTCCGGTTAACTATCCTCTCCAAAGCCAACTATCACCGCCATCTTCTTCAACCCAGATACCGATTTCAAACCTTCTTCTAGGAGGCCAAATGGGAAACCCTAGAGAGGAAGAACAAGAAGAAGAACCAGAAGAAGAACTAGGAGCCACGAAAGAGATGATGTACAGAATAGCAGCCATGCAACCTGTAGAGATAGATCTAGCATCGATTAGCAAGCCTAAGAGAAGGAACGTGAGGATCAGCGACGACCCACAGAGCATCGCAGCTCGTCACAGGCGAGAGAGGATCAGTGAAAAGATGAGAATTCTTCAAAGACTCGTACCTGGAGGTACCAAAATGGACACTGCTTCAATGCTGGACGAAGCAACCCGCTACGTCAAGTTCCTCAAAAGACAAGTTCGCTTGCTTCAGACCATCAACCAACACCGACCCTTTACCGGAGACTGGCCGATAACCTACAAAATACCTCTTGACTCCACCGTCTCACCCTCCCTTGAGACCCCATTTCACTGTTCTACTGGATTTCAACCCGGAGACTGAGGTAAACATCAGTGATTAGCAACTCAAACTTCAGTAGTCGAAGCAAATAATATTAATTACTATAACAAATTAAGAGTTGCTTGCTCTGCTATGAGTTGGTTAGGATATGGTTGACGAAAGTGGCATTACATGATCTGTAGAAGAAATCATAACGGTCAAGCTTGAGTTACGTCGACCCATATGTACAAACAATACTATATAATAATAAGGTGGGAATATGGAGGATTTTGGCCGGAAAGTTGTCGTGATCGTCAGCTTTTCAGGGAATAAGACAGTCCAGACGTAACACAACATATAGCTTTTGAGCAGTATTTCGGTTTCTGTGTGTTTGATTCTCTCCATCTCTTTGTCTTTCTCTCGGTTTATAGTGTGTTGTGTAAGAACAGTATGGGTTGATGCACATGCAATAAAGTCAGCCTAATTAGTTTGTAATTGTTTTTCTAGTACAATTAGCACATGTAATTTAGGTTAATTTATTATGTTCATATATAAACTAAACTTCTTGAATAAAATATAATTACACGTTTTAAATAATTCGTATTTAGTTCCATATTATTAATTTTGACTCAAGTTTTAATAATAAATAAATAAAATTTATTAAAAATTTATAGTATATACATAAATTTATTCAATTTTTATCACTTGGTGTTAATAAATATATTAAATCAAAGACGAATTGAACAGCTTTATCTATAGATATTTTCACACAAAAACTAGGTTTTTTGTGCACAAAAGGCCCGACTAGCAACGAGTAGGTCGGCCTAACCCACCCGTCATTATTTTAAAAAAACTTATAAAATGACGACGTTTTGAAAGTAATAGTCAGGCTACAGGCCGAGCCGGATCCACCTGACCTTCGGCATAGTTGACCCATAGTCCAATCAACCTGAGCCAAAAATAAGTCAAAACAAGCCGGGCTATTTTGAAGTCTCTAATTTTTATAGGCAAAATTGGTTACCTGCCTCAAAATTAATGTCTGATAAAAACCAAGAATTTATTCATACAAAAAAAATTTCAAAGAATTCATTATTAAATTTAAAAAAAACTTATTCAAATTTTTATAAAAACTATAAAAGATAAATTTGTATATTTTGCACAGGGATGGCAAGAGGCCTAAAGTCCGACCCGACTAATCTGAAGTCAACGATCTAAGTCCAATCAACTTAAGTTTCGAGTTGGACTTAGACTTGAGGAGTAGACCCAACCAGCCCGCTCCTTGGCCCCAAAAAATATCTCTTCTTAAACAGTTATTCTAAAATGATATTACTTTGAACAGCCTAAATCGAAACGGGCTGCATCCAAGTACCTTGTCTAACCCATTGCCATTTCTATCTTCATATCTTAAACCCAATAATTAACTCCAGACTAAAAATGGTACTATGCTAGACTTCAGTATCTCCAGAACAAGTCTTGAAGCACAAAAGACAGGAACACACAACTCAAAACCAAGGTTACCCTTCTGGATGTACCTGCATATAGTAATAGTAGCCGCAGCTATGATAAGGGAAGAGATTGTAAACCTAACTTTTAACTAAAAGGAACATGAAACAATGGCAAATCTACAGCTTGTAGTTGGCAAGGTTAGTGTGATGATACGAAAAGAAAATATGTATATCATCAATCTAAAAGCTTCATTATCATTAAAATCATGGACTTGCTATGAAACACAGGTAAGATAAACAAGCATGAAACATTGTAAGTTTCCTTGTTCATTTGTCCTTCTGAAGTTTCTCCACATAGGCCTGCAGAAAAGATGAATGAAAGCAAAACATCATGTATTTAACGAGTAAAATAAAGTTTGATTCAAAGGAAAAGAACACCCAAGACATGGAAATGTCCATTTGAGAATTTTGAGTATGAATCAGACCTCACCTGTGTAAGTTTTGTCAGTTTTGGCTTTGCGAATGACAGATACTGTTCAATCCTCTCCTGAGTTTGAGGGACATTCACACCCTTCATCGTGCCAGTAACTTTGTCAACCACTTTCTTCACTATGTTTTTGTAAGCATCTTTGCTCATTTGACCTTCCTTCCATGTGGGTTTTAGAATCTCCTTGACGAACTCTACGAGAGCAAATTTGAATGCACGGATTCCCTTTACATCCTTGCTCTTTTTGTTCTCATCATGCTTGTCGTCTCCATCAATTTTCTCCGGAGAACCACTGTCTTGTTTCTTCTCCGCTTGTACTTTTGTGCTTTCTTTCACTTCTGTTGCGTCATTTTTCTTGGAGACTCTAGATTCTGTACCTAGTTCAAGTTGATATGACTGGCCACCCTGGTCGTTAGGTTCTCTTGTTGAACTACCAGCAATATTATGATCACCACCATTTTGTGCACCAGCAGACCATGAAGAGGGTAGATTTTGAGATGAAATATCATGTTTCCCGTCAGCAACTCTGTCCTGCCCAACAATGCTAGATGAAAGGCCTAGTGAAGTATTTCTGAGAGTTTGCTTTTCAGGTTCAATGCTGTCACATATAGGATCATATTGCTTCCCAGGTACAACAGCTTGATTCGGATGAACAGTTTTAGCGTCTGCATGATTATGAGAATTATGACCACTAAGAAGTTGTGGAAGCTGCTGTCCATTTGCAAGATAATGCGCCAGAGAAGCTTGGATGTTGCTAAACTGAGTAAGATGGTCACCGCTAACCATACTCTGAGATATTTTGACACCAGAATTCAATCTGGATGAATTTGTTTCCCCGAGGTCCGGGAATGCTTTTCCATCCTGAAGCATTGTCTGGTTCTGAGGGCTTATTATGCTTCTGTATCTTGAGGGGTCCGCTGAAGTTGTGATTTGACTTTGTCCAATAACATCTAAACGTGGAAGAGGTAAAACATTTGAAGCCAGACCATTATGGTTGAAGCCGTGTGCTACCAGGGAACTGGCAGAAATGTTCATATGAGCAGCAGTTTTTCCACTCACAATCTTATCATCATGGGGCAAAGCTAAAGCCCCTGCCTCTCTTAAATTGTATTCCTGTTGAGTGAAAGATGGTTGTGGTATAACCGCAATGGCTTCGTGCAGACGAACTGAAGTATCCTGTGTTACTACTGGGTCAAAATCAGGTAAAGAAGCATGCTCTCTCTTATTAATATGGTCAAGTGGCTGAAGTCTAGGATTCCATTCAGGAGACATCTCCATATCACCAAGCCAATTCTCGGTAGATCTTTGCTCAGGCTGCAAGTTACCACCAGGAATGTCCGTCTTCCACTCTAGGCTTTGCTTTACATCATTCTCGACTGCTTTACGATCAATTCCCATCTTGTTTGCATCCCTATTGTGGGCCCATTTATCATCCATAGACCACTCACTAAGCCTTGGTTCAGGAGCACCAACTGTTTCATTTTTATCCTCACTCAAAACTGTAGCATGTGAAGAAGACTTTACATCACTCCATTTTGATTCATTCCAGACTCTTTTCACATCATCTGAGTTTTGGCCGTGCAGCAACCTATCATCTCTCGACCTATCAGGAGTTTTGCGTGTCTCGCCATGATGAGAAAACCTGCAGTGCTTTCCATTTCTGCAATTCCCTGCAGCAAAAAACTTGCAAGGAACATCAGATGCTCTACGAGTTTCACGCTCCACACGTCTTTCGGGTGATGCATCTCTAGTTCTTCTGTCATTATCTCTGTCTCTAACCACACCATTTGTGGACCATCTACCTGATGTATCAGAAGCACCATGATGAGAAAAACGGCACGATGCACCCCTCCTACAGTTACCTTTTAGGAAATCAGTACAACAATCATCTGGTCTTAAGCTGCCCAGAGGGTGCTCTCTCGCATCATGGGGATTGGAATACTTTGAAGCTGTAGTTTTCCTGTGTCTTTCCCATGTCTCCTCATGATCCTGGTGAAGAAAATCACAATGATTTCCTCTTCTGCATCTCCCAGCAGCAAAATCTTTACAGACTTGAGCTGGTAAGCCTAATCTGTTTCTACTTCTGTCATACATTCCTGATTCTCTCCTATATCCTGGGACAGGGCTCCTGCTCCTGCTCCTGCTACTGCTCCTGCTCCTGCTCAGGCTCCTGCTTCTGCATGATCACCATAAACAGGAGAATCAACCAGCTATACCAACTCCGAATAACAAAAATCTGCTATATGGCATAAATATGAAATACAGAGAATCATCATCCATTTGTACTCTATTTTCGCATTTTTCCTCAAAGATGTGAAAAGTACTGAACTTGTACATTCAAAATCTATAGCAGGTACCAATTAACCTGGAGAATTATAATTAGAAACTAGAAATTTGGGAAAAAATCTGCATGTCTAGTCACCCTAGTCAAGTTATAAGAAAAAATTAAATAGAATGTAGATTCCAAAGCAATATATGGGGCATTAATACTTAAAATCCTGATTACAGGGTTGTCACTACATGCACAACACATAAGTAAAAGCGACACTTTCAAGAGCTCTATGAGTAGATTCAGGATTGTATTCAACAGGTAGATAACAAAACCTTCTTGATCTTTTCCATTCAGTTTTGGGAGAGTGGTGACGATTTTGTTGTCTCCAATCATCAAGGCCTGGAGACATTCTCGTTCCATAGCTCTCATCCTCATCCCATGAGGGCATTGCTTTCAATATTCTGTCATGGTCTCCATCCATGTTGTCATCTCTTCGTGAACTTCTTCTACCGGAAAAAGGTTCAGTAGCAGACCATTTGGGGTGATCCCCACTAGCAGTATCTGGAGAATGCCAGCCCCGGCGTGCTTCTCTATCACGAAAAGATAAGTTTGTTTTCCCATTCCAAGCATTCTCTCTTACATTTTCCAATGGATTCCGAGACTCTTCTTTTAAATCCCATTTAGATCCACGCTTTCGCCCATTCCCACTCATTTTGTCAACAGGAGCACAACTGTCTGCTCAAATGGAGCAATCTGATGAATATCAAAACCAAAATAATTAAATTTATTAAACAGATATCCAACTCCCAGGTAATATAAAAACTAAAATTTATTAAACATTGTTGAACCAAATTCTCACGAACCACATTGAACCTGCAAAATGAACTATTCTTCATTCTAACTTTAAAGTCCCAGCTGCAAGGACCATGAAATTTCAATTTAACATTCTCTTAGTAGTGCAATTGGCTTCCCTTTTAAATGTCCATAAGTTAGAAGCATGAATTCTTGCAAGAATGCGAACCTTTGAAACAAATTCAACACTAAATTCATGATTTTCATTTTCTATAAGGTTAAAAACCTACCCTAATCCATGAACTTGAAGAAGAACTGAAAGTTAAAACCTTTCCTCTGTTTATCATAGAATGAACATGATTTAAGCCCTCTAAACACCACAACAAAAGCATTCTAACGTTAGATCAACTTATGTGCTTTAAACTCCAAAATTCAGAACCCAGGTCTCAGATGCATAATTAAGTAAGTGAACACAATTCAGCCTTGTTTCTGACAATCCTCCGAAATACCATCCTATCTGTAATCTCTACAACAACAACTACGAAGACCCAGTAAAAAATCCCACTAAACATGGAGCCTTACCTCTATCTGTAATCCCAAGTGAAGGGCTTACATAAAAATGTGTCATACAAATCATTGGAAATTTGTCTAAACCCAGTCACATACAGGTGGAAACCCACGTACAATATAGAGTCTCAGACTCAAAGTAGAAAATGATCCAACAGGAAGCCAAGTCCCCCTAGCATCAACTATGAAAAGGGAAGGCTTAATCCCGATTGGAACAATCGAGGTCAAATCTCTCTGCAAGAGAATACCCTTCATAAAAACTTGTGATGGATACGAAATCAGAGAGAACTGCTAATTTTTATACATTGCAGAGAGGAATGCTAATTGACTTCTCCATGATAATTGAGAGCAACACTATTACTAACCACATTAACCACATCGCAATCTATAGAATCACTGCATACTAGAAAAACCAAAGCTTTGACAGAAATAAAATAAATAAATAGAAGTATGTGAAGTTGAAAATTCATACCAAAAGCCTTCTCTAGCAGACCAGAAGCTTAATTTGCTGCCTTTGCTGGTGAAACTCCAAACAGCAGAAGTCTACCCAGGTTCCCTCTACAACCCTAGAGCTCGATAAAGGGACTATAACATACAAGTTTTGGATTTTTCTTTTCTCTATTTCTATGAAGAATAAAAAGGAAGAGAAAACCAAACTACCACGATAAAAACAAAACTAACAGAACTACTTTGACCCAAGAGCAAGCTTCCATCTTTGAGAGTAAAGCCAAAGTCTTGGCCATGACACAGACTCTGAGATTTCCAGTTGATTGAGGGCTACTGAGACAATAAGCGGCAGAACCCTTTATTTGATTTGCGTCGATAGCTCCGAAAGTTTCACCATTTGCCGCTTCACCACATGGAGAATTCGAATTTGTGAAAGATGGAGATTGAAAGAAGGTTCCTTTGAACGAAAGATTGCGACTTTGAGATTCCTAAATCAAAGAGAGAGTGACCCTTGCAAGATTCCGGTGAGAAACAGAGCTCCGGGCAGTGAATGGAGAGCGGGCGTAGTGTGGTACCGAGTGGTGTCTGGAATTGTGAGGGGTTAAGGAGAGAGTGGATCTAAATTTGGGATTTTGTTTTTCCACTTCCAGTTCTATAAAAGCCCAACTTAGTATACATTATAAATCAAGGTTTTGTCTTGTCTTTTGCTAATCTAATCTACTAATACTCAAAAAGGGTTTTAAGAACAAATTATCATATGTTTTAAGTAATTTAAGAAGATTTTATTTTTAAATTATCAAAAAAATTTCTTGAAAACTTTTTATTCTTAAAATTTTTTAAAAAATTACAATTTTTTAAAAAATATCTTCTTACTTTTATTAAAAATTATTAATAAAATGAAATTACGATAAACATTACATATGAACAAATTAAATATTATTTATATATAGATATAATTTATTTGTTAAATTTAATTTAAAATAATTAATTTCTAATAATTTATTGTAATTATTTTAAATTAATTTTAATTTATTCGAGAAGAGTTTTTAATTTAGTATCAACAACATTTAATTAATAATTATGGTATGATATTCATGATATGTGATTGTTTTATTATTATTAGCAAAAATTTAAAAATTTTTGTTTTGTTATTTTTAATAAAATTTAAAATTTTTTGTTTTGTTATTTTTAACAAAAAACTAAAAAAATTAAAAAAAATAAAAATTTTTGAACATTACATGAAATCCTCTTACAAAAGACCATGTTTGTTTGTAGTCTTATGTCCAAATCTCTCACCCATAATTTCGAATTGCAAGTACTAATCATAATTATGCTCCTCAATTTCAAATACAATTCATTATAATTAAAGTTATTATCGTACTTAGTCCGAATTTCACATTAAAGTAGAATTTGGAAATGTTTGATAGTACGCAACCTTACCTCTATAAAATATAGAGGTTGTTTCCATTAAACTTACATACAAATGTGATAATAAAAAAATAATACAAATTATAAGAGATTATCAGGAAGGGGATCTATTGGAAGGTGGGAGGAGGTGAACAAATTGCTATTTGGACTGAACCTTGGTTAAGGGATGCTGTGAATCCTTTCATAACTACGGCATTTGATCCTAGCTTCGGGGTTTATTATATGCGTGATTTGATTGTCAATGGTAGGTGGGACTTGCAGTTGATTCGGGAAATCTTTAATGCTCGCGATGCTAGTTTGATTTTGAGCATCTGTTGATTGCTGGAGTTGAAGAAGAGATTGCGTGGAGGTTCAATGAAAAAGGCTTTTACACGGTGAAATTAGCATATAAAGCTCTCACTCAGAATGCAGATGATATTGTACCCTTGCCATTAAAGAGTGTTTGGAATCGGTTATGGAAAATTAAAGCACCCCCACAAGTGATCAATTTTATATGGCGAGCAGCAAATGGTATCCTTCCGACTCGTGACCAGCTAAGAAGAAAACGAGTGGATGTTCCACCTTACTGCCTATTATGTAATCAACGTGATGAAAGTGCTCTCCACTTGCTAGTTAACTATGCTATTTCCAAACAGGTGTGGCAATGTTCATTCTTGGGATGGTATTCACCTGTTGTTGGTTCTTTTAAGGAGTGGCTTGGTAAAATTTTTGGCATTTTTAATGATAAGGATGCTGCAATGACACTAATTGTGTGCTGGCAAATTTGGAACACTCGAAATGATGTGATATGGAAGCATAAATTTTCATCGCTGATGATTATATGGTTGAGGGCATGGAGGTTTCTTGAAGACTGGTTGACGGCGAATGTAGCTACAGGTAGAGGAGTTGCAGCTGAAGTGAAATGGCAGTGCCCTAGATTAGGCTGGGTCAAAATAAATGTGGATGCAACAGGGGAGGTTGGAGGTTCATGTGCTGGGTATGGTGTTGTGGTGAGAGACGGTGAAGCTACTGTGTTGGGTTTGAAGATTGGTAGATTTAGAGCTAATTTTCGAACAAAAGAGGCTGAGGCTATGGTAGTCAAAGAAGCTCTTAGCTGGCTGAAGGGGAAAGGTTGGAGTAGAGTGATTCTTGAAAATGATAATCTGCTGGTGGTTAATGCATTAAACGACCAGCAGTATAATGATGTAACTATTTTTGGTGATATTATTCGTTCTATTCGTCAAATATCTTCACGAGTTGGATGTGAAGTTGAATTTAAGCATGTTTATCGTTCGTCAAATGAGGTTGCTCATAGGCTTGCTCAAGCATCTCGGTCAGTGTCGAATGTGGGAGAATGGTTACATGATTTTCCCTTTTTTGTATTTCCTATTTTGAGATTAGATGATTAATATAAACATCCTGAATTTAAAAAAAAAACAACAAAATCAAACAAACCCTAATAATAATTTAACAAGTCTTTTTCTTAGTAAAAATTGGACTAGTCCAATTTTTACTAAGAAAATTAAATCATATGAAATATTATTTACACATAATTTAATAATTATAACTAATTTATTGTTTTTTTCCAATTTAAGTGTAAGTTTTAGAAGATCACTAATAAAAAAATAAAAGATCTAGTTAATAAATAACATATGTCTACTTTTATAAATTTTAATTTTAAGAGATTTCTTAAAAATTCTCTAAAATGTATTATTGTTCATGTAATTTTTTTATGAATTTAAGTATTTGATTTGTTTTAAATTTTAAATAACTACTTGAATAATGTTCATGCTTTAAATTTATACAATTAACTTACCAAATAATTTAATATTGAGAGTAACATAAATTCTGTATAATTCAAACTTTGGTTCATCATGACTATACACATACGTATATAAGAACTTAAATCTATGAAACATTGAGAGTAACATAAATTCTAACAAATAAAGTTTGAGGATAAATTAATAATTTATTAATAGAATAATTAGGTGAAGAAAAGGTCAAGGGTATTTTAGGCATTAAGACAATTAGGGTTGCAAGTTGCAACTCTATGGTTTAAGTTTGATATTGAAGCAGCTATATTAGGGTTTTTGTCTTCTGAGCGAGCCGACTTCCTCTTCTAGATTTTGCGCAAGCAGCCATGGCCGAGCAGGTTGTGATACTTCACTTCTCTTTCTGTCAATCTGCATTAAACTATCTGTGGGTTTGACTCGGTATTTGCTGATGGTCTGTTTGTCTTTGGTGTAGACTGAGAAGGCGTTTCTGAAGCAGCCCAAGGTGTTCCTTTGGTACGTTTTTAAGTGATATGATTCTGTTTGTATGTTTAGGAAATATGGAAAGCTAAGCTTTCCTTAGGGTTGAGATTTGTTATCCAATTTCGTTTAAGAAATTGGAGAAATATTTTTTCTTGTTTGGGAGGCTCGAGCTTTTCGTTGATTTTTTTCGCAATTTTGTAGTTCGAAGAAGGCCGGGAAAGGAAATAGGCCAGGAAAAGGAGGCAACCGCTATTGGAAAAGCGTTGGCTTGGGGTTTAAGACACCTAGGGAGGCAATTGAAGGTTTCCTCATTTTTTGATGCTGTTACTATCATGTTACCTTTTTCAATTGTGTTGAAAACTAGTCATTTTGAGTATTTTTTTTCGAACTTTATTGTTTACGTCAATAATTTAATAATGCCTAGATGTGCTATGGAGATCAGTATTTGTTTTCCCGCATGTTTAGAGTTTGATTTAATCAGAGATGTGGGTAGTTCTTTTGAATCGACATTGTAATTTGTAAAGACGAACTTATCTTTGAGAGTTTGACCACCTAGATAGACTATAAGTAACTTGATTAAGTTCCGCTTATGTTCCCAATTCTTTGCTCGATAAGTAGAGTCGCCTTTTGTGGGATTCATTTGTATATGTTTGCAAAGGTCGCAGATACTTGGTACCTATGTTAGAATTCAAGTGTAATGAATCATAACTGGCAATTGACATCTGTGTAGTTTACAACTATTGTATATGTGCCTATTGACTTCAATATCGCAAATAACTGCTCTTTTTAAAAATTTGCCTCTAATTTGATGCCCAATAATTTCTTAATGCTGCTGTGGTATGTAATATATATATTGGCTGATTATCTGTCAACAAAGTGGTTATCAGCATTTTGTTGAAGTATTTTAAATCTGAAAAACATAAGTTGGATGGATATAATTCTCCACTAAAATGTTTAGATGGGATGCTTGAAGGAATGACGACTCAATCTTTGTACTTATAGGGACTTACATTGACAAGAAGTGCCCATTTACTGGCAATGTTTCCATCAGAGGTCGTATACTTGCTGGCACTTGCCACAGTGCAAAGATGATGAGGACTATCATTGTTCGCCGCAATTACCTTCATTATGTGAAGAAGTACCAAAGGTGAGTGATTTACTGACCATATGTCCATTATGTTCATTCCATTTGACAGTATGAGGAAATACTGACTTCTTTGTTACCGTTAGATATGAGAAGAGGCATTCTAACATTGCTGCTCACATATCACCTTGCTTTCGTGTGAAAGAGGGAGACCATGTAATTGTTGGTCAATGCAGGTTTAATTCTATCTGCAAATCCTATCTGTTTGATTCTATGGAAGAGCTTTTTCTTTTGCTTATTGCATGAGTTATTTTCTTTTGACAGGCCTTTGTCTAAGACTGTGAGGTTTAATGTGTTGAAAGTGATCCCAGCTGGTTCTTCTGGTGGTGGGAAGAAGGCATTCACCGGCATGTGAGTCTCCTAAGTCGCAGGTTTTGTATTGATTAGTTCCAGTGGAAGAAAAACTTTTGTGATGATTTATTTTTGTTGCATTGGACATGGTCTTGGACTAGTCAAAATCTCGTCTGAACTGAAAAAGTAACTTCGTAAAATTTTTATGCAAAATTATTTGCTCTTTTACTTTTTTTTGGGTCCATTCCAAGGTTGAAGTTACTGGCTGTATTTTGACTCTGCGGAGCTCAGAGCTCAGGCAGGCGACTCTCCTTGATAAAATGTTAGTCCTCTGTTCAGGACCGATGTCCACATTATCAGGAAACTAGTAGATATATGAAATGAGTTGAGATAGATGTGATGGTAGGCTGGATTTCCTTGGCGGTGTCTAATGTTTCAAGAGTATTTAGTGGCTCTGGTTTGAAGCCTGTATAGATGTGAAAGAACAGAAGCTGACCAGAAGTACAACATAGAAAAGATGGAGAGATAGAAATAGGACGAGTTAGAGAGTAGTGTGAGTTGAAAGTTGAAACTGTAAAGAGTGGAGTGTATGAGATGAAATCGTGAAATTCCTCCCGGTGCCCGACTAGCTATATTCTCAGGCGTGACTTAAACTGCAACTCGCGTATTTCAAGTCCCGCCACGGTACAGGTGTTCAGTGGGTTGTCAACAACTTTCCTTTTCAACGACCTTAAGCAGGATATAAATTTTTATTGAAACCACCGCCCCAGTGTACTTCCTTTCTGCACATAGTTGGCATGTGAAAGTACAGACGGTGTTCAGCTTATGGCAATACGGTTTTGATTCCAGTCTAGGGCAAGAGCTCTTTCGTATTTGATTTTGCCTACATGGTCAACCCTTCAAGTTTGAAAAGTCGATTTGAAAGCATTTAAATACCATGCTAATATAAGACCCTTGTATAAAAATAAGTAGAATCTGTGCCGGGTGCAAAGGAAAAAGTAACGGGGTTTAGATCAGCGATACTTTTTGCCTACCTGTTTTATAAGCAGTTATCTATTTGTAGATCTGGATGAACATGATAGGGTAATGGGATCAGCTGATCTATTTATTAGAAATGAAATATAATTCATTAATAAGCATGAACAGTTCCTGACTCGGATTCATTTCAAAAATCTTAGTTTCCTTGGATTTTCGTTTTCAAAACAAAACTAGAATCAAATACAAGTGGACTGAAACATAGTGTAACCAGCGAAATACAGCTAAATTAGGTTGAAATTGGACACTTGGTACCATTATGACACTTAAGTACGATTTCATTTGAATTTTGTATACATGTCTGCAGTTATATTATAATCCCACCTAGTAATAGTTACAAATGTAAATGTTGCCTGCTTCAAGAGTTACATCCATCATAGATAATCATCCGCGTTCGTTCCTGCTCCACTTCACTCTGCTCTAGATAATCTTCCGAGTATTTGGTGTTCACCGGAGTTGGTATCTCCGACATTATGCTAACAAGGCGTTGCACCTATTTCAACGTCTCGCCTGTCGATCACACTTTCTGTTGCGTGTAAAATTGGCGAGTGAATTGTGATTCGGAGAGAATAGCTGTGAGAAGACGAAGATGGAGAGAGATTCACGAGAGAAGAAGTAAGGGATTGACCCCACTTGTCGTTTGAAGTTTCTCTTCTACGAAGCAATCGTTCCTCTTCTTCGTTTAACGCTGCGTTCCCTATCGGCAAATCTTATTCATAAGATTGAGCTGCTGCCGCAAATTCTCTAAGAATTCTCTTAGTTGACTTCTTGTTGGTAGTTTCAAGCTTTACTATAATGCTGCTATTACGTTTAACCAATTTCCGGTTAAAACAGGAACTTACGACTTTGAAATATTCTATTTTGGGCCTTGGTCTGCTTATTTTTGTTTGTTCAGAACTTCTTTATAGATTGTTTCAATTTGGATGATGATTATGATGTATAAGCTTCAATCTTGTGTTAATAATATCTTTTTTTTTTTAAATTCCGATCAAGAATGACTACCATTTGATATGCAAGATTAAGGCATTAATCTGATTTTATTACATTTACTAAAATTCTATATGCTTTAAAAATTTTGTGAGAATTTCTTATTTTATTAAAAAGTTCAAACTTAGTCCTTTTATTAAATTATGTCATTAATTTCGCTATGATAATTTCTAATCTTCTAAATAATTATGTCACATGAAGATGATTAAGAATTAACAAATATCACATAGGTGGTATATATAAAATATATTGATTAATTGTTTTTATTAATTTATTATATTTATACATTATTATTTATATTAAATTATATTAATATCTAATATGTGATCTTAATTTATTTTTTTGAAAATATTATTATATCAATTAATTTTTAATTATATATCTTGAAATCTATCGAGAAAGATGCTTTGTGAAAATATCTTCAAGTTGTTCTCTAATTTTGATATTTTCTATAGAGATCAAATTTAGTTGCACTTTTCAACAAATGAAGTTATAATCAATCTCATTATGTTTAATCCGTTCATAAAATACAAGATTAAAGGCATTATGTATAGTAGCTTGATCATCTCATTATAATTTTGCTTATAGTGAGGCTTTAAGAAAAATTTCCATTAGGTTGATATATCTATATTATCTCATATGTTGACTGTGTAACAGTTCTATATTCGGATTCTGCATTAAAACTACATACAACATTTTGCTTCGTACTTTTACATGATACCAAATTTCCTCCAATAAAGACATAAAGGTGAGTAGTAGATTTTCAGTCAATCTCAGAAACATTCAACATGAACATGTCTATGATTTTTATATAGTATCCCTTATCTAAGAGTTATGTTTAAAGAACATAAGATTTATTCCAAGGCAACCTAATAATGAACAGTTATAGAAGAGTAAATTTACTTATAATACAAACAAAATATGCAATATTATGATAAGTTACTATAAGATAGTTTAATTTTTCAACAAAATATGATAGGAGGAGTTTTAATAAATAGTCAAATAAAAAGAGTCAGAAGGATTCAAATTTTAGACAATAAAGTCTTTCAGAGAAGTCCTTAAAATAAGCTGGTCCATTAACTTGGACCTAAAAAATATAGAAAATTGAAGATATCCTTAATGGATTTACATTTACTACACAAGCTCATTTAGAGACGAAGGCCAAGAAAATCTAATAATATAAGATATGTAGAAGGAATGCCTTCTTTGTCTTTAAGCTCTGAAAAATAGGTAAGTTTCAAACGCCGGATAAATCATACACACAAATTAAGCCTCTAAAAAAGGCATATTAGATATTCATCTTCCTAAATTTCTACAAAGGAGTCGTAAGAAAATAGAACGCAAAGCAAAAAATCCACTAAAGTCTACTGCTTTGCATAAGGGCACGAATTCTAGACTTGGTTTATTATTTACAAGACATAAAACAAACTAATTCAACAAAATCAAATAAACTTAATATGTTTTTCTTTAGAGATGACATTCCTAGAAGAAGCATAACGGTTAATAAGCCTAGAGTAAGAGGAACATTTAAAGGCACTAAGTTCCAAGCAAGAAGTTTTGTCAACCAAGCACACAAAATCCTCCCTGAAATCAAGTAAACTAGATAAAAGAAAACATCTCCGAGTGAAATAGAGGCGTGTCCAAAAGGAAAAATTAAAAAGTTACGTGAAGGACTCTAGAATTTCAAGATGGCATATATTAAATTAGGTTGATACTTCAGTTGGTTCCTAGATGCTATTAACTGGAGAAGTCCTTGCCTCTTCCAAGTAGAATGGTAAGAGGGGTATAATTTGTCAAATTATTTAACCCACAGATCCACATTCTTTGGCTATAGCTTCAAAGATTTTGGAGCTGAGATAAATAAACTTTCAGTAGGAAGTTTGATTTACTCACCTTTTCGAGGGAGGGGAGAGATAGGTGGGGAGATTCAATAGACGAGGGTACTCTAATGGTTAAAGTAAATCTCTGCTTATGCTCAAAATGTGGAATTCTCAATAACATGTCGTAAAAAAGATTTTAACTACAAAATCAAAAGAAAGCCCAAAAAGAAGATTTAAGGTTTAAGAGTTTTCTAGCTTACTTTGATAAAGGAAGAGAAATGCTCGATAAGAATAGAGATTACCTCAAGTTTTACGGCCTGCATGAAGAATAAATTTAAGAAAAATAACAATATTCTTAAATAAAGACAGAGAAAAGTCAGGAGGCTTACATTTGTAGCATTTAGTTCAATGGAGTCAATAGAGGAGGAGGAAGATGCATAATGTGTAAAGGCCATTGTGTAAGGAAAGTTCACTGAGTTTTGAGGAAATGAGCAAGGAAGAGAAGAAAGAAAAATTGGAGATGGCAGAAAAGACGAGGATTGCTTAGAGTTTAAGGTAGTAAATATTATAAAGTGAGGATAATATACAGCAAAATGTGCAAACTCTAAGGCAGTTGTAGGAATTTAAAATTCAAATGGAGTAAAATTTTTAAGCCTTTGTAATGGACGGAGATTTAAAAGATTTAAACACAAAGAAATCTTGTTATAGTTGCTGTGTCCAATGTTCCCTTTCAATTAAGGATTCTTTTTGGTTAAAGGATGTCTGAAGATCATCCTGATGACGTTTCCAAACCTCTTCTTCTAATTAGGTTTTTCTTAGTTTTTGAAGAACTTCCTAAATCCGTTGGGTCCATTTCAAATAACTTGATCAATGACCTTGAATTTATTTTGCAAAAGTTTAGGAGTTTTTTTAATACTATATATTTGGTCTGATCAACCAAACATATATGGAGAGAAATTGTTGATAGCGTAAAAAGGAATTTGACCATTTAAATCAAGAGTGGAAAGACCCTGTTATCATAAGTTTCAAGAGTTAAATGGATGGCTGAGAATTTTTAGACGTAAGAATTAATAAGAAAATCCAAAAATGTAGAAGGCAAGACAATTAAGATATGATGGACATGCAATGGGCAATTAGTCAAAATGTGGACAAATAGGGAAGATATTTGAAGTTGAAAAGTTACATGAGATCTCTCTAAGGCAATTACATATGTGAAGGCATCAATTAGACTACTCAAACACACATAACCTATCATTGTTAAAGCTTTTTTTTTTGTATTTTATACTTATTCTTTACTTAAATCATGTTATCATTTCAATATTCTTTATGAGTTTGGTTACCATAGAAATATGATTTCTGGGAAGATTCCTTCATATTTGGTTCCCTGTTGAATGTATATAAAAATGTTTTTATTGAGCCAATCCTTCTATAATTAATTTTACTTACAAAGGATAAATCGTTATTAACAATAATATAAGGCCTTGTTTGGTTGGCATGGATTATTGCTTAGGAAAGTAATCTTTTTCCTAAAATTTATATTATCATGTTTGATTAATTTTTTAAGTAGTTAGGAAAGTAAAAACTTTCATAATCTAAGGAAAGTAGTAGCTCTTTACTTGGATTCTAAATCCCATCGCTTCCTTGATATTTAGATTACTTTCCTCAAGAATTTAATCTAAAAAATACTCTAGCCAGTTCAACCCTTCATTCTCTTTCAACTCTACGACAACTCTTTTATAATAATAAGGAATTTAATAATAATAATAATAATAATAATAATAAATAAGAATAATAAAATCGATAATAATAACAACAATAAAAATAAATATAATTGATAAAATTAATAATTAGTAGAAAATTAACAATTATTATTATTAATAATACAAATAATAAAATTAATAAGAATAATACGAATAATAAAACTAATAATAATAATAATAAAATAAAAATTAAAATAAATATGTATAATAATAATAATAAAATTAAATTAAATTGATAAAAATAATAAATTTAGTAATAATAAAATTAATAATAAGTTGAAAATTAATAATAATAGTTAATAATATTAAGAATAATAAATTTAATAATAATGCACTATTTTTATTTATATTTTCAATGTTAGAAAAAAATTTATTTCTGATTTGAATTTTAAGATTTATCTTTGTACTCGATCGAGATTTTTTAATAATTTTCAATACTATATTTATGATATAGCAGTATTATATGATTAAAATATCAAGAATGAAAAATTAAAATTTAATAATATAACTTGTATTACAAATTAATATTATTTAACGATTTCAATTTTTATTTAATTTATCGGGATATAATTGAAAATATAAGTCAAAATTAAATTACATTTCATAAAATACTTTTATATACCAAACACTATAATAAGAATTCACTCAATTTTTCTATTAAAATTCTTATAAGTATTTAAATATGTGAATATCTTTACTTTACATAAATTTATTTTCTGAATAATCAGTCGTCAAATTTATTTTAATTTCCTACCGTCCAAACAGAGCTAAAAGTTAAACTACTTATGCACTAACGTTTATTTAAATGGAAATAAGTGAGGCCGGCAGCCCGGCACAAAAACTAACCATCCATGCCTGGAGAAGGATTCTCCAACGCGGTTACGGGAGAGGAGAGTTCCCATTCTTGGCAAAAGCCATGCCACGCGATTGCCTATCATTATCCAAACAAAAGGACTTTTGGTGGACCCCACTTTCCCACTCCTACCCCAACCAATCATCATCCTACACTTTTCATCCCTTACATGCCAAACCTGACCCCACACCACCTTTCCCGCGCGTGCTCTGAAACACCCGCCTTGTGATGCTACAGTGGCCTTAATTGCACCTCTTTTCATTTTCACTCTGCCCGGCTGGTTCACCATCAACGGTTTAAAATCCTTCATTGTTCCATCCAAAGATTTACAGTTTATCAAATCCAGTACACGCGACTACGTACCACTATTCGGTCAACCCCTTCCTTCTGAGTTCTGACAATAAAATTTCACAGGTGCGTTCGTCACTCTTTTTTCTCCTATCTCATTCTCAGTCTCTACTTTAGTCATTTTTTTCTTCATTGCAAATCTAGGGTTTCATCCCTTTCTCGACGCTTCTCCGTCTCTTTCTTTCCCTTCAACTTTAGTAGTATGCTGGTTTTGGAGGATCTTCTGTTTCATTAACCTGTAATAGTAATTAATACTTTACCTTTAGGTGTTGTTTCGGAGTCCTTCTTTTTTTTCTCCCTTTCAATCTTATGTGGTTTACGCTGGTTATATGGAAGATAGTTAGGTCTGGAAGGGGTACGACCCATGGATAGCTCTTGCCACTTCAAATGCGGTTCAGCATTGCAACCGTCTATGTCTTCCGTGGCTTCATCTACTTCGCAAGAACCTCCGAATCTTGTAATTTCTGATTTGAATATGCGCATTGCTACTTATCTTGTTGTTGAACACATGAGTTGTGGATATCATACCTTTGGTATGGTCTCTTTTTTTGATGGATTGATTCTCTGTGCTTCTTTGCAAGTTCAGCCCCTGCATTTTCCTCACTCTTTGTTTTTTTTAAATTTATAGCTTTGTTCTCTACTAAATGGACTGAGGGGTCTATTGAAGTTTTGTATATCGTGCGCAAACTTTAAATGTGTTTGCTTTGTCATATTGTGATGTGAGTGAAAATTTGGGTCATGGCTTGTTCGTGCGTCTAAGTGCGTGAGATTGGTTTTATTAGAGCATGGCTAATACATTAAACTTATATGCGACGCTTGCGATTTGTGCTTCATTTTGGGGCATATTAGAAGATAATTATGTCAAAATGTGCTTTTACAAACATGAAGATATTATCTATAAATGGAAACTAATTTTCTGAATATGAACTTTTATAGTCAAAGTAAAGTTTGTAGAGCTTTCATTTCCGATAATGGTTTGTTCTAATGATATAGCTGGATAGTGAATTAGTCATTGAATACCTGATTGTAAAGGTAGGATATGAATTATCACTGGAAAAGCGTTAAGGCAACTTTTACAGGTTATTAGGTATTGCTGAATTGCTATATGAGGACTTGTAAGTTCACGGAGTAATTGCAAATCTTTGGTGATGTTGAGGTTCTTATTGGAGGAAACTAAGAATTCGATATGTTATGCCTTGGTAGGATAAGTTTTCTGGCTATGCAGCTTTGTTAACAGGAATGAATTATGAAGATAGGTTTGATGCATGTTAAGGTGGTTCTTGGATGTTGCAGCTCTCCAGCAACATGATTTGTATACTTGTTGCCTAATGTGCAAAACGGGCTTGGCACTGAAGGCATGAGCTCATGATCAGATTATTGATTGTGGAAAATGTGATTATCATGGGTAATAGTCAGGGAATTAAAGCAGCTACTTTTTTCAGAATTTGGAACGTGGATTCTTGTCTTCATCTACTTAGTGCTCAAGTATTTTAATGCTTTTTGTTAGTTAATAATTAAGAAAATGCTTATTCATCTATGTTCTACAGAACCTTAGGTAATTGACACCTCTTAAAAGTCATTGATTATATCATCCTTATTAATTTTTACTGAAAATAGGTGGAGATTAATTGAGACTACTATCTTTTTCTGTGTGCTGCTCAGGATTTAAGATCACAGTTGCATGGACGGATTTCAGATCCAATGTTTCACAGCATATCGGGGTTGAACTTTAGTAGTTTGAATCGTGCAGAGGTGGGAAATTCATTCCTTGCTCTTCTGTCTGGGCCAGCATCCCTTTTGCATGGTGAATTCCAGGATTTATCAAATCCAAAATCATTGAATTGCTCCAATAAACATGCTATTGAAGTAAGCAGTATGGCTTTCAATGCCACTGGGACTGGATTTCCAACAATTTCCAGTGGAATGCTATCAGAAAATGCAAACTTTCAAAGTCTGCAGGATGGATTAGGTTTTTGTCCGCTTGCTTCATCCAAGGCAGTGGCAAGTTCCTGTTCTGGTAGTAATTCACATTTGCAGTATGGTCTTCAAGCTGTGAACAGTGGTGGTCAAAGTGTAAATCTGGCTAAGCCATTTAGCCAGTGCATGCAACATTGTAATGACTTAAATGATTATTGTTCTCTCAATGGGAAATGGAATTGCACAATGCCTGTGAATGCTAAAAAGTTTCAGACTACAAGCGTTCAAATACCACAAAAGCTGCCATTTGAAGCAGAATCTTCTGCTTTCCATAATGTATCTATGTCTACAAGCGAGTGCCCTCGTGTATATTGTCTGGAGCTAAGTAAGATTTATCATTAGTCATATTGTGCTAAATTTGATTTTTCAATCTGATGTTTTCTACTCAATAAATTTTTAAATAGGTGGGGATCTTCTTCTCAGCAATACTGGACTTTTAGGCATTCTTTGCACTTGCCATCGTTTCCACATGTCTGTCTCTAAATTTTGTGAGGTAGCTTCTCCAAACAGCATATCATTATGGTGTTCTGATTCAGTGGAATCAATGAGTTCTTGTCAAGTGTTTGCATTGCTGGAAGCGTTAATTTTGAAATTTGATTAGGTGCTTTAACTTGACAGCATGCGGGATTGTGGAATGTTAACCCTGGGGATGCTGTCCAAATGGACAGTGGAGAGACAATTTCCAACTGGCGCAAACTCTACTTCCATAAGTTTGGGGTGAGAGCCACTTACTGAATTAACTTTTTATCAAACTTGTGAACCTGTCAGCCAAACAAAAGACGGCCATTCAATTCATTTCTTTGTTTTAGATTTTTATCCTGCACTTTTAGTGCCAAATTTCATTTAGTATAATTCCTTTCAAATTAAGAGTTTTTTTTCACCATATTCGCTTCATCTGGGTGAGAAAAAAGGAGGTTTTTTTGTCCCCCCTCATATAGTTAGCTTGAAATTAGCCCCATGAGATAAGGTGAAGGTATGAACCTTGGAATTTGATCCAAAGAGTTTGATGAACTCTTCTATTGTTAAGGAATTTGAGTGAATGGCACGGAATGATTTTTAACTATTCATAATTATTGTTCAAGTGGTTCATGCCTTTGCGTTGTCACGTACTTATGTCCCTAATTTATTTAGCCCCAAAGCTTGGATTTTGCTTCTCATGATTATGTTCGGCAGAAATTTTTTTTTATTATAGATGTGGTAGCTTGTGTAGACTGGATGGTGATGTTTCTTATTGGCATGTGCTTGAAGCAACAAGAACACTGGGTGGTGATGTTTTTGTGATGCTTTAGATTAGGGTTCCAGAAGATCAGAGTGGGTGGGACTGGCCTGAAAGGTTGTCCTTGAGTGCTAATTTGATCAAATCTGGTATGCCTTTGCCCAACATGCTGAAGAATTCTGGCCGCAATCATCTGCTTGGCCCATCTGGAGGTTTAGTAAGGTTGGGATGGCCTTTAGACAATATTGATTTTTTAAAGAGCTCTCCTGCAGACCAGAATTCAGTTGTTGATGCTTTACAGAACAAACAACTTAGCGATGTTCAACATGGCAACAAATTATTCCCTGAGGGCCTTGTTGGCATTGTACAAAACAGCCCACTCATGATGGGGGATGAAAAGATGTCAGATCACCCTGTCACTAGCTATTCAACAATCCCAGAGTTTTCTGGTAAAGGAGTAGAAAGTGCTTGCCAGTCTATATCTACTTGTTTAAGTTCCTTTATGAAGACTCAGAACTTTTCAGGTACACACCCTCCTCTGCAGAATTTAAGAACCCCTTTTCAGAGTTCTTATATCAGCAGAAGTAAAGATGGGAAGACTGGTGATGCCTTGAAAACCGATGCTGCCACTTCAAGCATGGAGTTAAGGCTTGGCCAACCATACCAACAGATCCAGTATGCTGGAAGCCTGGCTCTACCAGTCAACATGCTAGGACACCCGAGGAATCCATTGTCACAAAAACAGATGACTCATGATGGTTAGTTGTAATGCTACTTACATATATTCGCATTTGTATGCTCCTATTACTGTATTTCTATTTTTACCATTTTTGGTCTTTACTATTTTATGTGACAGTGACCAATTGTTGGGGAGGGGGATTGTTAAGACAATGTGGCTATGTTGCTAAACCCTCTAATTCCCTACCAAAATGTGTGCAACATCAATTAGACCACAGGAACCATGTATCCAGTTATGCTATGGATGTTGATAAAATACCAGTACTCAATGGTGATGCAGCAGCATCTGATGCTTTTTCACACAGAAACTTTAGCATCCCACCTGAGGGAAACTCTCACCCGAAAATTGCTAACAATGTGTTCAATATCAATGAGCGTGTCTTGCCTCCTAGACTGTACGGTGACTTGTATCATGTAAAGAGTGACCCAAAACATGTCCCAAAAATTGTTCAAAATGCCGCCCATAGACAACTGAAGGTAGCTGACGTGGGTTGTGTAAGGTCTGTGGACAATCTTAAAAGGATTGGATACTTTGGTGGTGACTGTTACTTGGAAACAGGTTCTGGGTCTGAAGCTCACAAATGCTTAGATAATTCTGGGTCTCTTTCTGTAGTTGTCAATAAAAACAACTTTACTGGTTTGCCAACAGTCATTGACAGAAAACAGACACATCGATTCTCTACTGAACTGGAAAATGATTGTGAAGCAGGAAACATTTCTAGTCATACTGAAAAGGCTCCTTGCATGGGGAACATTGGACTTGTTGACCATATGCTTCTTAGACCCATGGATTCGTCACTGGGTGGCGCGAAGGATATGTACTTTAAAACAGTTCCAGTTGGCCTTTATCCATCTAATTTAGAACCCAGATCAGATCAGACTCCAGCTTTTGGAACACAAGAAAATCTTGGTGGTGGTGGCATCTATCCTTTTGATAATAATCTTAGGCCACTTGCATTGAGGGAGATATTGGATTTATCCAAACAACAATATGCAGTTACTTCCCTTGGGAAAGATCCAAAACAAAGGATATTTTGCAGCACTTCTGTTGCTGAATCACAATGCTGTGTTTTGGAATCTTCAACCTCTGGAGAACATAAGGATATACATAATCTTGGAGGTAAGCCGGATGATTCTGAAGTTGCTACAATTCAACCCATTGGCCTAACGGTAAAATGGGAAGAGATGATAATTTTTCTCCTACCTGCATATTATTCCTAATCCATGTGGCTGTATAGAATTTGTTTTAATGGTCTAGCGCCTCAAACCTTATTGAAATTTGGTCTTCATTCAGGTTTGCATAATTGCTACAGTTTTTCAAGACTGACTCAAGGTTTTTCCTTAGAGAGTAAAGAAAGAGACATCCGGCATCAACTTCATCATCTTCAGCATCAGCATCCTTTATTACGGTCAGTTTAGAAACCACCACGTCTTGAACGATTTTAGCATGATCGTTTATAACCCTGTTGATTAGTCATCTTTTGAACTTAGATGTTTGTTAAATATGTACTGATTATAGCTCTGATATTCTGAGTGTTGGAGATGATTTTGAGTTATGCATGTTGGATTTTCAGTATCTTTTAAGAAATTGCTGTGCATTTTTGATATGTTTGTCATGTGATTTCTTCCCTAAGGTACTTTGTATTATTTATGCACAGTAATATATTTCTTAAGAAGTCATCAGGTTACTATATCATGATATTCATGACATTCTGCTGGTTTGGTTCTGTTGTTTTAACCCAAATATTACAGGCATGCCATTAGCAAGAACAGGAACATTCATTCTTGTGAACATGAAAATTGCTGTCAGAGAGCACCATATCTTCAGGATAACAGCTCCCTTGCAAAATGTTTACCAGACAAATGCAAATCAAAAGGTGAAACTCCTTTGGAATCCTCCTCAGAGAAGATGAGTGTTGTCAATGGCAAGTCTCCTGTGTCCATAGCTTCACATCATGTCAATGCTCCCATTGTTTCAAATGGCAGTGCCTTTTCCTTAAATCCATACAGAGAAGTAGAAGTCCATCTACCTCAGAATAGAAGTGGTCATATTTCTGAATGGAAAGATGTGGGTGACAGAGCCAAAGGGGTTTGTGACATTTCATGTGTCAAACAATTAACTGAGTTAATTGACGGAAGAGGAATTAAGTTGGAGAAACTTGGAGATACTTCTACGAAGTGTTCTAATGGGTTGGGCATCAGAGATCCCCCCAAGGAACATGAAACATCCAACATATCTTCTGGATGTTCTAATCTAGCTGTTGCTCAGGCATCAACAGATGTTAATAATGTGGACTCTTCAACTGTCATCGCTGGGAATAGTGGAATAATGTACAATATCTTAGATGAAGGATCAGGTATCAATAAATGCTGGTCATCAGATGATGCTTTTGGAAGTGACAGGAGCACAGACTTAAATGATTCTAATTGTAAGATTAACCTTAGAGTAGACAGATTGTCTAAAATAATCAAAAACCAATCACATCGTAGCCTTCTTGATGAGGTTAAACTCTTGGATTCCTTGACATGGAAGAAGGGCAGGAATCAAAACCTTACAGGTGTTCCTGCTTGTGGGAAATCCAATTATTCACAAGACTCTAATAGGCAATTGAAAACTAGGAAGAGAAAGAGAGAAATAAAACTCAACCTGCTAGATGCATCTTCAGTCACTGGACATGTAATGCTTGATAAATACCATGCATCTGATGGAACCAATGAGTGGCCACCTTCAACCAAAGATGCAGAAATTGTTTCCTTTAGCCACAAACCATTGTGCTTCTCTGCTCGCTTTGTTAAACCCCAGTTCAAACATGGAAAATATGCTTCATCTTTAACCAAGTCACTGTCTCGAAAAAGAGATCTTCATAGCCTTTATGATGAAAAAGATGGAGAAGTGGATCATAAATTTGATTCAAGTGGTCGCTCCAACTGCCGTAATGTCCCTGAGGTTTTAGAAAGGAAGAGATTACAAAGCACTGGGAATGGTGATAATTGTATGGAGTTTCGGATGCAAGGCGGAAGTTATGCAGTTGATAAGAAGATTATCACATGTAGTTCAAGGAGTAGCACTGAAAAATTTTCAAGTTACCAGGCCAATTTTTGTTTAGAGAAACCAAGACCTGTGGTATATGGGAAGTATGGTGAAATATCCAATGACAAAATGGGTGTAGATATTTCTAATCCAGTTAAAATTGTTCCCCTCAAGAGGGTTCTTAAAACTGCCAAAAAATGTCCGCTTTCTGAAAACTTCAACTCTGTAATAACATGGCAAAGGGAGTCAGAGAGGAGAGGCCATGCCTGCTTTAAGGAATTTTCCAATCTGAAACAAAACAAAGCAAATGAAAACAACGAAGCATTAGTTTGTGTTGAAATGAATCCTCACAATCCTGTGCATGAAAGAGATAACACTTTTATCAACGATGATGAGCAATCTGCTGAGTTGTTGAGGTTCAGGAATGAAAGAAGTGGTAAACTTAGCGGAGGTTCCAATATCGTTTATGATCTCCATGCTCCACCAAAGCCAAAGTTTAAGGAAATTCGGAAACGGAGCCTTTATGAACTGACATTAAAAGGTAATCTACTAAATTTTGTTGCTTTCTCACATAAAAATTTACTTTTCATATTTAAGGTTGGGATCAAGAATGCTAGCTTAAGTGACTGACAAGAAGCTTTGCGTTAGAGGTATTGCTTGCTCAATCTGTCCTGAAAACAGCTTTCTCAAAGTTAGTAATAGTATAAAATCCTGATTGGGGGGTATTTATTGGTCCATGATATAGTGCAATTTATGCGGATCTTACCACTGATCAAGTCAAAGTGAGTTTAATGTAAAACATTCAGATTCTATATTTTTCTTGCACGAGGTACTTTATGTCAAGACCTTTTGAGGGTGTTTTCACATATTATTCTATTGCACTTTTATTATAGTTCATTTCTACACAATGGTAAAAGGACTCCCCCATGATGAAATGGTTAATAAACTGCTTGATAACGATACATTTACTTTAAATTGAGATCAGTTTACGGTACGAGGATTGTCTTGAGGGCCAGAAACTATTGACTATTTGATGAAATGAATACATGTAGTGGAGAAGGGTTTAGGAATTTCAGAACTGTCTTTTGTTCCACTTCTTATCAGTTAAATCATAAATACCTAAATAGGCACTTAGCCTATGTACTTGAAATCTGGAAGTAATTTGTAGTAAAGAGTGAGCAAGCAAGGGCAATTATGGGGACTGCCAATAAAATATTCTATCAGAAATGAGGAAACATACATAAACAATATTATAGTTCATTTCTACACAATGGTAAGAGGACTCCCCCTTGATAAAATGGTTAATAAACTGCTTGATAAGGATACATTTCCTTAAAATTGAGATCAGTTTACAGTACGAGGATTGTCTTGAGGGCTAGAAACTATTGAATATTTGTTGAAATGAATACATGTAGTGGAGAAGGGTTTGGGAATTTAAGAACTGTCATTTATTCCACTTCTCATCAGTTAAATCATAAATACCTGAATAGTCAATTAGCCTATGACAGTGAAATCTGGAAGTAGTGAGTGAGCAAGGGAAATTATGGGGACTGCCAATGAAATATCCTATTAGAAACGAGGAATCATACATAAACAATAAATTTCCCTGTGATTGAATAGGTGAAAGTAGGGGCAAGAAACATAAACCTCATCTCTCTTCTGATATTTGTTTGTTAAGTTCCTTGAATTTCTTCCTCTGAATTTGAATTTCAGTTTCATTTGTTCATGGTTTCCTTTTCAGGAAAAGATTCCAACTCCAAAATACTTTCACATAAAAATTTCAAATGTAATCCAAAAGTAAGAAGGCGGAGATTTTTGGATGATCAAAAAGATTTTGAAATAGACGAATGGCACAAATCCAATGACAAAAGGTGAGCAATTGAGTTTACCTAGATAGGTTGGCCGTTTGACCTTCAAATACATGGAATTTGAAATTAAGGCAAGTGGTACTGATACTTGTAAAATATAACTGTTAGTTTTCATCCTGATAATTTAAGTGCTTATGGTTCAGATATGCTATAGGCAAATGGCGCCCTTCCATTCTCGACTCTGATTCATTTTGCTGTGTATGTGGAAGCTCAAACAAAGATGAAGTTAATTTCTTATTGCAATGTGGGCAGTGTTTGATTAGAGTATGTGGATCATATCTTAGTTTACCTTGCTTTCATGCTTAAATTATTCATTCATCCTCATAATTTTCTTGATAAGCAGGTACATCAAGCTTGCTATGGTGTTTCCAAAGTGCCTAAAGGTTATTGGTATTGCAGACCTTGCAGAACAACCGCAAAAGATGCTGTATGAAATTTCAAAATTAACATCTAGTTTTCTACAAACTTGTTTAGTCATTCCTTTTTATGCTTTCCGCTTGATTGTTCAATTTTAGTTTATGATTTCCTATAAATCTGTATGTATTTGAGCTTATCTTTGCTGCTCTTTTTCCTACATTAATTTTCCCTCAAATTTTCATCATTGTTTCATTTCTTTCTTCTGTTTCTTAGTCTAGCTTGTGAGTTTTGGCAGTTAATCTTAAAGTATGAATGTCAAATACTTGTTTTATTTAATCATCTATTTGGCTAGTCAACCGCTTCAAACTAATCTAGTATTCCATTGCTTATGTAAATATTTATATATATTAGCTTCATTGTATCATTCTCTGTCCATGCATTCAAAATCCTTAGTTATAATGTTTGTTCTTCTTTTCTGTTGTATTTCTCTAATGTAGTACATACTACAGGTGTGTGTGCTTTGCGGTTATGGTGGTGGGGCTATGACTCAAGCCCTTCGGAGTCGAACAATTGTCAAAAGCCTTTTGAAAGCCTGGAACTTTGATAGAGAATGCAGAAAAACTGATCATGCAACTTCTTCTCGAACTATGCATGATAAATTAAGCATGTTGCAATCCATGGGATCCATATCTAGAATTAGCAAATGTTCTGTTTTTAGACCATTAAACATCAAAACAACAACTTCAGATGATTGGAATATAGATCTGCAGGACGAAGCGGATGTTTCAGGACACTCCACGGGCTGTACAAGGGATCTAAAGGTACATAACAGCGTTACTGCAGGATTCCTTGATTCCACTGTAAAGCAGTGGGTTCACATGGTATGTGGCCTCTGGACTCCTGGGACACGATGTCCAAATGTTGATACAATGAATGCTTTTGATGTGTCTGGCGTTTCACGCCCGAGAGCAAATGTGGTAAGCATTTTAAATAGATGGAACTTGCACTGAAAAATTTATATTAAGAAGTTCAAGGTACTTTTAAGAACATGAAATTCATTTTAGATATACTTATGTCTGGAAACTTTTTTTTTTTTAATTTCCAGTATTTGAAATAAGATATGTACAATACTATGTGACTTGTACAATTTGAGGCAGAGGCGAATTGTCTACTAAGACAAAAATTCTGAGCATGGTTAATACTTGACTTCTGTGTGGTTGTAGTTTCACTTGCCTCTCTATGCTGGTTTGAATCTTATGTCAATATTTTGCGCAATATTTGATTTACCTGTAAAATCTGTCATATCTTGGTTTCTCAAGATATCTACGCAAGTGATCCTTTCTTAACTATGTGAAAAGTAGTTTTCAGTATGATGAAATTAGACATAGTCTTTTAAGCATAATAATATTTTATCTAATTTTTCCTAACTTAATATTTTAAATTTTTGGGTTGAATGGTTTCTTGATGTGGTATTGTAAGGTTGTGTGACCAAAAGGTGTTATTTCAAGTTGTTCTGCCCTCCTTACTATTAGGCTTCAACCAGCATTTGAGCTTCTGAATTGAATGATTTTTGAAAGTCCTGTGGGATAAACTATTCTATCATGCAATCATTTCTTAGTTAAGTTTCTAGCATTTGATGTATCATGTTTGTAAACTCTCTAAGTCAATGCTTTAAGTTGTGTTTTTGATACAGTAGTCTTGTAGAAATGTTGTATGTATGTTGCAGCAGGTAGAGATGATAATAAATTGCATTCAATTCTTGGTCTTCAGGTTTGCTCTATATGTAATCAACCGGGAGGTTCATGCATTCAATGCAGGGTTGTGAATTGCCCTGTTCCATTTCATCCTTGGTGTGCCAGTAAGAAGGTTAGGGGTGCTAAATTTTACCTTGTTTCTATAAACATAATGGATCTACATACTTTTTTGTTAGCTTGCCAAATGTTAAAATGTTGGTAGATCATTTTATGCTGATAAATATTTTGAATACATTGCTTCTGGTCAGGACACATATCTGACATTGAAATTTTCTGTTGACTTTTGTTATTACATGAATTTTAGGGTTTGTTGCAGAGTGAAATAGAAGGTGTGGATAATGAAAAGGTGGGCTTTTATGGTAGATGTGTTGTACATGCAACTAACACTTCAAAGGAATCTGTATTGTGTGCTGATAACAGTGAAACTGGTTGCCAAAGAGAGAAGAAAGAAAGCTGTGCTAGGACTGAGGTATTTTTTGTCATCAGTTGAAGTTTTTCTTGTTCTTCCTTTGATATTGACGGATTTCGTATTCTTTTATAAGGGTTACAAGGGTCGCAAACGGGATGGGTTTTGGCATATTAGCGATCAGTCAAAGGGGAATGGTAAATGCCTTGTCCCCCAGGAACAGTTAAATGCATGGATTCACATTAATGGTCAGAAGTCACATGCCCTGGTATCTTCAAAGGTCCCAATGTCTGATAAGGAATATGACTGCCGGGTATGTTTATCTTCCAATATTCCGAAATTAATGTTTAGTTTTGGGAAACCAAATGAGGGGCTAAGCTTCATTGTGGTGATTGCACCGAAATATCAAATTTCTTGAGAAAAAAGAAGAAAAGTAAAGCCATGAAAACATTATTATATTCTTCTTAGTTGAGAGATTTCCCATCTGGATGAAGAATTAAATTTTGATAAAGGGAAACTGTGAAGACCATTATCACCTACATATTTTCCTTTCCTGTTCTCTTCAAAGTAAAAAATATTTATGTTATCAGAAAGAACTGCATATGGATTTTTGTTATTCTTTTTGCTATTGTATTGAAAACTTCGGTCTTTTTATTACTTCAATCACAACTATAATGACCTCAATCTTTTTCCTTATTGAACCGCTATGACAATTTGCTTCTTGTTTGGTATTGTTACTAGTTTATCTTATTATTTTTCTCTATTTTGTTGTTGCCGGCAGAAACTGCAACCTTGAATTTTTTGAAGGTGGTTGTATAACACGCTTGCATTTTACCATATCTCTTCTTCCTATTCCTTGCAGAAAGAATATGTTCGCTACAAACAAGCAAAGGGATGGAAATATTTAGTTGTTTACAAGTCTGGCATACATGCCCTTGGCCTTTACACATCTCGGTTCATTTCCCGTGGTGAAGTGGTTTGACATCTTACCCTTCTGATTTATTCAGGTAATAATTTGTTGTTGATGATTCAATAGTATGATATTCTCCATGATTTCAGGTGGTTGAGTATATTGGTGAGATTGTTGGCTTACGTGTTGCTGACAAACGAGAGAATGAGTATCAGTCTGGAAGGAAGCTGCAGTATAAGGGTGCCTGCTATTTCTTCAGGATAGATAAAGAGCATATAATTGATGCAACCCGTAAAGGTGGCATAGCTCGTTTTGTGAATCACTCGTGCCTGGTAATGATGAATTCACAGTTTTTCCGAGTTTTAATTTAACAGTTCAACTTGGTTGCTTATTCAGTTGTCAATATGTGTCATCAGCCAAACTGCGTTGCCAAAGTGATTTCTGTGAGGAATGAAAAGAAGGTAATTCAAGAACTAGACTAACCGCATACTTGTTTGTCGGTGTTGTACATTGCACAGCCTGCTTATGAGACATTATTGATATAGTTGAAAAACAGTTCAAATGGTTTAATAAGCAAACAATGAGCTTAACTACTTGACCTTTATTGCTGACTACTGTACGCATTCAGGTAGTCTTTTTTGCTGAGAGAGACATATATCCTGGGGAAGAGATAACATATGATTACCATTTTAATCATGAAGATGAGGGGGAGAAGATCCCTTGCTTTTGCAGTTCAAGAAATTGCAGGCGATATTTGAATTGATAATTAACTGTAAATTCATCATTTTTGTCACGTCTATATTGAAGCGGTTGATTTTGGCCGCCCAATATGACCTTTTCCTTAAGTTTTGTGGTTGTATATACAAGTTGTTCAACTTCTGAGCAGGCCACAGTGTAAATGAAAGCAGCTATGGAATTCAACCTGTTGGACATGTTAACCTTAAGCATTTCATTTTCTAGTTGACTTTAGTATTTGTCATGATGCTACCAACAGTTGCCAACATTATTCTGTCTATGCTGCTGGAGTAGATGGTTTTATCATATGCCTTGGTGAACTTGTACAAGCTTCATTGATAAGGATGTTTAAGAGTTCCAAACAACCCTGGTAAGCAAAGTATTTGCTCATTCAAGTGATGTTGCAAGTTCTTGTTTTGTGTATCGACTATATATGAAGCGTCAAATGTCGGTTATGGACCAAGCTGGAAAGAATGTATAATTAGTGTAACTCAACGCTTTGGAGATGAAGTATTTAAGGACCTAGTCGGCGTCAACTAGGAACTGTCACTATTGTGCCTTTTTTGATAGGTATTGCAGAGATTACAGATTCTTAAATAAAATATAAGTGCTCTAATAGATTACAGATTCTTTAATTCTATTTGATTGTTCATTTCCTTTGAATGGGTTGAAACCCTGAATTGGTTTGTACGTTCATCTATTGAATCCTTACAACTTGCGACTGGCGTATGTCCTAGCTAAGAAATAAGAAGCCATAGCTTTTTTCTGTTGACATGGTGGGATCAGCCAAACTCATATCATCCGTGATACGAAGGGATATTATATTTAAAAATGTAAAATTTTTAAAGGTTTTTTAATCAAGTGCTTTTTTTTAGTTTTTAATTTAGTGATTAATCTTTTAAATTTTATATAATCAAGCTAAAAGGTTATTTTAATGATATAGTATGTTTATTAAATGTTACACGGATATTCATTTATTAGTTATATCAGTAAAAATTAGTGTTTTAAATTGAATTATTAAGGTTTTAAATTATTGGTCAGTCAATTGAAAAGTTTTAAAATTTGAATACTTAATATAAAAAATGACAAACGATTGAGAATTTTAGGATTAATTATCTCATATACTAATGGCTTCTCATAACAAACACATCAACTCCTTGGAATTGTTACCTTCACCAAATAAATCATCAGTAAAAAAGTAATGTCAGACTAATAGAGAAGTAATTGAGCAATAAGAAATTTAAGAATTTAAAGGTCAGGTCCTTTGTTTCTAGTGTAATGAGAAATTTGCAACAAACAATAAATGCAAAAAAGGAAAGTCGAGTTCGTTCATAGTTGAAGATGAAGAGGACGAAAGAAAAGAGGAGGAAGCACTTAATTTAGCTGAGGTCACTGGATAAAGACAAATAGACTCATTTTTCTACAAGTCATGTCAAGATTACAAGTGGCTGATCACTGGACTATCCAAAGATATCTTATCAAATCCTAAATATAATTCCCGCTCCAACCTGCGTCAACAGATGGGGCTCACAAGGCCCTTTGCTATGAGCGACTCCCGTTAACACTTGGGAAATCGAACCCACGACGTGAGGCAAACCTAGGCTGCAACCTAGTGACTCTGATATCACTGGGAAGGGCACACAGAGAAATGATACATCCCAGACGTACTAGTTTGTCCTAGACATATGTCAACACCATCTTTCAAACAACACCTATCAGGAGATCATACGTTACTCCAAGGTGGATTGTAGACGTATGACTTTTGTAAGTTCCAGGTATGATGGCCGAGACATAACACCCTTTCTTGCTCTTCTAGCTCTACAAGCAAGCAACTCTCAGCTTTCCTTTTAGGAACCTTACATACAGTATCTACTCTCTTTCCTTGTTAGTTTTGATTTCATACAGCAGAATTGTTTGTAAGGCACAGTCCTAGACTGTCTTAGACTTTCTGATACACAAGATCCTCAAAAGAGACGAGTGTAGAGCATACTTGTCTTTATATCAAGACTGGTAGTAACATTCACTCAAGACTTAAGCTTTCAGGAGAGGGAGAACTCGGAGATAAACACTCAAACTCATATTCATATTATCAAACTAGATTTCAACATTTTCAAGCCTAGTCTTCAATGTTGTCAAGCTTGCTTATAAATGAAGGGAAGCCTTGGTTTTATAGGCCAAGCAAAGGATACAAGTAAATCTATCTAAAGACACACTCATTACAACTTTAGAAAAGAAGAGTACAATGATTACACCTTTATCAAAGCTACTTTAAAAAAGAATATACTTTTCTAAAAGCAAACAATAACTTGATAAGAATGAATCTTGAATAGCGATTTATGGGCCACAAAGATTTTCCTTTATCAAAACACTCCAAAGGGAAAAGACAAAACTATATAATGAAGGCATCCAATGTACGAGCTATCACAGAGAGTCTGGGTCACGTGAACTGTTAGAAGGCTTTTGATATCATCCAAATTTAGGTAGTGTCATCATCCAAAATAGAGGGAAAAAATGATGTAAAGAGGCTGATAGAAATAGTATAGGTTTATTCGGCCGAGAAAGAGAGTCAATAAGGGTATTGCGATGGTGGTGGATGGAGAATTTATAGCGAGAAAACCATTCCTACCAACGCAACAATTGACTGTTGGGAAGATGTTTCTTGGGTTGATCAAGAATCTCGGGGAAGAACGTGTTATCCATTTCAATGACAAAGTGATAAAGTGTAAGGTGGAAAAAAAACTTTTCAATGCCTCTTTTAACCGCTAAGATTTCTTTAAAACTGATGTGATAATGACATTCAGAGGATCGAAATTGTCCATTTGCATGTCCACAAAAATAACGATTGCCATCGATTTCTTCAAGAAGCATAGCACCCCAATAATTGTCACTAGCATCTGTCTGTAAAATGAGTTGTCCCTTATCAAAAATTTTCAAAGGTGAACGATTTTGACATATGTGCTTCAGATATTGGACAACCTTTGTTTGTTCTTTTGTCCAAGGTGGTGGACAAAAATGGCAAAATAGAATTAATCAACATTCTATAGTTCAAAATAAAGATTTAAACACATGGAATTTATATGAAAACGACCAATTAATTCATTACGAAAAACAAAATGATTTTGAAGCAAGCTCGTTACCGGGCCAAAAAGATGATTTAAAAAAAATTATAGATATAATCTTTTATTATATAAATCTATTAATTATGAAGATAAGAAAGACTCATATATTTATGGAACAACATTACAAGTAAATACTAAGCAAGAGATTCCTTGTAATTATAACACAGCTAAAATAAAATTTGTTGATATGTTCGGAGATATTCCTCTCAACAATTATCTAACAGAAGAATAACTTGAATAAACATGAAATGTAAGTTGCCACGTTTGGTATGAACTCACGAATGTAGTTAACAATCCTAAGGAATTGTTGTATATGTTTCACAGTGAGATATTCTGCAGGAAAATGTAATAGCTCTTGTGCAATATGTGGGCTGGGCTGACAGAATTTATCTTTGAAATGCATACCCAAAAATTCAATTTCATTAGTACCAATGATGCTTTTCGAGGCTGAAAGCATAATGTCATACTGTTTAGTAAGATCTAAGAATTGTTGAAGTAAGGCCTGATGTTCCTTATGAGTCTTTGAGAACAGGAGAATATCATCAATGTAGATTATTGCACTATTGAGGATCGACTCATAAATCTTGGTCATGGTTCGTTGAAACAGTGATGGGGAGATTTTAAGCCCAAATGGCATAACAATCCATTGGTTTGTGCATTGGGAATGGAAAATGCTATTTTGTATCTCTCAGTAGGGTGAACACCCAGTTGCCAAAATCCTGCTTTAAGATCAAACTTAGAAAAGATGACAATTCTTTGAGAAATAGTACCTATGTATTGATTTTTAGAAGAGAAAACTTATCATCTTGCAGGAATGCATTCAGAGGCTTATAGTCAATGACTAATTTCTTTTTACCGCATTTTTGCTCTAAACGTTTGTTGACATAAAATGCCTGGCAAGTTCAATCGGACTTTGTGGGCTCAATCAGTCCTTGCTTCAGAAGGATAACACACTCATCTTGTGCGAGCTTGAGATCATCAAGATTCATTCTTGAATGTGTGGCTTTTGTAGGGTTGATATCCTCAATCTTTTTGAAAGGTAGACTTATAAAAAAGTCAGCATTTTTCTAAAGAGGATATGGGTGAGTAAACTGTGCATGTGATTCAGGACAATACTCTAACAATTATCTCGCAGTGAGGCATACGATGTAGGAACTTGAGAAAGTGCAAACACATTTTTGATTTAAGTGTATGGACTGAAAAATGATCGATACCTGAGGCTTGTTGGTAGGATCTGTAAAGGTGAGGCTTTTCAATATACATCCATACTAATGAGAATATCTGGGTCAGGTAAATTGCTTCCAAGCACTTTAGTCCAAACTGTACATTGTGAAAAAAATTGAATTCTGATCTTTCTCTTTGTAATATGCCCGATCTTAAAAGAATTTCCATCTTCAGCTGTAAAATACTCATCATGTGAGGTCCATGTTGTAGAAGGTAAAATATTGGGCTTCATGATCATACGGCTGGATCCAGTATCTATAAACCCAATAGCTTTGATGGGTCTATCATATTTATCTTGTTGAAAGAGTTAGATCTAGACATATGGTCATTGAACTGGAGTACGATCTAACTTCGTGCATATTTGCTGCTGTAGCATGTATAGAGAATCATCTGATGATTTTTCTTTAAAGGTCGTAATAGAAACAACAAACTTTGTGTCCTCATATTCTTAAGATTGTTCTTCAACGAGATCTTCAAAGTAGTTGAAGGATGAATTGGCAAAACTGATTCTAGATGCTTCAATAACTTGATATCTTTCTTGGTTTAGTGAGGACAAGTACGTGCAAAATGTCTTGGTTGTCTACAGAGAAAACATCGATTAGTTTTCTATCGATGAGAGGATTTCTTAAAGAACCGCATAAATCTTTTCTTTTTGCCGTAGGCTCTTCGTAAAGGCTTGTAGCCTTCCATCTGTCTGTGGAACTTTCTTCTATGATAGACTTGTTGAAAATGAGCTTTCTTCTTGCTATGACACTCACAATTCTTCTGATCTTTGCACTTTATCTAAAGATAAGGCTTCTTGCAAGCCTGTTTGAGAATATGACCACCTTTAATGATATTCTTGAATAAGGTATGTTGATCACACAACTTATCAAGAGACACAAGAGTAAGCTGGTAGATTTCTCCAAGAGATATATTAGCGATATCTCTTTGCAACAAAGTTATGGTCATTTGTAACTCTGGTTGTAATTGATCTAGAAGGGATGAGATAAAAGTATATTGAAGATTAACATCATTCCATCCATTCAAAAGATAATAACTTTCTGTCATACGCTTATAATACTTCTGGATATCATGCTTGTCAAGTGAACAACATTTCGTTGCAAAATACTCCTGATGGATTTGTTTATCAATCAGTTGAAAGTCACCAATGAATTCCTTACGAATAATTCCAAGAAGAGCTCCAGCTATAGTGACTTGGATATATTGCATGTGTTGATACTCAGAAATATGTTGCCACCATTCTTGCAAAGTACCAGTGAAACGAGATGTGAATTCAGACAAAATATCTGGCAAAGGATGATTAGGTCTATTCACCTATAGATCTATCCATGCATCGAATTCATGCAGTGGATCTCTCCATTTCTTTGGTGGAAGATCATCAAAAGTAAACCAAGGACCTGAAGAAGGCTTGGTCTGCATAACCTGTGCAGCTGACTCAGCTTTTGGTACTTGTGTAGGTCTGAAATTTTCAGTACCTGTGGATTCCGCTTCACTTATCTCAGGTTCAACTAGTTCAGGCATAGTCATCAGAACTGGTGCTAAGTCTGATAGATTAGCTAACTGGGCTGAACTGCTTTTTGATTCCTCAGAACTTGTCATATCAGCTGCAATCTTTTGATTGGAGGTTTTAGAATATCCTGTTGAGACTTCAGATATTAGTGTAGAGGCTTTAGGCTGATTGAGAATATGCCTCTGATGAAGATGTTTCTACTGTAGTTATAGTCTTAATATTTGCGATGAACTCTGTCATGGTTGCTTTGTCCTTCTCAACAGAGGTAGAAGGATGAGACTTTGGTGGAGATTCTATAGGTGTACGTATCTGTACAGTTTTACTTCACTGGTTAATTGGTTCAGGTTTTGTGTATGAAGGTGATGGCTCAGGAACTTTTTCAGGCTTAGACTTAGATTTCAACTCTGTCGACTTTACTTGAGTTGCCTATGTTGCTTGAGGTTTATGAGGAAGTATGTACTTCCTAATCAAAGGATAATTGAACTTGAATACCTTTGAATAGTCAATTTCCTCTGGATACTTCTGATATATAAGAGAAGCATATACTGGCTGTGTATATGGAAATACTGAAGAGGATGAGCTATATACAACTTTAGACTGTGCAGAATTCATATCAACTTCCATTTGTCACACAATTCCCTGTATCTTCTTGATTTCTCTATATTTGTTGTCGAAGTCAGGACCTATGTAATGTATGTCAATGTAATGTCGAAGTTCAGCATCAAGTTGTTTGATCTGAGCATTGTAAGATTGATACATTTATTGGATTTGCTTCACTGCGTCAACTTTTTGATGAGTAGTATGTGTCTGTTGGCTAATTCCCTTAAGCTGAGAATCAATCCTTTGTAGAACTTTGTTCTGTGCTACTGCATTCTGTGTTTTCCAATTCAGAACTTCGTCTCATAGATTTGACATAAGTGTTCCTTGTGAAGTTATTCCTGAGGCTCAAATATACGGGTTAAAGATAACCTTCGTTGATTTATCAGTACTCTTGTATAATGGAGGAAAGTCTTCCTTATATGGCGTTACCATCATGCATGGAATAGGAGTAGGAGTTATAACAGGAATTGTTGGTTTTGTGTAACATGAAGATGATTTCATCATCTCTCGTAGAGATTTGGGTTTATATCTTTCAGTAGATAGACCAATAGATGGGCTAGAATCGTCTAGATCTAAATCTTCATCATCTGTTAGTGGATGATATTGTGGCAAAGGCTTACAACGATTGTTAGACTTTTTCTTCCTCCTTTGTCTTCGATATCGATCATCATCATCGTCACTATCTGACTCAGGGTTGAGACAGACTTCACAATCAGGTTCGAACATATATGGGTTAATATCCCATACAAAATGTCCATGATGATGGCTAACATAAACTGGATCTCCGTTAGATTTGAAATAATGGATTGGAGGACCAGATTTACCTTCCTCATGTGAAAATACGGGTTCGATTATAAATATAACCCCTGGGGTAGAAGAATTGGCTAAATCTTCATTGGGTTTTGTGTAGATAGACTTCACAGTCCCATCTATAAGGGTCTTCAGAATCGGTGGAGTGGTTGTATGAAAAGAATGTCGATGAGGCAAGTGGAACACCTTTTGGTAGTTGGTGATCCATTCAGTAGGCATCAACTTTTCAAACTCCACCGCTGGTAGTTGCTTTGGGATCTGAAGAATAGTAGTTTGATCGTTAGAATGATTAGCAATCATGTAAAGAGAATCTGAAGTTGAATTAGGAAAATTGAGGTCCATAGTATGATTCTGTAGACGATAGATCATCTGGTGATGTAAAGTATCCATGATGGCTGTAGGATCTTGATCTGCTCTAGTGATCTGGATCTGAACTTGTAGTCGTTCAGATAAAGTGGGATCATCTAACTTGAAGTTAAAATCAGGTGCTATCGTCAGTATGACATTTCCATTGTTGAGAGTAGTCAACAAGGTACCATTCAAGGCATTTTGGTACATTATGTAGGCAGTGTCTAGAAGAGATATCCTGGCTATAACAGGTATTACCTTTCTTCCATGAAGTGTGACAACAAGGCGTATAGCCCCTACATGAAGATGTGTATGGTTGTGCTCTCTCCAAAGAGAGATCAACTCCTTTGGTATTTCAAGCTTCATGTATTGTTTTGCTGTTGTAGATCTGAGACCACATTGTTCCAATTTAGAACTTTGGATGATTTCCTTAGCTTTAGGACGTGAGGTAGACAAGATGGTACGAATACTCCTTGTCCAAGAACGATCACGAGAATATATACTGTACGGATTCAAGAAAGGTAAAGAAGATTCACAAACATAATTTTCTACAGGTATGTGGGTAATTTCTACTAAATTTTCTATTTTATTTGACAACACACGCTTAACACTAGAAGGTAAACTAGACATAGACAAACTAGAAGATATATAAACAAGGTCGTGAGACAGTGTTTCTATATCTTATAGTTCTCTCCCTACTAACCAAGTCTTTACTGAGATACATTATTATCGCTTGTCTTGATATGAAGATGGTTGTAACACCGACCCAAACGATGATGTCTCACCGTCGGCAAAGATCTGACAATTAAGTGATAGTGGGAGAAATATTTCGCTTGGCATTTAACAATTATATAAAGGTTTTGAATGTACACTATAGGGCATATCGTTATTACTGACACATTTATATTACCACTAGGTGGGTATGACTTTTTATTGGTTGTACAATGGTTATCTATACTTGGGATATTTTGAATAACTTCAGGAAGCAAATATTGATATTCAATTAGGATAGCCAGCATGTGTTGTTGAAAGGAGGTTCTGTTAATCAAATCATGATGTGAGATAAAAAGATTTGAAAAGTTGCTAACAGTCTTTGAATATGAATGAATTGTATATGTGGTAATTGTAGTACTTGGTCATTAGTTGTAAGAATTATCCATTATAAGATCATCATAAAAGGAGATATAATAAGCCAATTGGAGTTAGAGACCTTACTAGCTGTGCTCAATATACTCTTTGTACAACCTACCAACTACCTCCTTCGAGAAGCCATAACCACGTATTCTTATTAAAGCAGGGAGTAGAAATCATCAACGTTTGTCCCTATAGGTGTGCAGGTTTACAAAAAATAATAATTGAGGAACTTGTATAAGATTTGTCGAGATAAGGGATTATACAAATAACTCTACCCTATTTTTATCTTCAGTAATTTTGATAAAGAAGAAAGACATTTCATGGAGGTTGTGTATGGACCATATGAGCTTAATAGGTTTACCATAAAAGACAAGTTTCCTATTCTAGTAATAAAGGAATTGTTGGATGAGTTATATAGGGTTGCCTAATTCTCTAAGCTAAACTAGAGGTTAGGTTATTAATAAATAAAGAGGAACCCTCTAAATATCCGTAAGGCAATCCTTGAAATCACGAGGGACATTATGATATTTTAATAATGCCTTTTTGACTTATTAATGCCCTTCCTACATTTTAAAGTTTGATAAATGAAATATTCAAAACTCATTTGAAGTTCATACTTGTATTCTTTTAATGACATTCTTATCTGTAGTAAAACATTTAAGACATATGTGAAGCATTTAAGGACCGCGTTGGAAGTTTTAGGAAATCACTAATTTTTTATTAAAGGAAATAAATGCACATTTCAAGTGGAGTACTTAGGCCTTATGCTCACTTAAAGAGTAGCTATAGATCTAAGGAAGTAGGGACAATAGCTAAATGAATATTATCTCAGACAGTAAAGGATATGAGAGGTTTCCTTAAATTGATATCACAAAAGATTCATCAAACAATATAGAACTAGCAGCAAATCTGTCACCAACTTTCTCTAAAAGAATGCCTTTAAATAGAATTAGGAAGCACAACTAGCATTTGAAGACTTAGAGAGATCATTGACTACAACTCCAATCTCAAAACTACTTAACTATTCTAAGCCATTTATCATTGAAGCAAATTCTTATAGGATTAGACTAGGAGCAGTTCTTTTACTAGAAAAGCATCCTTTGACCTATGTAAGTAAACTAGTAGCTCCCAAACACTATGTAATATTTATCTATAAAAAGGAGTTTGTTTAGCTGTGATCATGGCCATCAGATAGTTATATTACTATTTGAATGGGAAGCCATTTATGATCCGTACTAATCACAAAAGCCTAAAATACCTCTTGGAGCAAAGATTAAATGCATCTTTCTAATAGGCGTAGTTACCCAAGCTATTGGGCTATAATTTTGAAATCAAGTGTAAAAAGGAACATGAGAATAGAACAACAAATGCCTTATCAAGGAACATTCCACAACAAGTTAGTGTTAATAATACGAAATATTTATTTTACTATTGTCACAAGTGCAAAGAAAGTTATTAGCTAAAATAAGAAGAAGTTGGGAAGTGGAAAACATTATGAAGGAATTAATATCAAAATAGGAACTTTAAGTTCTAACACTTGTCAATGACATGATAAAATTTTGAGTTAGAAAGGAAGAGTGATAGTCAGTTGCAACTTTAAATTAAGGATTATGATTATCACCATGGTTTAAGAAGAGGTTATCAGTGGTCACTCAAGTATGTTAGTGATAGTTAAGAGACTTCAATTAAATGCTCTTGATACAATTAGTTCCTCTTTATTTGAAGAAGTTATTGATATCATAACAAAAACTGATGATCTACATGATGAAGATCTATTTAGAATTTCTTTAATTTTTGATATCATAAAAAGTTTAGATTTTATAAAAAGTTTTCCCTTTTCTAGATAAAGTTATATATGTTTCAATTGTGATTTGGTTGTACATGCATAAAATTATTGATATATGAATCGAATGCTATGATTTGTTTCGGCTTGGCGAAAATGGTATCAAAGCAAATGTCTGAAGATATAAATACGTGGTAAGCACAAATAAAATATCTTTTGGATATTACTAATTGCTTCTAATGTACTTCCCCAAGGATCAGGTTAAATAAAACATCTTTAAATAAATTTGTGTATTATCTACCTGGTTATAAATATGATAATAATAATTTAAGGAATGTATATGATATTATTATTATATGTTAATTGTATTCCATATTGACGTATCTTATATGGTTGAACTTGTTGAAGGAAACAAGTTATAAATGGGTATTACCTCAGATAGCAAAGAATATCAGAGGTTTCCTTGACTTGATATCACAAAAGATTCATCAAACAATATAGAATTAGCAGCAAATCTCTCACCAAATTTTTATAAAAGAATGCCTTTAAATAGAACTAGGAATTACAACTAACATTTGAAGACTTAGAGAGATCATTGACTACAACTCCAACTTCAAAACTAAACTATTATAAGCCATTTATCATTGAAGCAAATTCTTGTAGGATTAGACTGGGAGCAGTTCTTTTACAAGAAAAGCATCCTTAACCGATGGAAGTAAACCAGTAGCTCCTAAACATTATATAATATTTGTCTATAAAAAAGAGTTTGTTTAACTATGATCATGGCTATCAGATACTTATATTACTACTTAAATGGGAAGCCATTTATGATCCGTACTAATCACAAAAGCTTGAAATACCTCTTGAGCAAAGATAAATGCATCTTTATAATAGGTCTGGTTACCCAAGCTATTGGGCTATAATTTTGAAATCAAGTATAAAAAGGAACATGAGAATATAAAAATAGATGCCTTATCAAGGAACATTCCACAACAAGTTAGTGTTAATAATACGAAATATTTCTTTTACTATTGTCACAAGTACAAAGAAAGCTATTATCTAAAATAAGAAGAAACTGGGAGGAGGAAAACTCTATGAAGTGCTTAATATCAAAATTAACTAAAGGAACTTATGATAAAATTTTAAGTTAGAAAGGAAGATTGATAGTCAGATGCAACTTTGAATTAAGGATTACAATTATCACCATGGTTTATGAAGAGGTTATCGGTGGTCACTTAAATATATTAGTAATAGTGAAGAGACTTCAAGCAATTTTCTACTGAAAATGCATGTAGAAAGATGCAAGAAATTTAATTAGACAATGCCAAACTTGTCAACAGAACAACTATGACACCATGCCATCTACTAGATATTAGTTAAAGATTATTACAAATTTTATAGAAGGATTTCTAACTTTAAATGACTATCATGTGATTTCATTATAGATTTACCAATAGCTCACTTTATGCCTCTTTGAACATCCTTACACAACTGAATCAATAGTTCAACTCTTTATGTGATGGCTTTAAGCTTCATAAAATGTCTTCCACCATCACTAATGATTGTGAACTCCTATTTATCAACTTATTTTAAAAAGAATTAAGTCAATAGAGAGTTGAATTACAATTATCCATATCTTATCACTCTCAAATTGATAGGCAAGTTGAGATATTAAATATAAAATTAGAGACCTATCTCAAGTATGAGACTGGCAATTATCCATCAGGGTGGATTAGATGGCTTGCCTCGGCAGAATAGTAATATAATACTACTCACCATTCATCTATTAATACAACACCCTTTGAAGATTTACATGGTTATGGGCCTATATTACACATTCCTTACGTTGGAGGTGATTCTTAGTTATTAGTAGTGGATCAATCGTTGAAGGATTGCAAAGTTGCTATTCGATTAATTAATTTTTATTTACAAAAGGTTTAACATAGAATGCATCAATAGGCGAACAAGAGGAGAAATGATAAGGAATATCAAATAGGTGACCTTATCTTTGTCAAGCTACAATCTTATAGAGAAACATAATTAGTTATAAGGAGTAGTCATAAATTGACATCTTTTTTACGGCCCTTTTAAGGTGTTTGATAACGTGAAAAAGGTAGCATGCAAGTTGGAGCTTCCTTTCAATAGTTTCATCCACACTATGTTTCGCATTCACAATTGAAGAAACATATTCCAATTGGCAAAACTATCTCACCTATCCTTCCACAAGAACTAATCACAGAAGAAAGAATTTTATGGCGATAATAGAGCCAAGAAATGATTAACAACTCAGATCTTGGTTCAATAGTCTAGCAAAGTGTTGAAGCACACCTGAATACTCCTCTTTGAAATACAACGAAGATACATTCCACAAACCTTATGGACAAGGTTTTGTGACATGAGCAAAAGAAGAAGATTATTACATTCTAAATGATGACATCCTAATTAAATAATATCACTTTCAATACCACTTCTCTACTAATAAGTGGTTACTTGTATACTTGTTGGAAAATATATATTATTCTGTGACAACCAATGTAGGTATGCAAGATTATCAACTCAATTTTGATCTCTTTCTCTCTGCTCGAATTTTCCCTTCTTCTTCATCTTCTTACTTTTATTGTTATATCAAATCAGTAAGTGTTACTGATTCAACGAAAAAGAGTTGATAGACAAGTTAGTACTCAAAAGGCTCCTTAGATATTTGGAATTAAAGAATTGTTTTTATAAAAAATAGTTTTACGTATGATCGTGGCCAAGTATATTTTCTTTTCATATTTAATGCTAAAGGTAAACAATAACTTATTTGCTAGAGTTTATTCATGCATTTATTAAGTGTTGATATATTCTTTTAAAGAAGAATTAAATAATAATTAATTTTAAGAAATTAAAATCCTAATGAAAATTTTTAAGTGGATCTATCTAAATTAAATTAAATTGACATGATCATCTTCATTTAAAAATTTTGATATTTATTGAATATTGATAGGCGTGTTTTTTTTTTAAAGAAATCATATAAATTACATGTAAAAACTGTGAATAATAATAATATTTTTTTAGATTTTATTATATAAGTTTAAATGTGTAAAGACACCACATATTATTTATATGTTAATAAGGATATCATTTTTAATTAAAATTTCAAGATTGTAAATTAAACATATCAACATGCTTTAAAATCATTTAAATTTTCTAAAAAATGCTTGTTGAATTTTGCTAGAGATAATACTTATGTATATATGAAAATAAGTGTATGTTTTATTTAATTAGAAAATTTTGATTAAATTAAAGTGAAACTCATACATATATGTGCAGGACAGCTTCAATCAAAACTAATTATAAAATGCCAAATCAAAATGATAAGACAATTAAATTTTGAATTAAAATGAATTTAATCTAGTAAATTATATTTAACATAATAATTAGAATATAATAATAAGATATACAACAACTGTAACATCCCGGTCCCACATAACGGGTCGGATCAGGGAACCGGGTCTATGAGAAGACCAATGAGAGAAGTAATGACAGACATACCTCATGCTCATGCATTTGTGAAAATGTGAATTATTGTGTATGAAAATATTGGTACATG
>JAOTAY010000008.1:17323999-17350469 GCA_025629805.1 Erythroxylum baracoense
TTTGGTTTTTAAAAATCTTGTGATTTATAATTTCTGTTTTAATTATTCAAATTCATATGATGCCATGTGGAGTACTGTAGTGATCGCACGTAGCGCTCCCTTATCTTAGGATATGTGTCGGAATGACCTACGGGCGTCTCGGTGCGTACCCTAGGGTGATGGGGTGTTACACTAAATGTAGTTTCTGTTGTAGTGATAGATGTTATTAATGCTATATAAAGAGTGCCAAAATCACTATATGGATAATTAGATTTCATTTTCTCATTCTCCATATCCACATCATTAACATTAACCTTTACTGTGGATGGATTAACCTAGGATTCTTTTCACCATCTATAAATACTTGAACTACTTTCTTTTCCTTTGCTAATACTTTTAATCATCTTTCTATCATCATCATCATTAGTTTTGAGTACTTTAAAACAATCCCTAAAGGACTAATGAGAGAATTTATATATGAAATCTCAAGCTATACTATATCCTAAATTATTTGCATTCAATATGAAGTTAGTCACACTAATATGACCTACCACAATACTAAAAGCATCATGCTCATTACCTTTATAAACCATGCTTGGTTTAAACATAAAATAAACACCGTAGAAGCACTATACCTAATTCTAGATTCACCTTCTCTAGCCATCAAAATTGTTGTTCAATAATTATTAACACTTGCAAATTAGGAAAGTGACATGTGTATATTTATCATAATTACTTTAGGATTCAATGACAAGGTTAGCATATAATTGAGAAATAAAATTAATAAAAAGAGATAGTATGATGAATATAAATCAAATAATAAACTTGAATCTCAAATTGGGGGAATACCTCATCAAGTCAAATTTATGTTTATATATATATATATATATATATAAAGATCTTCAAGTTATTTTTCTCAAATTGGTGCCTCACAATGATAGATGTTATCCTGTATAATCGGATATGGAATATGCAATATGTCATTCATACGGGAGAAATGAGGTTCAGATGACATCAACAATTTGGTGGGTACAGTTAGACATTTCATGTTGGTATTAGTATGCAAAACTGAAAAATTATATAACATTAATTCGCTAATAATTTCAATGAAGTGGTATTCACTTTTTCTGAATCCTCTTATTCAATCCTTTAATCCTAGTATTGCACGAATGTCACTTGACTTGATTTCGTATGACAAAGCTTCATTTTGGAAGTACTAGAGTTGCATCATAGTTTAGGTTGCTTCTTAGCTTGAATTCTCTCCTTCCAAAATAATAAAGAATTGAGAGGGCTTTATAACAATAATTTGAATGCTAAATATCACCTTTGAAAGAATCTAACAATCACTTATAAGGTGAATGTTGGACATAGGTATCAACTTAACTTGGAGAATGCTAGAGATACGACTTTATGCTCTTTTTATGAGCTGAAGAATGGTTGAAGTATATTAACGAGATACTATGACCTTTATACTTATGGATAGATCATACCAATTTTTTCTTGTCACATATGAGAGACTATTGTTGGAAATATGGAAACAAAAAGTCTTTAATATTAAGAAAGCGGGTAATATATGTATTGAAAGTATTAAAAAGTGAAAAAAAAGATAAGGAATGCAATTAATTGATTATCTCTATTTCAATGTCAAAGAATATTAAATTTACTTAAATACATATTTTTTTCCTATGAAATATTAATATAAGGATAACAAAGTATCAAATAATGTAATGGTAGTTGATTTACAAAACAAATGAGTGGCTGTTGAGTACATAATCATAATAAGTATATAAACATATAGAAGAGTTTTCACGTAGTACTAAAGATAATTATTTTGAAAATGTTACTAATGAAACAAATACACTCTAAGTTGCATTTCGTTTATTTCAATATTTATTATCCTTTTACTATAACTTAATTTTTATTTTATTTTAATGTAATTTATATTTTTAAATGTACTTATAAAAATTTTGAGGTTGTTAACAATTAAGCAACCCCTCAATAAGATATGTCAATGTATTTATAAATAAATTGACTTATCTCAATATTAATTTTATAAAATAATAAATAATTATTAAATATAATTAATTAATAAAATGTTAATGGTAATTTCAGTGTTCTGACATTCATACAGTATCGGATAATATGTGCCATATTTGCTAGAAAATGGTACTAAATATCATAGTACCGTATCGGATTTAGATTTTGATCGATATGCAAAATACTAATTTAATTCAGTAATTTCAAAAAATTGGACTAATTAGCAAAAAAAAAATCCTAAATTAGTAAATCCCCCTAACGCATTTTGCCTCTGGACTCTCCCTAACCATAATATTTTTTGCTACTCCTCTTCTCATTTGCAGCTTGTTGCTACTCACTCCTTATCTTTGTTCTCTGGTCTGATCTGCATTCTGCAATATGCTAACACTTGTCACTGACACTGTCTTAGTCTCCGCAGTCTACATAGGCGCACATGCCACAACCCCTCACACAGGCTCACAACTCGTCCTCAGTATTCTACACAAGTGCACAGCCCATTGTCTAACCCCACATAGGCACACATAGATCTTTGTTCTCCTCAGTCCTCCGCCTTCGTCCTTCGCATGCAACATGCACAACTCAGTTTGTTGTGTTCCTTAGTTCCTCCACCTTCATCCTCTATCATCATCCTTTATCATCATCCTCCGCCATCCCAGTTAACTCAAGGTTGCTAAATGCCAACGGTGGGTTGTGTAATTTTGTTGCATTATTGTGACAATCTTGTCCATGTTAGTGTTTTGACTATTGAGTTTGTTCTATTGACTTGGTTGTGTGTGAATATTGTCTATCTTGACTTGTGATTTGTGAATGTTGTCTCATAGTATGACAAAATCTAGTATAGTAGTATGCGTTACTAGGATTTAAAGAATATGGATTATGGATTTATGGAGTGAACTTATAGTTGTCTTGGAATTGAAATTGGATTTGGATTCTAAAGTACTATTGTGTTCTCTCTTTTTTTTAAAATATTATGTTGTCTCTTATAGTTTTATCTATGTTAATTAAAATTAGTAAATGAAACATTATCCTAATATAAAATAAAAGTTGGTGAAAAAATTAGTGATGAAGATTAATATTAATGAAAAAATCATAATGAAGAACTAGTGAATGAAAGAGTAAAATTATTTTATGAACAAATTGGATTATATATTGTCATAGAGTAGCTGTTATAAAATAATTTATAAGTTGAATTGTGTAATCATACAAAATATCACATAAAATGGGTTATAATTGTGAATTTATGGTTGAATTATGTAATCATACAAAATGAGTTATAGTTGTGAGTTTATATTTGAGTTCTATAATCACACAAAATAGGTTATAATTGTGATTTATAGTTGAATTATGTAATCATACCAAATGAGTTATAGTTATATTTATGGTTGAATCATGTAATTATACAAAATGAGTTATAGTTGACTTTATGGTTGAATTATGTAATCATACAGATTGAATTTATAATTAAATTATGTAATCATACAGATTGAGTTATAATTGTGAGTTCATGTTTGAGTTATGTAATCACATACAATAGGTTATAGTTGTGAATTTATCTTTGAATTATGTAATCATATAAAATAAGCTATAGTTCTTTATGGTTGAATTATATAATCATATAAAAGAGTTATAGTTATGACTTTATCGTTGAATTATGTAAAAATACAAATTGAGATCTAGTTGTGAGTTTATGGTTGAATTATGTAGTCATACAAAATAGGTTGCAGTTGTGTTTATGGTTAAATTGTGTAATTATATAAAATGAGTTGAAATTACGACTTTTTGTTTGAATTATGTAATCTTACAAAATGAGTCACAGTTATAACTTTATGGTTGAATTATACTTATACAAAATGGTTTGTAGACTTATAGTGGTGAATTTATGACACACTATAAGATGTTTTTAGATAGAATGTTCTTAAGCATCAAATTTTCTTAAGGAATCATTTATACAAGTTTATGACGTTCACTTATATGTCTATATCATATCATTTTTGAGAAATTGTTATTCCTCTATTTCTTCCTATTATTTTACATAACTTTATTTTGATATGAAGTTATTAGGTTAATTTTGATATATGTCTTCATTTTTTTTATAGATACATGGAAGAAAGTTTTAGTACTCCTGATAATTCAGGAAGATCTGATGATCCAATTTGGGCTCATATTAGATTGGTTCCTGGAATGAAACATCATACCATTTATTAATATTATAAAAAGCATTTGAAAGGTGAGAGAATCACAAGATTAAGAAAGCATTTATTTGGGGTCAAAAGTGACGTGGAGCCTTGTTAGAAAGTGAGCCATGATATGAAATGACAAATAAAGACTTTGCTTGAAAAGTATCAGTATGAGAAAGATAGAAGGCAAGACTAAACTACAAAATTGGTAGTGAAAGTTCCTGTTGCAGTAATCAGGATAATGGTGGGGATGTTGAAGTTAGTATTCCTACCTAAAAAGAAGAGAATGTTGTAATTGATGTGAGGAAAAGAAGAAAATAAGTGTCTAATTTTTTTTTCCTTGAACAACTCTTAAAGTTCAGCTTTCAATTTGTAACACCTAATAATATAAAGAAGTAGCTCATAAAGTGGATGTGGCAATTGTTAGGTAGTGGTATGATTCAGACATAACATTCAATACTACCTAGTCTTATTATTACCAACCTACAGTGAATGTTATTGCCTCTTACAGTCTAGGATATAAAGTTCCTTTAATTGATGACTATATAAGTAAATTTCTAAGCAACTTTGTTTATGAACTAAATAGTTACTTGGATGAAAGGAGAATAACTTAGGCTACTTTAGTTTATTTTGCAAAGGGGATAATATTTTTGAAGTCTATTGATGCATTTGGTCTTGTTAGAGATGATTATACTTTGTTTCAGATATTTGATGAAGTTATAAATGAACGACTAGAAAAAATTGTTAAGCTCATTATTGATAATGATTCTACTTACAAAGTAGCTAAAAAAAGATTGCAAAACAGGCTTAATTCTTTTTATTGGACTCTTTGTGCTACACATTACATTAAATTGATGTTGAAAAATATAGAAAATGCTAGATATTTTTTATCATTGATGAGACTGTATAGAAAGCAAAAAGGTTACCAACTTCATCTCTAATTATGTATGGGTCCTGAATTTAATAAGAAATGATTTTACTAATAGTAGGAATTTGTATTGTCTTGCTATTATAAGATTTGCGACTAATATTTTATCACTTTATTGTTTTTTCCTAACAAATAAGGAGTTGATAGGTGATAAGTGAGTTGCACCTTAGCATGCTAGGTCTAACGTTGGATTGGAGTTTTATAGAATTATACTTGAAGATAATGAATTTTGGTCCTAATATCAATTTTCATTCAAGTTTGTGAGCCCTTGGTAAAAGTACTTCTTTTGACTGGTGGTGATGAGAAGAAATTAATGGGTTATAAAAATAATGCCATAGAGAGGGCGAAGAAAGCATTCAAGACCAATATAAAAATAAGTCAAAATAATTTATCTTTATATACACCTTATCTTGCAGTCATCAATGAGAGATAAAAAGGCAAACTTTACTCTCTGTTGTAATGAGGTATTTTTGAATTCTAGTATGTATTTTAAACCAAGTTTTACAAAGAAATTTAAAGCTGATAAGGGATGCTATTAAATATTACAATAATTGTTGCTCATGAGATTGTATAAGATATCCAAAACTCACAAGCAGAGGTTTATAAGGATGCTTCTTATGATTTTAAGATGCCCATTGCTATTCATCAAAAGGACAAACTTAATCCATATATATATATATATATATTCACTTTTGTTACTTGCTAGAAATTAACCATTACTTTATTTTTTTTATAATGTTCCTTTTGTTGTTGTATAGTTATTTAGTGAAACTAATTCGAAAGTGGTATTCCAAAATTGCAAAACTTTGTAATTCAAATTCTAAGTTAATGTGTGAGTGCAACAAGGTATGAAAGGAATTAGAACACATTTGAATTCAACCATTCTAAAAAAAGGAATAGATTGGAACACAAAATATTGAACAACTTGGTCTTTGTTCGATACAATTTAAAGCTTCGAGAAATGTATATTATTATCATTATTAATTTGAATATAATTACTTATAATTTCTTAATAATTTAATTTTATTTGTTTACTAGGACTCTTAAGAGAACAAGTAGTTCTATAAAATCCAATTTGCCTTAACCATATTAATCTTTTGGTAGGTTAGTTTATGAGGAACTAGGTTTAATAGATAAGAGTGACTTGAAAGATAATCTTTCATAAGAAACTATTGACATGTCATTTGATATAATAAATTTGAAAGATGGTGATGATAAGACTCCTCTTAACAATGAGAATATTGTAACAAATAAGAATTAGATTAATACGATTTGAGCGGATGCTCGATCAAATAGTTTCAGGTTTTTATTTTTCTCTTCTTTTAATTTCACTTGTATTTGATGCATATGCCAAATTCTATATATGCAATATAAATATAATTGTACAAACTCTTATTGTAATACTTATAAAGTCATAAAACTTTAGTATTCTTTTTATTTAATGTTTTGATGTAATTATTATTTATTATATGATGAAATTGTAATATTTTAAGTACTTTGTATTATCCTTAGTTTTATACTTGTATGATGATAAAATAATCATTTTTATATTAATTGTGTTATTGTTTATATATCAAAAATGTGAAAAATAATATTAACAAAAATACATAGATTGTTGTTTTTTCAAATTTCTATTGTTATGATTTTTAGAGACATAGTTAATAAGAATTATAAATTATATAACATGATATATTGAGAGATTATTTTATAATTTTAGAAAAATTAAAGGACTATTTATAATGTTAAAAGTTATCCAAAATGCTATCTAATATTGAAGGGTACTGGTACAGTATAGTACAATAACCAAATTTAGTGTTAATACTGGTACGATATTCATAACATTGGCCATTCTATAGAAAATAAGTTCCAAAATGTGCATTTTCCCTTAAATGAAGTCTACAAAATAGTGCATCATTATAGTATAGCTTTTAAATAAAAGGTATTGCAACTAGCAAAGGCCTGGAAGACTGAAGTGAAGAAAAATCTCCAAGATCACGAGGAACAAATGCAAAACTATTTTTTACTTTTTTTGTGCATAATAAACATTATAACAAATGACTGATACTTCAATTACTAACTTGAACAAAACAATATGATCTTTCCCTTCAACAACTTAGTAGAAAAGATATCTCTATAACTAAGGATGGACAAATAACCACAAGCATACCCAATAACATGGAGGAATTTAGATTTTGTGTAATGGATAATCATGTTGAAGATATAAACTCAAAATAAATGTGTTATTATCTCTAGAAGTCTGTTTAGTTTCTAAAGAGGTCTGCTTCTTTTCTTGAGTAAGTCTAAGAGTTGTTTTTGTACTTCTATATGTATTATTCTGTTTTAATGAAAGTTGGACAAACATTGAAGCAAAGAACTTTCATTTTAGCATCTTTGTGTTTTCTCCTTTGGGTTTCTTTGTTTCTATTTCTGTTTTCTAACAAAGTGGTATTAAAGCATAACCCAAACCAACTCTTGGTTTTCTCTAAAAAACCCACTACTTTTTTTACCAGAAAACTACTCCTCAAAGCTAGAGGTGTGCAATCACCTGGTTGGTGAACAACCAGGACATCACGAAACTTTAGTGACCAGTGGCAAGTCCCCATTAAAATCCATGTAGCAATGTGAGTCAGATTAAAACTAGTCGACGAACCACAGAATAGTAGAGGAGAGAAAGCTCGATGACAAAGGGTTTTAAAGACTGTGATTTTTTGGTGTTGTTCTCATCTCTTTCATCTTGCTTTTCCTACTCTTCTACACTTCCGCATCAAAGCATATACTTTGCATTTTCTCAATAACTCTCAATTTTCTCTCAAAACCCACGAAACCCACTAGATTTTTGAATCTTCAGAACTGGCTCTTTGACCTTCTCAACAGCCAAACGTTTCTTTTTGTTTGGAGATCGCTTCAGGTTCACTGTGTAGCTCAGAAAGATCAAGCTTGAGGGACTGAAAAGGAAGTGAGTGACCCAATATAGCATGAAATTTTGTTAAATTTTCTTACCATTGGTAGTAACGAAGGTCACCAACTGTGAACGCACCACTTTGGCTAACAGTGCCATCTACTTTTTGGCATTTCTAGCCGTATCTCTAAAGAGTTTTGGTCCAACAATGATGAATGGAGGTATGTTTTCCTTTCAATTCCCATAACTCACCAAAGAGATTATGATAATTGGTGTATTTATATGAAAGCTTTACTTAGATCACAAGATGTATGGGATGTTTTTGAGAAAGGACTTGAACAGAGTGAAAATGAAGATGATTTGATTCAAGCATAAAGGGATGCCTTATATAAAGCTCGGAAGAAAGACGAACAAGCTTTGACTGTCATTCATATGTGCTTGGATGAATGCATGTTTGAAAAAGTATCAAATGCTTCAAGTGCCAAAGAAGTATGGGAAATTCTACAGAATTGTTCCAAAGGAAGTGATAAGGTGCTCAAAGTACATCGTCAAACCTTAAGAGCTGGGTTCGAGTCTCTTAAGATGAAAAGCTCATAATCAATTTCTTCATATTTTTCTAGAGTTCAGTCAATTGTTAACCAACTCAGAAGATGTGGAGAAACAGTACAAGATTCTTGTGTTGTTGAAAAGAATTTACGATCTTTGGATCCGAAAATCAAGTATATTGTTGTGACAATTGAAGAATCAAAGGATTTAGATTCAATGTCTATTGATAAGTTGATGGGCTCATTGTAAGCTCATGAAGAATGGATGATAGAGAAGGAATCTCAACTTGATCAAGTTCTTCTTTTGATATTGTCTTTAAAATACAAGGACAAAAAGAAGGATTTTACTCAAAGAGGAAGAGGAAGAGGAAGAGGAAGAGGAAGAGGAAAAGGCAGATTTCGTGGTCATGGATGTGGAAATTATCAAGAAGATGAAGATTTAATAGAAACTCCAACAACTCTCAAGATTCAAATCTGAGATAACTAGTAAGAGGATGTGGCAGAGGAACTTGACACAAAAGGGGTGGTAAAAAAGCTAACGTGCAGTGTTATAATTGTGAAAAAATATGGTCATTATGCCTCTAAATGTATAAATGGAGCAGAAAAGGAAGAAAAAGCTTATTGCGTAAAAGGAGAAAATGAAGAAGAATCAGCCTTCTTATAAAGAATCATGGTTTTTGGACAGCAGTGCAAGCAACCACATAACAAGCAAGAAAAACTTATTTGTTTCTTTGAATGAATCTTTTAAAAGAATTATTTCTTTTAGATATGACAAAAATTTGAATGTTGAAGGGATAGGTAATATTCTGATTTTGACTAAAAATGAATCTCATCAATTTATTTCCTAAATATATTATGTGCCTTCGCTCAAAGCAAATATTTTGGGTTTAGGACAATTTTTGGAGAAAGGTTAAGATATTCGATTGAAGGATGGTCGATTAATGATTAGAAATTGTGAAGATAAGTTAGAATGCTAAAGTTAAAATATCAAAGAACATAATGTTTTTCTCTTAAACTTCAAACTGATAATGCAAAGTGTTTGAAAGCTTGAGTATCAGATTCTTTTTAGCTTTGACATCAACAAATGGGACATTTGAACTTTTATAATGTAAAGCAATTGGTGAAAGAAAAGATGGTGCATGGCTTGCCTCTTATTGATAATCCAAATCAGATTTGTGAAGGTTGTATTTATGGGGCGCATTTCAGAAATAACTTTCCAAAGGAGCCATTTTCAAGATCATCAAAGCCATTCCAACTTGTACATGCTGATATATGTGGCCCAATTAATGCTCTCTTTTTTGGTAAGAACAAGTATTTCTTGTTTATTGATGATATTAGTTGAAAAACTTGGGTTTATTTTTTGAAGGAGAAATCTGAAACTTTTGAGACCTTAAAAAAATTCAAAATGCTTGTGGAAAATAAAATTTGATGATTTATGCAAATCTTATAGAATTAGAAGATTCTTGACAGTTCCAAGGTTGCCATACAAAATGATATTATGAAGAGGAAGAATAGGACCATTCTTGACGTGACTAGAAGCATGCTAAAGAGCAAACACATGCCTAAAGAATTCTGGGCAGAAGTTGTATTTTCAGCTTTATATTTGAGCAACAGATGCCCTACAAAAAGTTTGTAGAAAATTACTCCTCAAGAGGCATAGAGCGGTAAAAAACCAACTTTTCTTATTTAAGAATTTTTGGTTTTGTTGCGTATACTCATGTTGCTGATGAAACAAAAGTAAATCTAGATGATAAAAGTGAGAAGCTTGTGTTTATTGGATATAATGCAAAGTCTAAGCGTTATAGACTTTATAATCCCAGAAGCAAGAAGATTGTTGTGAGCCAAGATGTCAAGTTTGATAAAGAAGATTGTTGAAACTGGGAAAATCAAGACGAAGATTACAATTTTCTTCCAATGTTTGATACTAATTTTATTCAAAATGAAAATGAACAGCCTATGTCTCCTAAAGTGTCTTCTCCAGCAGCAACTCATGTTGATTTGAGTCCTTCAAGCTCCTTCAAAAGATTAGAAGTCTTTAAGACATTTATTCAAACATTAATGAAATCAACGATTCTGCTCTCTTTTGCCTGTTTGCAGGTGCAGATCCATTAAACTTTGAAGATGCAGTAGCCCATGGATGAAGAAATAAATTCCATTCGTAAAAATGATACATGGAGATGGGAAATTCTTCCAAAAGACAAGTATGTTGTTGGTTCAAATGGATTTACAAAAATAAGAAAAATGAAAGAGGAGAAGTGGAGAAGTTCAAAGCTAGATTGGTTGCTAAGGGTTATAGCCAACAACGAGGCATTGATTATGATGAAGTTGTTGCTTTGTTGCTTGTTTGGCAACAATCAGATTAATCATGGCATTGGCTGCTTAAAACAAATGAAGAACTTATCAAATGGGCGTCAAATCTTTATTTTTGAATGGACACTTGGAGGAGGATGTTTATATTGAACAACCTCCTGGATATGTTATCAAAGGTTATGAAGATAAAGTGTTGAAGTTAAAGAAGGCATTATATGGTTTAAAGCAAGCACTATGAGCTTGGTACAACCACATTGATAATTACTTTGTTCAAAAGGAGTTCATAAAATGTCCACATGAATATGGTCTTTATATGAAGAAAAAGGATAATGGTGATATGCTAATTGTTTGTTTGTGTGTCGGTGACATGATTTTTATAGGAAACAATTTCAACCTTATTTGATGAATTTAAAAAAGGATATGACTGCAGAATTTGAGATGATTGATATATGGCTTATGTCCTATTATCTTGGAATTGAAGTGAAGCAATCTGATGAAGGTATTTTTGTCTCATAAAAGAATTATGCAATGAAGATTTTAGAAGAATTCAACATGGAAAATTGTCAAGCAATTTATACACTAGTTGAATGTGGAGTAAAGTTGTCAAATTTGATGCTAGTGATAAGATGGATTCAACTATGTATAAAAAGCTTGTTAAAAATTTGAGATACTTGACTTGTTATAGACCTGATATTCTTTATGGAGTTGGAATTATTAGTCGATATATGGAATCTCCAACTGTCTCTCATTTTAAGGCTGGTAAACAGATTTTGAGATATATTAAAGGAACTTTTGATTATGGCTTGTTTTATTCATTTTCCAAGAATTGAAATCTAGTTGGGTACAACAATAGTGATCGGGAAGGTGATGTTGATGATAAAAAGTACTATTGGTTTTCTGTTTATACTTGAAGATGTTGTATGTACAGCAACCCATCGAATCTCTTTCAACAAATTAAGCTGAGTATATGGCTGCTGTTGTTGCTTGTGTTTTTCATGTTGTATAGTTTAGAAAATTGTTAAAAATGATGTATATGCCACAAGAAGAAGCTACTGAAATTTTTGTTAACAACAAATCTGCAATTACATTGGAAAAAAAATCATATTTTCCATGATTGGAGCAAGCACATATATACAAGATTTTACTTTATATGAGTATGTTCCTTCACTAGGCCCATGATGTAGATCTCCTAAGTAAGTAGATAAATTCAGATTTCAAGTAATGGATGAATCATTAACAAGTTAGACAACTACTACAATCGCAAATGAAACATACTCATTTGCAGGCTGGTGGATAAATCTTTTCAATCGCTGAAATACAGTTCCAGTGATTATGTTACCCAGAAGTACATTTATAAACTGGAAAATATAATATCATGGTTAATACTATCCTATCAGACAAAACAGGCACTTTGACATGCAATTCGATTAAGGATGTCAATAGGTCAGGCTGGGCCTGAGCCGACAAGTGGCCCGACCCACCGATGGGTCGTCCAGCCCATGGTCGACACATGGCTCAGTGAGCCACGGGCGGGTTGGGCCAACCCTGACCCGTCTACATTTTTTTTAATTAAAAAAATACAAAACGACTTCGTTTTGAACAAAACGACCCAGGCGGACTATGGTCAACTCGTGGCCCGCCTATGGCTCACTAAACTAGGGCCAAAAAGGCCAGGCCAAAAAGGCCAGGCCAAAATTACTATCCCTAAATTCGATTGAGTTTCGTGTGTATGTGTATGTGTGAAGATAAAAAGGGAGGGGGGTATTTATTTCGTAGAAATACTTTTCTCTATTAAATAGGTATTATCATATTGTTAAAACAATGTAAATTATTTATCATGAATACAATTTTTGGGCCATATGAATTCTGGAAAACGGATCTACTAAACATCACTGTTTTCCAAATCCCCTCCAGTTACAAGGGGCGCGGAATTTGCTTCGTGTGTTTTTACCTTATTCATTAATGACTTATAACACCGAAAGTTGATCCAGGCCTATGCATGTGTCCATGCTTTGAAATCGAAAGAAGCCAAAATGTAAACACCATAAAGAATGTGAAGTAGGATTATGAAACCATGAAGTTGAGGTTATTGGTTATAAGATTGGAGTGTTTGCAACCTTCCCAAACTGCGTGAAACAGGACACCGCAGTTGGACGCAATTGAACAATGACGAAGAAATCAAGTGCCTAAAATTATGGGGGATGAGATAAAAGGGGGGACAAAATAACTCTTATAAGTCAAAGAAATCTGATAAAAAAGCCTGAACGGTGGAAGAAGATAGGTCCTTCAGCCTCGGGCAGCGCTCCCATGTCCATTTCATGTTCTTCCAGCCCGACCCCAGTTGTTTTCCACTACTTTCGTCGATTTTTTGAATTATGACCCATCATCACTGACTAGTATAATACCATACGCGCCCAAACTGTAGACTTTGTCTTGCTTGAGCGGTTGAGCCTCTTACTGAATTTCTTTGTCCCAAGTTAAAAGGGAACCTTCCTAAATCCTAAATCTTAAATCCTAATCCTTTCCCAGGAGTTTGTTGTTGTATTCCAACGACAAGAGTCCTTGACACTGAGTAAGTAACGTGGTCATTGTCCAAAAGGGTATTGTCGTCATGAAGCATAGTTGAACTTTGAACTATTTTCAGTAGTTTGTTGTTGTATTCCAACGACAAGAGTCCTTGACACTGAGTAAGTAACGCGGTCATTGTCCAAAAGGGTATTCTCGTCATGAGGCAAAGTTGAACTTGGAACTATTTTCAGTCCGATGTTCAGTTCTACTCAGTAACACTATCGGATGCTCTCACTCTCTCTTTTTCTTTCTTTCTACAGCACAAAGGAACCTCCAAATGTATCTTTTGAAGGGCACCTCACTGTCTCTCCATTGTCTTTGTGTAACGATGTCATGCTATAAGCTACTGACACTTTCTCTTTTCCTCTCAATTCTGTTCTTTTCATCTTCAACATTCATTCGCTTCTCACATGCTGCTGCCTTCCCTGCTCTACCCGCTGCAGGTACACTTCACTCAATCACTGTGTCAGGCAACTCTTGGCAGGCAGCCTTAACAAGTTTACTATGTTGGAGAGAAAAATGTTTTCTTTTATTGTTTTCTGTTACGTTTCCAGTATCAGGGCAAGAATATTAAAACTTTTTAGTTCCTTGTTACTTGTTTGGTGGTCTGTAAAGACTTGGAGTTAGCATATAATGGCTTTGTTCCGACTTTATATTTCATTTTCAGGGAGGGTGAAGGAGGAAAAATATGAAGTGAAGTTCTCATGGGGCTCTGTTATGGAGGGACCAATTGGTGAACCCTTGGAGTCTGAGAACCCAACACTTCTGTTAGCTGCAAATAGAACTTGCAGAAAAGACCCTCTTGATGAGTTCAAAAGATATACTGGAGGCTGGAATATCAGTGAGCGTCACTACTGGGCTGTAAGTTCATGAATCAATGTGATTAGACCTGCTGACAATGATATATGGCAGGCCTTAATGTTGTCGGGCTTAAGAAATTCTGTTTGGGATCGTTGGGCTAACTGAAATTTTTGTTTGAATGCAGTCTGCGGGTTTTACTGCACTTCCATTGTTTGCCATTGCTGCCATCTGGTTCCTGAGCTTTGGGCTATGCTTATTGTTCATTTGCCTCTGTCAATTTTGCTGTAAAAGGCAGCCTTACGGCTATTCTCGAACGGCTTATGCGCTGTCTCTTATTTTTCTTGTTCTCTTCAGTGTTGCCGCTGTGTAGACTGCTCTCTCTCTCTCTCTCTCTCTCTTTCTCTCAACACGCACATACATTCACGCGAACTTTGTTGCGTCAATACTAATAGTCCATTATTTTTTTCACAGCATTGGATGCGTTGTTCTATATACCAGTCAAGGAAAATTCCACAGAAGTACAACACAAACGTTAGACTATGTAGTTAATCAGGCAGATAGCACAGGAGAGAAATTGAGGACTGTGTCGGATTATCTGGCCTCTGCCAAGCTAGCTGGTGTTGATAAAGTTTTTCTACCTTCTAACGTCCAAACTGATATCGATCAAATTGAATCAAGTCTAAATTCTTCAATTAGCATCCTTGCTGACCAAACACTTGACAATGCAGATGATATACGAGATCTTTTGGATTCTGTGTAAGTCCAAGTTATGTGTTTGACCTCTTTCTTGGTTATCATTGATCATGAAATGAATATGGTTCTATATGTGCAGGAGACTGGCACTTATAATTGTTGCTGCTATTATGCTTCTCCTCATATTTCTTGGATTTTGTAAGCACCACTCCCCCACTTTGTCATTTCATTTGCTCTTGTTATTCAATATGATATGTGCAAAGTATTGAAAAAAATATGTGAATGCATAGTACTTGTTTATCCATATAAACACATTTTTTGGTGATACAGTGTTTTCAATTTTCGGCATGCAACTCCTGGTATACATGTAAGTCAGAGAAAAATATTTTGGACTTCTAGCTTGTTTTCACTTTCCTGAGTTTATTGGTTAAATTTTCTCGTGCCATACCTGGTACATTTTGCAGCCTAGTTGTAGTTGGGTGGCTACTGGTCACGGGAACATTCATTTTGTGTGGAACATTTCTTCTTTTGCACAAGTAAGATTATAACTGGTCTATCATGCCTTATTTTTCTGTTAGATATCATGACATAAGGCTCTGCACTAATAATACTTCTTAACCAAACTGATCGTATCTCCATATATATAAGCCCCTCATGAAGTTACATCTTTTTGAAGAATTTGTCGTATCAATGGTTTTTAATCTACATAAGCCTCTTTCTTGGTCATTCTATATTGTTTGTTATTTCATATAATTACCTTAAACATTGTCTCTGAAAGTGACTTGAAACAAGAAAGATGAAAATCTTGCCTCTAAATTTAAAAAGCATTTTAGGCTCTTGAAACAAGTTCGTTAATTTTCTGAGAATGAGATTGTTCCAAAACAAATATTTATTTGCTTTGGAATTGAATCTCTTTGTTTCGTGGTGCAACCAAACTAATTGGTTTATTCTCTTTGATGATGACATTTTATTACCTACATTATTTGATTCTTTTTGCTTAGTTATGAATTGGTTTTAATGTACAACGAACTTGACACTGATCAGTTCTGGTGGAAGTGTCCTTAAAGATTGACTATATGCTAACTCTTCATCCTCAGTATCTAATCCATAAAGGTCTGTTACTTTTATAGACTAACTACAGGCTTATTGCATTCAATGACATTCAGCATCTACTATTAACACCACACTTATGCCATAAGTTGCATAGTGTAGGCATTAATACCAAGAAATTCTGTTGACTGTATTTAGGTTGAAAAGAGAAAACCCTATCCACACATTAGATGTTTTTGAGCTTCATAATCCTGGAAACACAATAATCTTTCTGAAATAGTAGAAAGAAATTAGAATTTTGTAGTGCTATTCCCTTTCTGTCACAAATGTTTAGATAGCTATTACAAACCTTGGAAGCTGCTTCCAAGCCTATGCTTACAACTCTCTCTGAGGAGGTTGGATTTTGTCATTGCTATGTTGCTGAATTTTTAACATGTTTTCTTTTGCAATTGCTAGTGTAACTACAGATACATGTGTTGCAATGGATCAATGGGTGCAAAATCCTAGTGCCCATACAGCTTTGGATGATATATTGCCTTGTATGGACAAAGCAACTGCCCAAGAAACCTTGTCACGAAGCAAGGAAGTTACTTCTCAACTTGTTGAGGTGATTAACCAGGTTATCACCAATGTCTCAAATATTAACTTCTCTCCAAACTTTGCACCAATGTACTTCAATCAATCTGGTCCATTGGTGCCAATACTCTGTAATCCTTACTTTTCTGATCTCACGGATCGAGCTTGCACTCCTGGTGAAGTGGACTTGAATAATGCAACTCAGGTAATTCTTCTCTAGCAAGAAAGGAATGCATGATTGAATAACCTCTAATTTTGCAACAGAAACCAAGCTAAAATAATTTATTATCCCTTCCCTTTCTGGCTAAAGTTACCTGTTCAGCATGTCTTGTTAGCAATGTATGTTCTCTAGATACAGGAAAATAAGTTGTCTTATTAAAGATAAAATGCTTCATTTAAGCTGTATAAAAACCTGCAATATATAGGCTTACAGAGATGACTCTTGTGGCAAACATTTGTAAAGCTTTAGCTGGCCCGGACTGTAACTTGCTGCTAATCCCGAAAGAGAAGAATCAGTAGAGCTGTTTTATAGTTTATGGTTCAACTTGTGCAGGTGTGGACGAACTATGTCTGTCAGGTTTCAGTTACTGGAATATGCATAACAAAGGGACGTTTGACCCCATCCTTCTACAACCAAATGGCAGCTGCAGTTAATGTTAGTTTTGCATTGCACAGTTATGGTCCTTTCCTGATTGAGCTAGGGGATTGCACTTTTGCAAGGGAAACTTTCGCTGACATATGTAGGGATCACTGTCCCAGTCTTCAAAATTCCAGTAAGAGGATCTATATTGGGCTGGTGATGGTCTCTACAGCAGTAATGGTTTCTCTCATCTTCTGGGTTATATACGGGAGAGAAAGACGGCACCGGGTCTACACCAAGCAACTCTTAACTGGATCAAGTCAGAGTTTAGAAAGCGACAAGAGAGAAACCAATATGTGAATCTGTTTGCAGTGGTTGGAGAGTTGCTTCATGTGGTACTATTTTCATAGCTTTCTGAGGGTACTATGAGCAGTAAAAGGGAAGGAATGGATTGGTCTTTGTAATTAGCCAAATGAAAAAACTGAAGGCAGCATTAGATGATGCCACCACTCAGGTCTCTATCGACTTGAGCTTTCGACCTCTTGTAAGCTTTGATTCTCCGACTCGTTGAACAGCGTGCAGTGAGTTGTTAACATCCTTCTGTTTAGTTTACCCATGGCTGCATATAAGCAATGCATATCCATTATAGTAAAACTTATATATAGATATAGATATAGATGCTTGTTTTACTATTACATGTTAGATAAAGTGATTTATTTGATTTGATATATCACAGTAGTTAAAATCCATTCTAATACAAGCCATTCTAATCCGTACATTTCATTGGTTAGGTAAATCTATATGATAGATATTGCTGTTAAATAAATATTAAATTCTTATTTAAATGTCAAGTTTAATTTAATAAAGTATAATTGTCATAAATCTATATGATAGATATGCTGTTAAATAAATGTTAAATTCTTATTTAAATGTTAAGTTTAATAAAGTATTTTGGACATTATTTGTATAATTGTAACTTATTTATAATTACATATATTCTTATCTGATATTGAATATTGAAAAGCAAGAATTGCTTGTTAAATTTTAAAATATTTTAATTATAAATTACAAAATTTTAAATTTGAAAAAGAATGGTTATGCTCAAATCAAATTGAGATTGATACGAAATGCATATAAAAAGTTGAGCCTAATGAATAAGTAAAGCTTATTAGGGATAATCAAACTTAAGTCGAACCAAATTCTATTAAATTTAAATATTATAGTTTTAAATTTAGGTACTGAATTCAAGTTCATGGATCAACCTTGATAAAAGAGGGATGAATGGAGAGGAATAACCAATCGGTGAAGGAATATGAAACCATTTTGTTTCAATAGACGTACGAGAAAGGGTTTGGGGGAATAAAATAGGTGAAATGGTTAGATTTTGCAAGTTGTTCCAGCCACTGTTAAATGTGATTCCAAGAGCCGAACGAGAATGAATACCACACAAAATAGTCAAGACCAGGCTCCTTAATGAAATGTTATCAACCAAATTGGTTCATTTGAAATTACTTAAAAAAAGAAACTGTCTTTGATAAGTAAGTTACATATAGTATTGCTTTACTCTGGGAGGTGTTACATGTTATAAATATTTTGTTTGAAAAATCTAAACTCACAACAAAGTTGGAACAAAATATTTACACGATAATTGAGTTTGCACCAATCAATTCAATTTTATAGAATCTCGTGTGTTTAGAAGTGTTAGGCATAAAAACTTAAGGAAATAATTCTATTGATCTTATCAAATAAAATAATCAATAAAAGAGAAAGAATGAATCAAAGGTATGATAGCATTTTTAATTTTATTATCTCTCACAATATTTACAAAAAGGAAAAATCTCTAAGTGTTGAAAGTCTTGATCAAAAAAACTATTTATATACATTTAGACATCTGGTAGCCAAGATTACACGAAAGTAGTAAAGGTGTACCAAATATACTAATTTAGTCAGTGGTTGACATCTTTAACTATCACTGGGAGGTTGACATACTCAACTACTTACACCACTACTATATGTATAAAGCATACTCAAAATAGAGAATTGCACATAACCTCACTTCCTCATGTTCTTTGTTATGTTCTATTTTCTTCCTAGTTTCAAGCCACTATCTTACTACCTTATCTATGATCTCCATTTAAAGATGATGGTTACTTAAGTCCTGAGCAAATATATGTATGATCTAATTGATATACACCTATGGTCTAGTCTGTTAGTAAATGGTTCGTTCCTTTAGCAACTTTTTCTATTTACTTTATTGAAACACGCTTGTGGTCAAAACATCTAACCATAACCAACTTGATCAACAAACCAATATTCCTTCATGGCTAGCTAAAGCTCGAAATTAACTGACGTTAATCGGTATAATTACCTTGGTTCAATCATACCTTCCTTATGTCATAGTCATGCTAATCTTTGGAGAAGGCTCATCAATGATTAGCAAAAATTACATGCATATATCAAAGGGATAACAAACCAAACTACCTTACGAATTCGACGACCTAGCTAAAATAAGTTGAAGGTCCTAATTGACTTAATATTTGAATTGCTAAGAAGTTATGTCTTTCTACTAAGTGGATTTTGAAATTGATTTATTCTTCTACTAAATTAAGATTTTGCTTCTTTAATTCTTCTTATATTGATGTAATGTTAAATGATCAAGAATCTTCTCTACCTACTAATCAGATTATTTTTAACCTACTAATTAGACTATGTTTTGACAATCAGTGGAGCTTTCTTGACTTTGGTTCTACCTTAATCTATTGTATCCTTCTGATAAGATTTAAGAAAACTAACGTAGAAACTATGGTGTACACTTAACCTTTTGGATAGTTTGATTCTATATATCATGTTCCCAACTTTGCCAAATATTTTGAATGACCTATCATATTTTGACAACACTAAATGATGAACTTGTTCCATATCTAAGAGGTAAGTTAAGCAGTCCTTTTTTCAATATTAAACTTTAAAGGTCGTCATCTCCAACAAACATACTTTTGCATATGCTTTAAAGCCTTTTAAAGATAATTATTTACCTTATCAAACGACTTTTGCTTTTCCCTTGTAAATTAGGAAACATCTGGGCATTTAACACATGAATTTTATTGAATGATCTAGAGGGGAGTGAGAGGTTATTGTCTCAACATAATTTCTAACAGAACTTTTCTTTATTGTCAAAAATTTGTGCAATTTATAACAAAAATGATCATTATTAAGTAAATTAAATCAATTTTCCAACTTGTTTTTACATAATTCTATAAGTACTCTATTAGTCCATTGATTCTTTTTATTTTTCCCTTTATAGGTGATTAGAGATTACATCCCATCATAGTGAAAAGAGATGTACAAAATTAGCTAATAAATTGGGCCTCTAGATCGCTTACAATGTTTACATAAACTCCAAACTACACCATACATCTATAAAACAATTCTCCATCAAATATTAGCATTACCATTTAAATACATTGTAATGACGATAACTTTCTCCATTTTGGACATTTTTTCAATATCAAAGTACTACTCTATATCACATAAGAAGTTATTTAACTCCTCAGCATTATTAATATTCTTGAAAATTTTTATTTAGAACATATTTAACAAAGTGCTTTTAACTCACCCAATGTTTTGATTTATAATGAATTTCTTAAGGATTAAAATGTTAAGGTTAGCTTCCTCTTGTGATTTTATCAAATATATCACTTAATCCTTTAGTGCTTGAATTTGCCTCTATAAGATTTGGAATTGAGATGGGTACAAGGCAACTTCCTTTTTCCCTTTAGCCGTAGGTCAGGTAGATGCCTCCATTCAAGAAGCACATTCATTTGGGTTTGTAACTCCTACTAGTAGACACAAAAAAGTTTCTAATACTAGTTGTTAAGAAGACTTTGTTTAAAACTACAAACTCAAAACAAAGTTGCACTAAACTCTTTATACAAAAATTGAGTTTGCACCATTCAACTTAACCTTCACAAATGCCTCTTGTTTAGAAGTATTTTGCATAAAAAATTAAGAAAAAGAGTGTATTAAGTAAATAAAATAGGCAAAAAAGAAATTATGGATCAAAGATATAACAAAATTGCTAACCTTTACTGACTCTTACAATAATTACAAAGGAATAACAACCCTAACCCCTCATGTTTAAATCCTTGCTCAAATAAGCTATTCATAGGCATTTGGATACTTAGTGATCAATATTATAATAAAGTAGAAAAAAGGAATGCTAAGTACACTAACTTATAGATAATTTATATTCCCAACCACTCAGGCATTACTTTTTTAGGAAATTAATACATCTAGCCACTTGGACCACTATTACATAAATAGAGCTTGTTTAAATGAAGCTTTGGTATATCACCCATCTCTTCCAAGTGCTTTTCCATATTCTACTACCTTCTTCCTTATCTCAATTCGACTAAAGTACCAATAACTTGTCATTGCTAACCAAAGCTAGATCTCTACTAATTCCTCTTATTGATGTTTTCTTAGTTTTTAACATATCTTCCTTATGCCATAGTCATGCTAATCCTTATACAATGGTCAAAATTTGCTAGCAGAAGGAACCTATATGTATTGAGGGGCTCATATTAGACACCATAAAATATAAAACAAGTAAGATGAGTTATATGGAAGTTAAGTTTGATTTATAAAAGGTGTATGATAGGTTAAGTTGGTATTCATATGTGACACATTATACAAGATTCATTTACCTAGAAACTAGGTTAATCTAATTATTAATTGCATTACTACTATTTCATTTCTAGTTTTATTGAATGTCAATTTGTCTTTTGCCTTTTAATATGAACTTACCTAGGAATAAATTCTAAAGACCCACAAACAAGATTGAATTCTTGTCAAGGAAACTACGTAAAACAATTTGAGATTGACCCCTTTGGTTATAAAGAACCAAAAATCATATTCTATAAAAGGGATTTAGAATGCTATAAAAATACTTTTATAAGTTTATATTAGTTTAATTAGGAATAAGGATGAGAGGCATTCTTGCAATTAGGATAAAACTAAGCAAAAAATAAAAAAATCACTATATCAATTGATGAAATTCGTTTCCTTTCATATAGGATTACATATGATTGCTATTTTAATTGAAAAATTAACTATTAATACTACAATAACTAGGAAAATAGTTAACAACCACTAAATAATATTAGATATATTTTGGGCTAAATCGTTAAACAAAATATAAGCCTAATCACAATTACATTAAAATAAAACAATAAATAAGTCTATCATAAAGAAATTAGCCTAATTTCATAGACATATCCCTTTAGATCTTCTCAAATTATGACTCTTATAATGGTTTAGTGGGTATATATAATAGATCTTTCAATTAGTTATTTGTGCTCACATCTTTTCCCTACCTCTAAAAATTTTTTTTTAAATGTTTGTCTTTGAGTAGAAAGGTACCTTCTTTAGGACTATAAGAATAAAGGAGATATGGTTACTTTATAAGTTCCTTTTAGTTTCGTAGAGTGTACCCATTTGACGTCTTATAACCTTTTGTCATAGAATAGCTTACATAACTACTTAACAAGTAGGGCCTTATATGCATGCTTAATTGGATATACACCACACTCACCTTTCTTTTTGAGTGTTGATAGACCTTTAGAAGACAAAGTTTAGTTGTAGCTGAATTTCATTAATAATTTGTTTTTAGTTAATAATATCAATATATAAAATTAAAAAGATGAATCCAGAAATATATCGACTAGATCAAAAAGTAAAAAATAAAAAAGCTACTATGGTTATATGCACAAAGTCTGATTTAGAAGTAAGAATAAGTGTTTAATGAGAAGACCAGAATATAAGAAGTAATCTAGTTAATATATTTCTAGTAAGGATCATTTTTCCTTATCATTTATTGACCAAATTCTTGAAACACTTATAGGATATGAGTATTATTTTTCCTATATTGATATTTTAGTTATAACCATATTATCATTGCACAAGAAGATTAAGAAAATATACTTTTCACTTGTCCTTATAGTACATTTTCTTTACAAAGAATTCCCTTTGGAGCATGTAATGCTCTTACCAGTTTCGAATGTTGTATGGTGATTATATTTTCATATTTTATTGAGAAAATTATGGAAGTGTTTATGGATGACCTTTATATTTTTGGTAACTTTTAATAGTTACTTAAAAATTAGATAAGGTTTTATAATAGAGTGAGGAAACAAATTTGGTAGTAAATTAAGCAATATTCTACATTAAACTAAGAGAGGGCATTATTTTTAGGCATAAAATTTCAACACATGTGATTGAGTTAGATAAAGAAAAGTTAAAAATAGTAGTAAATTTTTTTTCACCTCCCATTAATGAGAAGGGAATTAGGAGTTACTTGTGACATATAATTTTTTATAAGAGATTTATTAAAGATTTTTCCAAGAAATTTAAACTAATATAAAACTGGTTGAATAAGAAAGTAAGATTTAAGTTTGATGCAAATTATATGGATGCATTCAACAAGTTAAAAAAGGTATTAGTATCCGTATAAATTATATTAAAGCCATATTGGAGTTTTTGTTTGAACTTATGTGTGATGTTAGTGATTTTGTAGTTGCATATTATTCCTTTGTGAGTTAGACTTATTACTAAATTCAATGATAAGACCACTGAAAAATAACTTCTTGCTATTATTTAAGCTCTTAACAAGTTTGGATCCTAGCTATTATTTTTTTCTCTTGATAAGTTTAGGTTCTAAAGTGATAATTTACACGACTATGTAGCTATTAAATACTTATTGACTAAAAATAATGCTAAACATGTTTGATCCATTGGTGTTATTATTACAAGAATTTGATCTAGAGATCAGAGATAAAAATGAATAAGAAAATGTGGTTACAAATCATCTATTTAGATTGGAGCAACTAGTGAGTGCATAAACAATTCCCATTAATGAGAGCATCCTTAATGAGCAATCATTGATAGTTTTAGTTGTCCCCTAGTATAAAGATTTTGTCAACAACTTAGTTGGAGGTACTATCCCACCAAATCTTATCTATCAACAGAAGAAGAGACTTAGGAGGTGTGTCCTCTATGGAGAAATTACTATTGTCCTTAATCACTCTATATAACTACCATTCTATAGAGTGCAGTGGTCACTTTAGTGCAACCAAAAAAATTTTCTAAGTTGAGTTAATCTAGATTCTGTTGGCCTACTATGTATTAAGATTCTAAACAATTTATTAGTAGGTGCAGTACTTTTTAGAGGATTAGAAATATCTTTAGGAGAAATGAAATACCTATGACTATGGTCATAGAAGTTGATTTGTTTGATGTATGGGGTATCAACTTTATGGGTAAATACTTATTGGTTGCTTTTGTTCATGTTTCTATATAGGCTGAAGGGATAACATCAATAACTAATGTCTCTAAGGTAATGTTGAAGTTTGAGAATTTTTTTTTAAAGATTTGGTGTACCTAGAACCATCATAGTGATGAAGTTTCCTACTTTTTCAATCAATTATTTGATTCATAATTGAAAAGTATATAGTAATTCATAAAATGTAGTGACTTATCATCCTTAATCTAATGGCTGAGTGGAACAAGAAAATCAAGATCAAAGGGGCATATTTGAAAAAAAAGGGTAAAATTTAAGAAGGATTAGGAAATACAATTGGATGATGCACACTGGATGTATATGAAAACTTTCAAAATACAATTAGGTATATCACTGTATATACTCATGTTAGGAAAAACTTGTCATTTACTAAATAAATTGAAATATAGAGCTTAGTGGGCTATAAAGGCATTAAATATTGATTTAAAATTTTCTTAAGAAAAAGAGACTGTTATATTTGATTGAATTGGAGGAAATTTTTAGTGAATTTTTATGAAAATTATCAATTCTAAAAAAGTGAGAGCAAAATAATGGCATGATAAATGCATACTTAAGAAGGAAATTAAGGTTGGGTAGTAAGTACTTCTATTTAACTCAAGTCTAAATGGTCTAGATCCTTTATGGTGGTTGATTCCTTCACAATGTTATGATAGTACCGAGTGGGACAAAAAGTACATTTATGATTAATAGGCAATGAATAAAACCTTATCTAGTTGGTGAGTTGTTCCCTAAGTGGGTTTCATACTCCTTAAGTAACCCTTCTTATATGTAATATGCAATCTTTCATAGTCAATATTTTTGTTTTATTTTTAAAATTTTATTATTTTTCTATTTTTTGTTAGTTGTATACAAGGTATCAAGCAATAATCAATTTCTTGAACATATATTGAATAACAAGCTTAAACAACTCATAGAGGTTTCTTGAACTTCTATTTTTCTTCCTCTTTAATTACAAATTTATGTGCTTTATATCTATTTTTTTAGCTTTATGTTTGTCTATTGAGGATAATTTATAATTTAAGTATAGGGGAGATGTTATTTTGAGATGCAAGTCTCTTAAATAGATTAATATAATTATAATTAAATTAATAAGTAATAATTATTAGAAAATAAAAGATAAAGGATGACTAAAAGGACTCATTGGAAGTTAGATTGCAATTTGGTTCAACTAGGTTAGGTTAATAGGTATGAGCATTGATGAGTAGATTAGTTTTAATTTTATTTAATAATCTTAAAATTGATGCTTGATTTAAATACAAAGACCATGTATATTATTTTAATACAAATTGAGTTAGATTTGAGCTTATCAAATGACTTAGTATTCTATACATTTATAATAAAATAAAAATATGTGAATAAATTAAACATAGATAAATTCACTCTACTAACATTTACCTAAATAAAAGGTTAAAGTTAAGAGTGGCAATAGTATTTATTTGAAATCGTGATCTAACTAAGTAATTAGGGATATTCATAATTACCTTTGTGTCAAAAGATTGGGATGATGGTTAAAAAACCTCTCATGCTCTATAATTAATTTAACTTCCATATGATTTATTAAATGCTTTTGAGTAGAAGCTTATTACTCAATTGTGATAATTTATAAACAAAGTTAAATTATTTATATTGATCTAATTTTTGAAACATTATTAATTTAAGTTAAATTAAATTGTAAGTATTTGTAGCAGCGTAGCGACTTCCGTTCCGTACCGGCCGGAAAACAGAACGGTAAGGGAGAGGGAGGTACCGGCCTCAAATACCGGCCGGTACCAGACGTTTTCGCCTGGTACCGGCTGGTACTGACAATACCGTAAGGTACCGGGCCGGTACTGTAAATTTGTAAAGTCTGAGGACTGATTTGAAAAAAAAAACTAAACTACAACCCCCCCGACGTTCTCTTCAGTTCTGTCGACTCTCATTTATCGTTTTTTCCTCATCCAAGGTTTGCCGACAGTTGGCCATAAAAACCTTCC
>JAOTAY010000008.1:17353753-17374376 GCA_025629805.1 Erythroxylum baracoense
AAATCTCCAATGCAAGTTACCATCATCCACTAAACAATCAATGTAATTAGAAGAAAAACTTTTTAAAGTAACAGAAATATGTTGGCGCCATAAAAGCGACAACCCAACGCCAAGACCTTAACGATCAACAGAAAAACAACCAAAAAACTATAACAATGCACGTAGAACTTCCATACGAGAACTAAGAGACTTCGTTTCCATTAAAAAGAGAACATCATGTTTGTAACTAAGGACCAAGTCCTTCAATGCATTTACTACTCGGGGATCGCCGAGTCCCAGACAGTTCCAACTCATGACGATCATTGCCTTTGGCTCTCTCGCTTCCCAGGTAGAGCCGCTCCATTTTGTCCTGGCAAAGTAGTATTTGTAGGTATACTGGTATTCACATTCTTTTGAGAAGAGGAAAACTCTACACCAGTTAAGTTTTTATTTTTCTTAGGCCTTTTCTTACCCTCCTTACTAACATGGGCCCTCATTTCTTCATCCAGCCCAACAGAACTACCCCTACCCATAGAGTTTTTATCTATTTCCATTAAATTATCTCCTAAATCGCTTCCAGAATCCTTGGGAAATTGACTAGTACCAAAAAAGGAAACTCACATATTATGAAGAGCTAAGTTAGGGGCTATATTCACATCTATCATCCCCAAATCTGACCTAGAATCAGCACAATCAGACTTTCCAAACTCATGCAATCATGAGCCCAGTTGCCTCTGATTCCGGCGAATAAGTGCCAGTAGAAAATCACCCCACCCAAACTGTATCTTCTCCTTCTTCAACATAAGCCTCAAATCACAGAAACCATCAACATGGCCCAGCTTTCCGTAGAGATAACAAAAAATAGTCAACTTCTCATATTGAAAACTAACTGTAAAAACATTGCCATCATCACCCACGAGCTTTTTACGCCGCTTTAGAGGATTTCTGATGTCTAGGCTAATCTTAACACGCATAGGACTGTTATTCAACGCCACAATACCCCTCGAATCATACTCCTTAAAAGCTCCAACGAAATCTCCAGCCAACCTAGCCATAGTTTTATTAAAATAGCCTGGAGGAAGATCAGTAACCTATATCCAAAAATCCGAATAAGTCAAAGGGATATAGAGAGGGTTCTCGTTGCCTTTCACCTCCTACCAAAGAAGCAAGAATCTGTTGAACAACCACGGGCCACCATTAACAATCCGTTCAAAATCTACAACATTAAAAAAGCGAAAAAGAAATCGCTTTGCTTCCTGTTCCAGAATCGCTACACCTCCCAAGGAATGCCATAGGTCTGCAAGAGACGATTTCATATTATGAGTGTTTATAACATTATATGTAAGGAAAATTCCCACCATGCAGAAATCATAGGACACTGTGGGTATCTCCTTCGAGATCTTAACATTAACAATGGTATCCTCTTCATCATCAATGGAGAGATTTTGAATGTTCTCTTCCATGGCATAAAGAAACGAGAAAAAGGAAAAAATATTAAGAGAGCATTAGACCACAGAGGGAAAAAATATATCTTTTAGTTTATGCGTTTAGAATGCTAAAAGAGAGATGACATGAATTCAACCATATAATTGAATCTCATTTTCTTTATGAATTTAATTTACATTTCAAATGGTTTGATTGGTGTGTGAATTGAAGAGTCAATTTTTTCAAAACATTAAAGTTTTTTTCCAAATATATACATCATAAATATACAAATTATTACAAAATACACTCATATTGATTACATACTATTTTTAATTAAGGATAAAAAGTCATATGAAGTAGTTGAATTCATTTTTATTATGTTCCAAACAATGTAATTGAATTCAATTATGATATTTATAGATTTACTTCAAATAGTGTAAATCAAATTTAATTCAATCCTATAAATGTAATTGAATATAATTCGTCAATTAATCAAATTGAAAGTTTCCAAGCGACGTGTTAGTATTAAGGTGAGAAGCAAGGAAGAAACGAGGGGATTAAGAACAGAGAAAACTTTGAATAGTATATGCAATCCATTACGTGAATCAATCTATGGTTATTGGTATTCTAGAAATTTATCATTTGTTTTTAAGGAGGATAAACAAGCACTGTTATAGTACGGAAGAATATATCTAACTCTACTGACGAAAAAGAGCCACCGAGGACTTGACAATAGCGAGCCACGTAATCTACAGTAATTGATCTTATTGTAACCTTTTACTACCAAAAAAAAAGAAGAAGGAATATTTTCATTAAAAAAAGATCTAATAAATGGAAGACTTACTAATTAAAGAAATATCCTTTTCTGATTTTATTTTTGTCATTTTTTGATATCGGTTTCTCTTTCCATATCTGAAAAAGAACCGTCCAGCCAGGAATTGCAGTGTCTCCGTTCTCCAGCTTTCTGAGCAGCCCTTTTCGATTACTTATGCTTACACTTTCCAAATGTCAGGTCATAGTGCATATAGAAAAGGCTCGTACATATATTACATGATTCATTTAATCATATATGCTAAGCAAGCATGGTAGAACCTTGCCTCCCTAATATATTTGTATTTTTCTCTCAATTTATCAACTATAACAATTTGGCTTGGTTTGAGTTGGTAAGTTAATGAGTTCATACATATTTTTATACAATCTCTTATTCAGAATTAAAGAGAAAATATCTGTGTTTCTTTTTTAATTATTAAATAAGTGAAAAATTTATGAGAGCAAACCAACCCATCTAATTATTAGGCCACGTATAAATTGAATTAAAAATTAAAGGACTCTTAAGTGAAATTATAATCTCATAAATATTGATTTACGAAAAATAGAATACTTATTAAGCAAAAAGAACAAAATTGCTTTCTTCACACGTAAGTTTAATGAGAATCCAACCCAAGTAAATGCTGCCAGGCTAGGCCAGCCCATGACAAGAGAGCAAAAAAGGCAGAGTGTTAGTCACGTTCTAAAGTATTTCCACCAATTATTCAATGATTACTTCGATTTCTCACGCGCCACAATAGGAATGTGACCGTTGTCATATCTCCTGACAACGTTGACCTTCTTCCGTATCGAAACCCTAGAAGAGAGAGACAGGGAAAAAATGTTGTTTTGTGTTTTGTCTGTCTCTCTGTCTGCTCTCACATTTCTCTATGCAACAAAATCCTCCATTAAATATTCAGCTCAGCATCACATACTCTGATTTTTTGTGTTCTACAGAATTCTCCTCACCTCGTCCGATACGAGAATCGAATTGTCTTTGTAATTAATTTGTTATACCCTGATTTCGATTAAAAAAAAAGAAAAGACACAGCAAGAATAAAACTTCATGATGATTCTGTTTTTAGGGTGACATCAGGGAAGTTATTGCTTTACAAGTTTGGTTTGTAAACTAGGCTCTTGCGTTTTTCTTTGGGGCTGAGGTGAATCAATTTTTTTTTTCTTTTTTGGGTCTTCAATTGTCTCCCTCTTCCTCATCCCCATTTGATCTTTGGGGATTGTCCTTGGATGATTGAAGAAGCCAATACTGCTTAGAAGCGAATTAAGACTCCATCTTTGAAGGGCTTTCTTGTGTTCCCATAAATCTCTAAATCTGTTAGATGGGAAAGCCGACAGGAAAAAAGAAGAATCCTTCGTCGCCGAAAATTGGAGATACAGAAGTTAAGCTAAGCAGACCGTCGATGGAGCGTAACACCTCAAAGGCCTTCGATGAAGATACGGCAATCTTTATCAACATGTCACAGGAGCTCAAAGATGAAGGCAACAAGCTGTTTCAGAAGCGGGATTATGAAGGTGCCATGTTAAAGTACGAGAAGGCCCTGAAGCTACTCCCTAAGAACCACATCGACGTGGCTTATCTCCACAGCAACATGGCTGCTTGCTACATGCAAATGGGTCTAGGTGAGTATCCTCGAGCCATCAACGAGTGTAATTTAGCTTTAGAGGTTTCCCCAAAATATAGCAAAGCCTTGTTGAAAAGGGCAAGGTGCTATGAGGCTTTGAATAGATTGGATTTTGCATATAGGGATGTAAATAATGTTTTGCTTATGGAGCCCAATAATTTGACCGCGTCGGAGATTTTGGATACTGTTAAAAAGTCTATGAGGGAAAAGGGTATTAGTTTCAATGAGAAAACACTTGAATTGGCAACTGAGGAGGAGCATGGTGCCTCGCGACTGCGGAAAGTGGTCAGAGAGAAGGTGAAGAAGAAAAAGAAGGTTGGTAAAGTAGGGGAGAAGGGTACAGAGGATAAAGATAAGGTGGTCCTAGAGGACAAAATGACTGGTGTTGTTAAGGATAAAGTAGTTATGAAAACTATTGAAGAAGAGAAAGTGATGACTAAAGATGTTAAGGAAGAGAAAGTGATCACCAGGACTGTGAAGTTGGTGTTTGGGGAGGATATAAGGAAGGCACAGTTGCCAGGAAATTCTACTATGGCATTGTTGAGAGATATAATTCGAGATAGGTTTCCTGGGATGAAGGGCGTTCTTGTGAAGTATAGAGACCAAGAGGGAGATTTGGTTACAATCACCAACACGGATGAGTTAAGAGTGGCTGAATCAATCAGTGATGCACAAGGGTCGCTTAGGCTTTATGTTGTTGAAGTTAGTTTTGATCAAGAGCCGTCTTATAAGGGGATGGAAGTATCAGAGGATGTGCACAAGGTTGATAAGAAACCAGTTATTGCTCATGAGAATGGGAATGCTGAAAAAGGTGTAGGGGTTGAAAAAGGTTCTACTTGTATTGATGATTGGATTGTGCAGTTTGCACGGTTATTCAAGAACCATGTGGGTTTTGGTTCTGATTCTTATTTGGATCTTCATGAGCTAGGGATGAAACTGTACTCTGAGGCAATGGAGGACACTGTCACAAGTGAAGAAGCTCAGGAACTTTTTGATATTGCAGCAGATAAGTTCCAAGAGATGGCTGCTTTGGCTTTGTTCAATTGGGGAAATGTTCACATGTCAAGGGCTAGGAAACGAGTGTTCTTTTCAGAAGACAATTCCGACGAGGCTGTATTAGTACAGGCTAAGAAGTCGTATGATTGGGCAAGGAATGAATACTCAAAAGCAAAAATGAGATACCAAGAAGCACTGAAAATTAAACCAGATTTCTATGAAGCGCATCTTGCACTTGGGCAACAACAGTTTGAGCAAGCAAAGCTTTGCTGGTACTATGCTATTGGGAGTGACATTGATTTAGAGAATGGGCCTTCTGAGGAGGTCCTAGATCTTTATAACAAGGCTGAGGACAGCATGGAGAAGGGTATGCAGATGTGGGAGGAGATGGAGGAGAAGCGTTTAAATGGTCTATCAAAAGTTGAAGAGTATGAATCCCACTTAAAAAAATTGGGATTGGATGGGCTTTTGAAAGAAGTATCTGCTGAGGAAGCTGTGGAGAAGGCTGCAAATATGAGTTCTCAGATACATCTCCTATGGGGTACTATGCTGTATGAGCGTTCTATTGTGGAATATAAGCTAGAGATACCAACTTGGGAAGAATGTTTGGAAGTTGCGGTAGAGAAGTTTGAACTTGCGGGTGCTTCTCCAACGGACATAACCATTATGATAAAGAACCATTGTTCAAATGACACTGCACTAGAAGGTAAGGACAAGCTCCCAAACACTGCTCATTGATATCTTTATATATATATATATGGAAGTTACAAGATGCTTCTACCTTGCAGTTGCAGGTCTGGGCTTCAAAATTGATGAGATTGTACAGGCTTGGAATGAGATGTATGATGCAAGGAGGTGGGAAATTGGCATTCCGTCTTTCAGGCTGGAGCCGTTGTTTCGTAGGCGGGTGCCAAAACTTCATTATGAGTTGGAGCATGTTCAATCTTTTGGTTAGCCACTGGGTACTCGTTAAGAGCGTTGGGCAAGTGTTTCAGTTTGTGTTAGCTATTTTAGCAAGTGCTACGTGGTATCAGTTAAGATAGGTAAGTCAGTCTATTCAGCTTTGTGCATAAAAAGTTAACTGTCTCCTCTTTCCTGCTTTCAATAATTTTATTTGTTGTTGATATGATTAGGAATACTGAACTTGCTGAATGGGACATAGACTTGGTTTACAAAGTATTCATTAAGAACTAGCCTTACTGTTACAAGCAAATACCAAACAGACTTCCTGTTCATATGTTGACATGTAGAATCCCCAAGGAGAAGCAACAAAGGGAGAAATGCTTGCTTTCAGCCTAGAATTGGTTAACATGGATGTATGACATTTATTTCTGTGCTAAATATAACTGAACTCATGCAACAATTGAATGAGAGTTATTTTATAATATTGATCACTGAAACTCCTCAATGTGGACAATTACTTGGATGTTTGTTGTGGAGAAGACAGCTAAATAACCACAATAGGATTCTTGAGCATGGAAGGAGGATTCCCCTGCTTGCCTTTTCTTCAATTCATTCAATCTTTTGAAGAATTAGATTGCACAGGATTTTATTTGTGTTGTTTGTGTCTAATGCTAGATTTTGATTGTTTATTGGAGTCAACTGAACAATGAAAGTGATGTTCCAACAATGGGAGTCAATCTAACTTATATTTTGAGGTATGATGAGTTCTAATTGTAGTTTGGTGATGACAAAGTGCTTTGGTTCACCATATCTGAGGAGTGTGAAATAGAATTGAGTGTGAAGCTGCAATGCAAGTTTGTGTCATACAGAAATGCTGTTTGGAGTACTTTAAGCGATGGCGTGTGGGTACATGTTTTCTAAATGCTACTAAGAGGATCTGATATGCGTGTTCCTGAGTAATTTCACTCAGTTGCAGATCTGAGTACTTTTGTCCGGGAAACAAAATGTAATCTGCCACTTGTCTGCTAATTGTAAGCACACATCAGACTTGGTTGGTGAAAAAGAGTACCTTTGTTCGTGCTGTGTTATAATTGGAGTGTAGTTGTAACATGAAGCTGTGTAGCATATGTACAAGTTGGAATACCCGAGTTGCCATACTTAAGATTCTCATGGAGTCTTAGTGATTCCTTTCACCAAATAGGAATGCTGTTATTTTTGCTGGAAATTTAGCTGTCACTTACCCTTTTTTGGCATAGTAGATGACAGAATTATACTTGGCCATGAATGAGTTGATTATAAAGCTGAAATGGGTTTTGATGATGTGAGAGATTTTGCAGAATTGAGGCAGCACATTAGCATAACAATTGTAGCAGTGGAACGAGGGCAGAGGGAGAAGAAAAAAGAATGAGGGTATTATTGAACAGAAATGAGATTGGAAAGCAAAATACTTGGGGCTTGCTTGGTTCCTCTTTGATTTTTAATTTTTTGTTTTTTGTTTTCAAATCAATTGAATTTTTTTTATTTTTTGCTTTTAATTTTGCTTTCTTTACTGTTTTTATAATTTATGCAAATCAGTTTCAAAAAAATTGATTTTGGTTCTTTTTTCGATTTTTGTCATAATTTGACATTATTGGCAATTTAATATACACTATGTAATTATTTAATATTAATTATGAATAAAATAATTAAATTATTTTTATAACTAATTTGAAATTGAAAATAAATCTTAATTAATCAATATAATTAACTTATTTTTTAAATTTAATTTAAAAATTAATTACTATCAATTATAAAAGCATGATTAAATTGATATTAATAAAAATAAAAATTAAGAAACTACAATAGAAAAGATGGTTGTTGAGTATTATGAATTAATGGTCTTTTAATAACGGACTTTTCTGGCACATGTATGTGTATGATATGAGGTTCTTGGTTATAAAGTTGTCTTTGATTTGAGCATCATCTAATGTGGTTATTTGGAATTGCAGTCGCAGGTTTTGTTGATTGCGTAGGAGGAGGGGGAAAAAGCTTGTGGTAGTGTTTGGAGTCTGGGAATAGAGAATATGGAACAGAAGATCTGGGGTGGGGCTGCCGCTGCCGCTGCCGCTGCCGCCTGCTATACGTTGAGTCTTAGGAATAGTCTATTGAGAGTGATCGATTGATTTGTTGATTTGAAAAGAATAATGTAATGCCCTTCTCTTTGCTTTTGCTTTGTAACATTGTATTGGGCTTGGATTTTCTTTCATATTAATATGTAAGATGTATTTCCTTTCATATTAATATAAAAGTGTGGATTTTTTTTTCATTTGTTGACGTGTAAATCATTAACAAAAGCTTGAATAATAACAACAGAAAAAGTGAAGAATGCTTGAGCAATGCATGTTTGATTATTATAATAGTGACCAAACCAAAACATTCTCTCGCGCTCTCTCTCTCTCTCTCTCTCTCTCCCCCTCTCTCACAGTCTTGTAATCAATCAGAAGAATTAGCTAAATCATCAGATCCCAAGTATGGAGAAAATTAGAAGGGCGTCACATGCTGGCTCCTGGTACACCGACAATCGTAAGCCTCTCTCTCTCTCTCTCTCGCTTCTTTTTGCGTCTTCTGTGCTTCCTTTTGAAACCATCAGTCATAACTTTTAACGCACGCTTTTAGGTTTGACAGTTCATCAATCTCTTCTGCAACTCCTGGATTTTGGGTCATTTTTCTAAAACTGAGTCGGTAATCTCTTTTTTTATGAAAATGCTTAAATTTGATTTTTGCTGGAGAAAAATGTTAGCTTGGTTGTTTTGTGGGGGAGTATGTAAATTTCAGTCTCACTATAATTTGTTTGACGCTAGTGATGAGGATTGGGATTTTAGAGCTAATTGAAATAGCTTCGAATAACTTGTCTGATAGTTGGTTACTGTTTAAAGCAGTTGGTTCTTGTGTGCATGTGTGTGACGGTCCGCTAACAGTGTTGTCTGTCAGCTAAAAAACTAGTCGAAGAACTCGAGGGATGGCTCAGGGCTGCTGCGCTGCCTAAATCTCCTGATGTCCGCGGCGTGATTGCACCGTGAGTTTTGAATTCCCGTTATTTTGATCCTGCATCTTGAAAATTTTTTATCAAATCCATCTCCATATGTAGAATTAATTTGTCTGGTTTGGGGAAGGGCAGGCATGCAGGTTACTCATATTCAGGTGCTGCTGCTGCTTACGCATTTGGGAACATAGACCCTACAAATATGTGGGTGATGCTCTTGTTCATTTACTCTCTTTTCTTTGCGTTGGCCAAACAAGAAGCCTCCTTTCATAAATCTACTAGTTCATTTGAGCAAGGACGTGCCATTTGATGGAATGAGTCATATTTGTATTGAAACTGGTCAATTGTTTTGTTTCCCACTTTCTTATTGACACTAGATCATTTTTATTTTTCAGTTCTCGAATATTCCTACTTGGCCCGTCTCACCATTACTATACCCCAAAATGTGCTCTGTCAACTGCCACTGTCTACAAGACACCCATAGGTGACTTACCTATAGATTTGGAAGGTATTGCATTCTTGTACAATTCGGACCTCTAATATCTGATAGAGATAACATATTCAAAAGTGTCTAATCTTTTAAGATTTTTTCCAATTTAGTTCCGAATTTTTTTAAGTTTTCAATTTAGTGATTAAACTTTTAAAACTTGTATAAACCAAGTCAAAAGGTTATTTTTTATGATATAAGATGTCCGCTAAATGTCATGTAAATGTTTATTTATTAGCCACATCAACAAAAACTAACGTATTGAACTAAATTGTTAAGGTTTTAAAAGGTTGGTTACTCAATTGAAAATTTTAAAAGCTTGAGCACTGAATTAAAAATATCACAAAAGATTGAGCACTTTAGGATTAGATATCCCTATCAAATGATAAAAAAAATGCTATTCTCTTTTACTGTCTACTTCATTGCTATTGGCTTGTTTACTTGTATATGTCGTTGTTTGCATATTCCTTTAGATAAAAGATCTTAATGAATTAAAATTCAGTGAGAATATGGATGGGGGGTATTATGTTGACCATCTGTGCGTTGACTTAATATTCTAGATTATATGTGAGTGCATTTAGTACAACCAATGGCAAGTAAAACTGTGTAGGTACTGTCGTATCTGTGTCTTAGTGCAAGGAGATATGACTGCTGCATTATGGATCAAAATCTACCCAGCTTTCAATACTGTACAGATTGACTATGCATTCACTTGAGATGAGAAAGTAAAATGGTTCTGCAGTTTGGACTTTTGAGGATAAATTTCCAATCACATGTGGATAGCTTATTACTGATTGAATATCTGTTCTTCTTTCAGTCATTGAAGAACTTAAAGCTGCAGGAAAATTTGAGATGATGGATTTACGTGTTGATGAGGCTGAGCATAGTATGGAAATGCACTTGCCATATCTTGCTAAAGTTTTTGAAGGGTAATTCATATTGTGTAATGAAAATGGATTCTTTGTTTGTCACTTACTCTTATTGATACTGGCACAGGCATCCAATCAAAGTGGTGCCCATTTTGGTTGGTGCTGTTAGTGCAGAAAATGAAGTCTTGTATGGACGATTGTTGGCAAAATATGTAGATGATCCAAGCAATTTCTTTTCTGTGTCCTCCGATTTTTGCCATTGGGGTTCACGGTAAGTTCTATTTTGTCATCTTTTTCTTTTTCCTTCTAGAATCAAAGTTGCAAAACTAACAACTTCTCTTCAAACTGCTATAAAGAAGTGCATCTCATTCTTTTCATCATTACGTTTCCCACTCCTAGTGATGGTTGTTAGGGTTGCTTAAGTGACTTTATGCTAAAGTCCAGACCCTTCTATGTATAACTGGAGTTTCGGTTTTTGGATGCATGTGGTTAATGCATGAACTATGGGAGTCTCCTACATGTAGTTGATCCCAGTTCATGTGCGTGCTTTCAATCATTAATTTTGGAAAAGAAGTCAGTTGCATGTTATTTAGAGGCAGTATTGTGTCTGAACCAGAATGCTTTTTGATTTTGATTTTTGTTCAGTCTAAGTAATATGATACATCTTTTCAATAAAGCTTCCGGACCTGAACTCCATTATATTTGTTATTTTAAGTGTTTTTGATCTCACTAGATATCCTCTCATAAGTCCTGACATGCACTGATTGTGTTAGGTTCAATTACATGCACTATGACAAGAAATATGGGGCCATACACAAATCTATTGAGGCATTGGACAAGATGGGCATGGATATAATAGAAACAGGAGATCCAGATGCATTCAAACAATATCTCTCGGATTATGAAAATACCATCTGTGGACGACATCCAATTAGTGTTTTCCTGCATGTGAGTGTATCAACATTTTCTGAATCACTGAATTTAACCTTAGACTATAAAAGAATATCATACATCTCCTTTTAAAAAGCATTTTGTTGAATTTTTTTGTCTAATTTGTGCTCTCTTTCTTTTCATTTTATTGATTTCAATTAGATGGTAATATTCATCTGGAGAACGGCTGTTAAGACTTGTTCACCCTGTGCAAGTACTGCGGCTTCTACCCCCAAGGTCATTAGACTTTTGGGAAGGGGTGTTTTAGTTCAACTATTGACCTCAGAACTTGAGGGCACTGGATTAGTATCACCAGTGGCGGGAATAATTGTTCTTTAGTCTTCTATTTATTGTACTTCATTTTCTAATTTTAACTACTATTATTAACTTCTCTTACTATTAAGATACTACAATGTTGAAGTAACAGGTAGCCATAGGAAATTATGACAAGAGAAATGATAAAAGTGCCCTTTGAAAAATGTTAAAGAGGACTTAAGTTAGCTGAATATGTGGAGGAGTAAAAGCTTAGTTATTCCTTTACATGGTTTCCTGTATTAGTCTCTGCCAAATTAGAGGGGAAGGCAGTTTCAATCACATAAAGAACAACTCTCTTCCAATTCAGACACCTAAAAGTTCTTCATCAGTTCATCTATTAGTGTAATAAACTTTGGTGCGTTGAACCTAGTTGATGCTGATTAGGTGCTGTACTTTCACCAGGTTTATGTAAACCAATAAGGGGAAATGTTGGCCATTTTTATTTTTTGTGGATTTGGCATTAGATGCCGTCCCAAGGATCCATTGAGACATATGCTAAAGGCCGAAACTGCCATGCTCATATGAGATCCTGCAATTTCTTGCTCGTTCATGTTTTGATAATGGCTGTCGCATTCAAGTAATACTCGTGAACGGTGATGTTTGCAAAATATGGACAATTTTGTCTTTGAGTTACCTTATAAGAGAGTAGCTAGTTTTACTTATATTAGCAAATGTGTTGAACTTTTGATCCTAGGTTTTCGTATGGGAGCATCTGTTTGTTCATATCGACGGGTCCTTTACATTTGTTTGTTGACTTAATTATATGCGTTTTATTTTCAGATGTTGAAGAATTGCTCCACAAAAATAAAAATCAAATTCCTCCGTTATGAGCAGTCAAGCCAATGCAAAACTATGAGAGATAGCAGTGTAAGTTACGCATCTGCAGCAGCAAAGGCGGATGTGTAAGTTCTGTTTCTGCAAAAGCTTGGAATCGGGTGCTTGAAGCTTTTGCTTTAGTTGTGAAATGTTTAAACATTGAGATCTTTTCTTTCCATTTAAACCTACCAACTCACCTCTATTGTAGGTGACTATCGGCTGCTAATAACACTAATAATGCACACTTTATCTACGCCCAAACCTATGATAAAACCAAAATGCACGGCTAATGATATGTACATCAGATAACAAATGTTGAGATTATACTGATGATTAATCTCGAAAGTTCCTTGCGATTTGTGGAATGATGATGCCGGCTGCTGGGAATCCACACTTGTGGACCTTGCTGTGGCATGTGACCAAATTTTAGGTAGAGAATGGAATGTCGTTACAGCCAACGATTAACGAAGTGCCACGGCTGACGCTTCAGCAAAACATTAAAATTAAATATGACAAAGATCATAGTGAAGGAACAAAGAGTACAATACTATCCATCATGATGAAATTCCCTGTCAACTTAAATTCTTGTGTTTTTATACCAACTTCTTGAATTTCAACAATTTAGTTACATTCTCACTAGGGTAAATTTATTGCACTTAAATCTGGTCATTCTTCCAAAGTTCATGGGTGTAAAACTTCAGCAATATATGATAAGCTTAGTTCTATCACTCTGGTTAAATCCCCTTTTAATTTAAGCAATGCACACTTGATATCACTTCGACTGAATATTTAATTTAGAGTAACTCAAAAGTTTTTTTGTAGCAAGAACACTTTGACCTTTGCACAATAGTTTGATTGATGGACCAAAATTCCTATTCAAACATGCACCTGAAAACTAAGAGAGAAAATTTTCCTGTGTAAATCTTTCATTTCAAAATTTTCCTTTAAATTTATACGGCATCCTCACGAACCTCTTAAGGGTTCCAATATGATTCAGATCGTCTATATATATACAACAATAATGACAAATCTGTCATTGAAATTCTCATGAAAATGTATGGACATATGAAATCATCAGTATATCCCTTTGTCAGTAAATATTTACAAAGTCGATTATACCGCATTCGTACAGATTGCTTCAATCCCTTTGTAAACAGACTGCTTTAATCCCTTTGTAACTTTATTAAGTGTAGGCGATGGGAGTTGGATTGATTTATTTCAAGTAGTTTAAATCCTTCAACGATTTCCATATAAATGCCGCAATTTAATGATCCATATAGATAACCAAATCCATTAGTTGCATATCAAGACTTTGTTAAGCTGTCAACTTATTAAAACACTATAAAGAAAATTACAAATTAACGATGGAAAATTACCGACGGAAAAAATACCATAGTAAATTACCAACAGAAAATCAATTTCCGTTAGTAACATTGTTGGGAAAATTGCATTTTGCGATGGAAAAAATATTCGACGATAAAGGTAAAGGGAAATTATCCCGACAATTTTTCGGACGGAAGGGTGATGTCCGTTGGTAAAATAGACGACAATGTTTAGCGGCATAAATAAGCGTTGGAGTATCCCGACGGAATCGTTAATCCTTCGGTAAAATTGACAGTTAAATGTCATCGTTTGCTTCAACTTCAACGTTTTTAATAAAACAAAAATGAAGTCATTTGGTTCAACACTAAAAGACGTCATTTTCGTTTAACCTAAAAGCTACTGAAGTCTAACCCCCTCCTCCATCATCATTCACTTTTTTTCATTTTCTCTTCTCTATCGCCGTCGGTTTTGTCTCCCTGTTGCCGTCCTTGTCTCTGTTTAAGGTGAGTTTTGTCCTCCCTTATGTTTTCTGCTTCTTATATATGTGTGGACGAGTTTTATACCCATTTTTTGAAATGTTGTTCATGCATATTTTATGTTATGCTAGTAAACTAGTCTACATTTTACCAAATTGTGTGATGAATGACAATATATGGTGTGACGAATGATAGTATATGAAGAATATACGGTGTTTTAATTGTTAATTTTAAGTGGTATGAGTCACATTCCATTTAGCCATTTTGTTTTAGATATTCTAACTACTAATTCGTTCAAACTTTTGAGATTTTTCTATCACTAATGTGTACCTTTTGATTAGGGAAACAGGAGTTCATTATTTATTATGAATTGAAACAAATGAAGCATCTATCATATTGCTTATGCTTTGTTATTTGTCATATGTTATCTCCAAATTCTATTTGTTTGAGTTTCGGTCACTCCACTTGTTATTTTAGATTATATTGGTCAAATCTTTCAACTATTAGTGTTGCTTCATATTTCTTGTTTAGGCAGGCTTTCGAATCTAAATTTTCCTTTAGTATTTAGTCATTTGTTTCAGCTAGCTTAGAAAGGTGATATAAAGATGGCTAGTTCATTGTTCATCATTTTCACTTGCATCGAAGGTGTTAGGAATTTGTTTTGCACCATATGAAAATGGCTTGATAATAATGGGATTTCATAAAGGCCAAAGTGTTTTCACATATATTTTATTTTCATAATTGGATTTTAAAGCTTGAACAAATTTTAGATTTCGATTTTAAATTGGGGAATGCTTAAGGTTTAGTGATTCAGTACCTAGGGTTTTTAATGATTTTGTATTTTGAATTTGGTTGAATATTTAACTTAGATAATTTGAAATTAAATCTAGGCTTGAGATTGAATTTCACCTAGATGAATTAGGCTTTTATTTTATTCACTTGCCATTATTTATTAAGACAATTTCATTTTTTATAATTATGATCTCTCACTTCTTTTCTTTTCCTTATTTTGACAATGCATTCAAATTTCACATATTAAGCATAAAAGGAAGAAAAAATGTATCACATATAAACCTAAAAAGACAAAATTTGAATCCATTTGTTTACGGTCAATAGAAATTCATAAGAATCCATCAATACTAGGAAAAATATCATGTTGACTTCAAGAAAATCGTCACTTAAACCTAAGGACTTACATTTAGTCTCTAACCTAGAAAAGTCACCCTGTTTAAAAATGTATCATTTCATTTGTCTAACTAAAAGGTTAGAGTCACTATTATTCTTCCCTCTAAAAGTTACTTTGTTATTTTAAATTCATCTTCTTGGTTTTTCATAATTGAATTTGTTTCTATAGGAAAATTTTAAAATGACGGAATAAGCTTCCTAAGATTAAGAACATCAGTTTTCTTTGGCAAGTAAGATTGTTAGCTTCTCCTCTTTCTATTAGTCATAATTATTTCCTTTTTAGATTATAATGCATATTTAGCTTACTAGTATTTATGTCTTTGTTAATATTTCATAATATTTTTAAATTGTGAATTTTTTGAATGATTCAAGGTTCAAAATACGCTTTATTCATTTGTTTTTTCTCGTATTGATCTTTTAAGGTTTATTTTTAGTGTATCATGTTATCAAGTATTTAGTTTTTGATACTATTTTTATGTGTCATCCACTAGTTCCTTATTTTTAGTCTTTCATAATGATAAAAAATGTAAAGTTTTAGAGATTAATATTGTAGGTTTTCATATTATTTATGTTCAGGTTTTTATTCACTGTTCTTTAGGTAAATTTTATATTTTTATTATATTATATGTTAGGTTTTACTCATATGCATATTTTCACTATGATATTTATGTTAAATTTGATCATATTTGGTTTGTGTATGGCATATTACGAATTTTTATAAGTTTGGTATTAGGAATTATGATAAGATTCGGAAAGCTAGACCAATTGCCTTTTAATTTATTTTATTATTTTAGCTTGGTTCAGAGATCTTTAGAATTTTAATAAAGCATAATAAAACATTTTTCTTTAATTAGGTTTCTAATATAAGGGTGGGTCAAGCCTAATATTGCTCTTTTATTGTCTTTAAAACTTAACGCAAGTTAAATCAAGTTCAGATTCACAAGGAGGTTTAAATGAACTTTAATTTTTATATTTTTAGAATCTATAACTATTAGTTTTGATTTATTTTTTTTCATTTTGGATTAAAATTTTAGGATCAATGCTTTTCAAATCAAAAACTCATATGTGGGTTTTGGTTTAGCTAAACCTAGTCCCATTGTGACTAGTTCAAGTCTTCATTTAAATGCTTATATATGAACGTCTGTTTGAGTATTGTGTGTTATAAATGACACATATGTCCATCAAAATCCCTACTGTACACCAAAATGTCATCAAAATACAAAACAACAAACTTTTAGTGAATGCAAGTGGTATTATTTGTAAAGAGTGATGATATTTTTTGTATAGAATCATAGTATTTTTTGTATGGAATCATAAGAGTTTCAAGTGTTAATGCTTATAGTCATAGTATTTTTTGTATGGAATCATAAGAGTTTCAAGTGTTAATGCTTATAGTGAAAGTTGGCGTTGTGTACAACAGATATAAATACAAAACTATTGAACAAGTGTATTATATTAAATATGAAATTTTCTTTTTCACATGTCTTATTTTGTGTTAAAGAGTGTCACTCATCCTTCTTCTTTGTAGTATGCGATTGTCTGTCCATCTAGGTAAGTCATCCAACAAATGTCTACCATATGTGTTGCTTTAATAGTAAGAGTATTTGTGTTTGAGTTTTGTGTGAATGCAAAGGAGGTTTTGATTTTGTGGTGTTGTTTAGAATATTCTTATAATCATTGATGAGTTTTTATATTCTTCTTTAATAGTCTAGGTATTTAGGTTTGGGTTTGTTTGAAGCATTGATAAGTAGATGTATGAATTACATAAGTCTTTACTATATGTGAAATGAGTTTGAGATCTTATAGATGATCCAATGCATAATAAACCCTTAGGATGATATATATGCTGGAAACTCGTGATGAAGCTCCCATGAGGCTTATTAGTGAAAATTTTCATGAACCTAGGAGTCACAGTGAGAACTTACTTTCTTGATTTATATGGTCTAACAATTTCACGTACCTTAGTCCTTGTTTAAATTCAAACTTTGGAAATGAACTTGTAGGTGATTAATTCAAATATGAAAACTTGAACTTCATTATGATTAATTCAAACTTAGTATTAACATAAGAAGTTTATAGGTTTAATAGACATGACAATTCTTTACATAATAAACCCCTAGGACGATATATAGACTAGAAACTCGTGATGCAGTTCCTATGAGGCTTATCGGTGATTTCACGAGCCTAAGAGTCATAGAGAGAACTTGCTTTCTTGATTCACAGATGTAAACAATGTCATGTACCATTTGTTGTTAGGTTTAAAATCAAACTTTAGAAATCAACTTGTAGGTGATTAATTCAAACATGAATACTTGAACTTCCATGTGATTGCTTGATGTAGTGTTGGATTTAAGACATGTATGTACTTTTTTTTACTTTTAATGTCACTTCTTACAGGACATTGGTTGGCATATTGCTCTATTTGACTGATATATACTCAAATATGTTGTCTATGAATTAAGTCGTCTAACTTTTGTTCATATTTGGAATATTTTTAGAATAATTGATGGCTAGATGTATGAATTACAGTTCATTTTTAAGGTTATTATGAGTTAGAATATAGTGATTGTCCAACCACTAAGGTGGAATTGGTTGTGATTGAGTTTTCTAATTGTGAACTGATATGATGGGAGGTTTCAATTTGGAGGGGAAATGGTTAGAGATCTGTAAAAACTTAAGGGAAGTTCTATAAAGTAAAGGTTAAATGTTCTGTAAACTTAGGAGAAATGAAGGATACTAACTATGAAATCACTTTTTTTAAATAACAGTTTTGTATAAATGAGTAATGTTGTTAGATCTTGGATGTATAGATGATTAACATCTGATGGTTTCATTAATCCTGAGTTTGTTGAGGGAGTTGAATCTTTTATTCACTATGCATGTTCTCAACTTACATATATGGATGGCCAAAAGAACAAATGTCTATGTAAAAAGTGCAAATATAATCGTTTTCTTCCTATTGATGAAGTGAATCTCCATTTGTTAAGAAAAGGATTTGTTCCAAATTATTTTGAGTGGACATAGCATGGGGAGCCATTAATTTGTAACACCTCAAGGGGTAATGAGTTAAACCCATCAATAAATGTGAATGAGTTTGAAGGGGGGACTAGATTTAGAACAAGTAATGTGGTGCAACTAAAAATCCTTACATCTAAATAGTTTATGATGTAGTCGGTTATATCTTTCAGGAAAATATAGCAAATCTTGAAGAAGAACCAAACCCACATGTAAAAAAGTTTTTTAACTCACTACAATCAACTGACCAAGAATTATGGCCAAATTGTAAGACCATTACTCAATTATCTTTAATTGCTCGAATATTGAACATAAATTCTGAAGGGAATATTTCTGATCAAATTTTTGATAAAATTCTTGCTTGGTATAATGAATTGTTGCTCCTGATCATATAATGGTTGATAATTTTTACAATATAAAGAAACTTATTAATGGTCTTGGTTTGCCAGTTGAAAAAATTGATTGTTGCAAGTTGGGATTTACGTTGTTTTGGGGAGATAATGTGGAATTACAAGAGTGCAAATTTTGTAGCCAATCTAGGTTCAAACCTAGAAAGCGTACTATAAAACAGAAATTAGTACCTTGGAAGCGAATGTATTATTTCCCGCTTACTCTGAGACTTCAAAGACTATATATCTCTGATGTTACTACATCTCACATGAGATGGCATAATAAACATGAACAGGAAGATGGAATAATGAGCCATTCATTGGATGCACTTACATGGAAATATTGTAATAGCACCCATTATAAGTTTGCAGCTAAAAGTCAAAATGTTAGGTTGGGATTGTCGATGGATAGATTCCAACCTTTTGATCAATTTGACCAACAATGTTCATTATGATTAATCATAATTACTCCTTATAATTTGCATTCATGAATGTGTATGAATGACACATATATGTTATGTTCTTGACAGTGATTATGTTAGGGCCTACAAATTCAAAGCATAAATTTTTTTGTATTCTTACAACCATTAGTATCTGAATTGCATTATCTTTAGGAATATGGTGTGGAGACATATGATGCGTCTCTAAAACAAAAATTTTTGTTGAGAAAACTTGTTAAGTCAAAAGGACTTTACGATGATTGATTTTGATGACAATCAAATAATAATAATGTTAGAAACAAATGAACGTTTTGACAAGTGTGTTAAGTGTGCAGACAAAGTACAGAACACAGATGCAGAAGGAAATATAGACGCGAAGTTAAAACACAGATGCAAAATATAAACACAGACGTAGACGCAGATGCAAATCAACACAGACGCAGACGCAGATGCAAAGTCAGCATAGACGCAAAGTCGAAATACAGATGCAAACACAACATAGACGCAGACGCGAAGTTAAAACACAGACACAGACGTGAAAGCAAAATCATAACACATACGCAAAAGTTAACACAGACGCAGATGCGAAGTCAACACAGACGTAGATGCAAAGATAATATAGACGCAAAGAAGACATAGATGATATCATGAAGATACAGTAGCATGTCAGACAGTTATTTAGTCAGAGTTAGTTACAGAACTCAACTAAAGAAGCGGTTATCAAGATTCAAGAAGCAGTTATCAAAGATCAAAAAGCAGTTAGAGACAAAGGCTATAAATACGAGTCGTAGTCGAAGATGTTACATTTTTAGAAATCTTAGACAAGTTAGAAAGTTAGACAATCTGAGAGAAAATTCTTACAGTACTTACTTAGAAAAGAGAAATTCTGTAGTGCGATACGAAGAGAGCTAATCCTACTGTAACAAAAGCTCACAATCTTTTTCTAGTGAGAGAAAGGAAAGGTTGATAGCCTGGAGAGGTTAAGATAGCTGAAAGAATACTTTGTAAGAGACCTGAAGAGGCTCTGCAAGGGAAGAAAGAATACTTGTAATCGTTTGAAGTATAGTGAAACACTCAGGCGAACTCTGAGGACTGGACGTAGCCTACGGTTTGGGGTGAACCGGTATAAAAATTGCAATGTCTATCCTCTATCCTTTACTTCAATTTATTTTGTTGTTAAACAATTATATAGAAGTTATTTACGATTTAAAAAGTAATAATTTTCATATAAAATTTGTGACATCTTTTTAACAAGAAAGAGAAGTTCTTAGCAAGATTTTATATTCATAAAAAGGATACACCATTTAACCCCCCCTTCTTATGTATTGAGTTTCTTGTACGTAAAGTCTATACCAAAGTGTGATTTACTTCAATTGATATCAGAGCTTGGTTTCCTAGAACCTCCTTTACAAAGTGAAGACAAAGATCCATGGCAGAATTGCATGTTTTTATAGCTGAAGGTGCCTCCGTCACAAGACCTCCTGCGTTCAATGGTGAAGATTATCATTATTGAAACGACAGGATGCGGGTCTTCATAGAATCCACACACATTGATCTTTGGGATATCATCGAGAATGGACCATACGAACCAGTAGATGATGAAGGA
>JAOTAY010000008.1:17378274-17398682 GCA_025629805.1 Erythroxylum baracoense
CATGCCAAAAATGCCCTCAATTCATTCTTATGCATTTATTTCACTAACTAGCGAAATAAAATTTTACTCACATTGTAGTAAATAATTAATCTCCAAAAATGATTTTATCATGATCCCAACAATTATTCTAAGGCAAAAATTCAAATCTCATGCTTATTCCATAAACTATTATGCTTAATTTAACGAAAAATCTCGGGGGCCAACATTTTAAACCCTATTACTCACCAACCCTTATCTCCATTGTTGCTTATAAAACTCAAAACCCCACTGCCACTTTGCTTTCATAACATGAGTAACGTAACCCAACTTCATTATTTCTCAAAAACTCAAGTTAAGCTCATTCTTTGCTTTTTTGATATAGCAATGACCAAATCTTTCACTTGCCATTTCTTCACCTAACAACACTCGAACAAATTTAACCTACTTTACACTATAAAGCTTGTCCTTTGGCCTTCAAACTAAGTATCAAATTGATTTGTGAAAATATTGCCTAAGATGCACAATGTTGTGAATGACAAACATGTTTGATCATATGATAATATATATGTTCCTCCAAAATTATACAATTTAAGAGAGAAGATAGCAATGGTTCAACTTTGGTTAGTGCCAAACACTTGACTTCAAAAACAAAGTTATTTTCAAGTAAGTAGGCTAAAGAGTGCTTGGAAACAATAATGTTGAAATTCAATAGTGTTGGTAAGCCATTGTTGATCCTCTTTATTTTTAACTTTTAATTATTTTAAAGACCACATGTGTATGGATTTGTAAAGTGATCAACTTATGTGGCAGTCTACGTCATCACTATTAATGAAAGAGTTATTTATGAAATATTTTTGTAACAAATTAGAAATTTAAATATTTAGTTGATGCTTTTTTATAGTTTTGATTAGTATTACAAAATTTTAAAAAATTGAGATTTAAAATATATTTTATCTAATTAAAATTTGATACGGTATAAAAATAATAAAGTAGTCTAATAAATTATCTAATTAATTGAACTAACGTTTAATGAACAAAATGACACTTTATGAATGTGTGAGAGTAATTATCAGATTTATGATACATATAAATAATTGTTAAGTGTCTTACACCTGCATATATTAGTTTCACAAATATTTAATTTTATCTCATCTGTTAAGAAATTTGTACAATAAAAATAACACAGATAGCTCAATTTTAACAACTTTTGTAAATTAGGATGGAAATTTTCAGTAAATTAACAAACTTACTCAAGGTTTTTAAATTTTGTTTAATGTTGATTATCGTAAAATCTCCCGCATCTCATTCTTGACAAGGAACATGTCGAAGGTTGAGTTGATTGACTACTTAAAATTGATTTATGGAAATGAGAAAGCTCCTAAAAAAGACTTGATTTTGCCGTTAAATCAATCAATTGGGTTAGACATAAAGTCCACGAATGGGGAAGTGGTCTGTCGTGGGTCTACACCAACAGGACCCTTTTAAATTTGGCATTACTGTAACAACCCAGTCATGCATGCACTGACAAAGCTCCGCCCCGTTTCTCGCTACGCGTAAGAGACCCTCATGCTCACGCGCTTTACGTACAAATTTGATAAACGAGTCCAATTAATATAAAATATTCTTTGTATATGATAATATAGGCAAGATGGGAATATATCCTAACTATTTTTTATTATATTTTATTAAATTTTATCCACACATTTATATAAGACCCAAATAAATATACAGACTAAATTAAATGACACAAAATTAAAACATCTTAACGGAAACAGAAAATCTCGTTATACAAAATAAAAGGCGCATCTCTAAAGTATGACTTGGATTGTCCTTAAAATGAATGTCTTAAGTTCTTCATTAATTGGAACATCTTTACCAGAAAATTTTGAAGTAATTGGTACGGGTATCTCCTATGTTGTCTTCAAATCCTTGCCAAACAAAACTGTGTAATAAATTCATAGATTTGCATGCATTTAAACTTTCTTGAAGTTCTAAAATGCAATATTTGACTGGGAAAGTATTAACCAAGGGCCTGAATTAAAAATTGTAATAAAATCCTAATTAAATAGGAGAGCGTGTTGCCACTTGCTTAAATAGAGCGTTAACATAACCCCTCAACTATCACTGTCTACTTTTAACAAAGTGGAAGCACCTTGTCGGCTAAGGTTTCTCCAGTGGACCCCACCCCTGAGCATTTGTAACGCTCATGCAGTGGCTTTTGTAAACCATCGTACTTATCGTGATAAGCCCTCGAGCTTATACCTCGAAAGCGTCGCCTCCATTATATAAACTTCACTTCACTTTTGAACCCTCACAACTCTTAGAACTAGAAGAAGCATCTTCTCGGAAAGAGCACTCTTTGATTGAGAGAGAGAGAGAGAGTATGTGTGGGTGGGTCGAGGTGTAAAGAAGCGAGAGATAGAGAGCGAACAGAGTTCAAAGTGACTGTTACTCTGTTTAACAGGTGAGCTCTGCGTCGTCTTTTTTGGAGTCTGATGTCTACTTTTGAGCATCTTCGATCTTAATTGGGGGGTAAAGTTACTTTACTGTTTCTCAGTAGAGAAACCCTAAATTTTTAAGTTCATTTCCCTGTTCTGGATTAAGGTGTAACATGATTGTTAATTCCAAGGCTGTTTAAGTCTCTTGACCTCAAATCCGATGTAACTTCTCTAGTTGGAATCGCATTTCCAATTCTGTTTGTTTGTTTTCTTATCTTGATGAAAATCCTGTCTCATTTATTGCCGAGTATTTCAAAGAAAACAGCAGAATTCACTCAGCAACAGAGACATCACTTCGATTGTGAAGTATTTATGTCTCTCTGTTTCTTTCTTTTGTTTGTTTTGGTCTTCTTTTTTTCTCCCCTATATTCTACGAATACGGAAATTGAATATCTTAAGGGAAGTTGGTGTTCTTTTCATTAATTTTTGAAGCTCGTGCAGAAGGAGGAGTGGCAGCAAAAATGACGTCGTCACTCAGTAGGGATCTTATCTTCCTGATTTTACAATTTCTTGACGAAGAGAAGTTCAGCGAAACTGTTCATAAGTAAATTCTCTATTATCTTCTTTCTTTTTTCGTTTTTACATCGAAATTTAGAAAGCAGTGATACCGGCATTTGACGCACAACCAAGATTCGAACTTGGTATAGGGAAAAACTTTTAACCTTCTCTATCTATGAATCACTGTGTAACTGGTTTTACTTTTTTCTCATTTATAAAGGTTATATGCTCTTGGTTTGACACGTTACGGCGTTTGCTTCATTCCTGAATAGGCTAGAGCAAGAGTCCGGATTGTACTTTAATTTGAAGTATTTTGAGGAGCTTGCGATCAGTGGAAACTGGGATGATCTTGAGAAGTATCTCTCTGGGTTTACCAGACTGGATGACAACCGCTATTCCATGAAGATCTTCTTTGAAATCCGCAAGCAAAATTACCTGGAGGCATTAGATAAGTAAGCTTGTGAATTATAAACAGTCGATACCCTTGATGTTCTAGGATCATGTGTTTCCTTTGTTGTTGATCGTTCCGGTGATTACTTTTTCATATTGGGGTCTATTCCGGATCACTTAATTGACCAGACTTGACCGTCCCAAGGCCGTTAACATCCTTGTGAATGATCTTAAAGTTTTTGCGTCATTCAATGAAGACTTGTTCAAAGAAATTACGCAACTCCTCACCTTGAACAATTTCAGGTCTGTCAGCTATGGGGTCTTGTATATGATTTGCAAGGTTTCACCTTTGAAGTAGAAATTCTTATGTAGTTGGATCATTCTGCAGGGAAAATGATCAACTCTCAACTTACAGAGATACAAAAACAGCAAGAACAATCATGTTCATCGAACTTAAGAAGCTAATCGAAGCAAATCCCCTTTTTCGTGACAAATTGCAGCTTCCTAACTTAAAAAGTTCAAGGTTAAGAATGCTCATCAATCAGAGGTAAATCGACTTCAAAACCAGAGTTCACAAGTATTACCTTCTGTTACATATAGTTGCTGTGCATTGTGGGTGCTTTTGGAATCTAGACTTGGAACATGTTGCGATCATCTTAAATTCAGTCTAATATTATTGCATTTGTACCTTTAACAACTTTGTTGGTTTAAGCAGAATGACTTTTATCTGTTTTTGTGTTCTCAAAGCTTGAATTGGCAGCATTCTCTTTGTGGGAATCCAAGGCAACATCCAGACATAAGAACTCTCTTTGTGGACCACAACTGTAGAAGTTCTACTGACGCATATGCTCAACTATCTGCAAACAATCAGATCATGGTTACAGCACCAAGATCTGAAGTTTTTCTTCCAATGGTTGCGAATGGGGCAAGTAACTGACTTTAAACATTTTCAATGCCAATCTTCTGTCCTTATATAATGTTTTCCTATGCTACTTGGTCAACTTCTTGTAGCAGCCCTTCCAACAAGCACCAGTGCCAGTTCAAACCCCTTTAACCACTTGGATGTCTCACCACTCAACCATAACTCATCCTGTAGCTTCTGGAGTTGGATTGAATTTTGGCAGCCCAAATCCTGGTACATGAACGTCCATCGTTGACTACTTACAGTATATGCATTTTTGGGGCAATGTCCAGCATTATTATTAACATCACTTGTTTGTCAGTCATAGCTGTAACGCCTAATAATCTAGGAGATTATGATCAGTCAAGACCAAGGATTTCCGGTGTTTCAGACAGGGTAAGTTAGTTTAGTTCTGCAGAGGATCGTATAAGTTGGTTCACCAACAAAAGGAACTAACATACTCTAGTGGCTTTGGGTATTCTTCCACAGGTAATGCTTCCGGGAAATACTTCTATTCAAAATCATGGCTTGGCAGTTAACTTAACTGAGGAACTTCCCAGGACTGTGGCGCGAACCCTGATTCAGGGTTCAGTTCCCACTAGCATGGATTTTCATCCAATTCAACAGACTTTACTTCTGAGTTAGTGACTTATGGGTTTTTGAGCTTTAACTTTAGGCTACTTTGTTGAAGTTGTAAACTAGATTTATTTTTCTGTTGTGGCTTCTCAGTTGGAACTGGTATTGGGGAAATCAGTCTATGGGAAGTTAGTTCTAGGGAGAAATTGGTCTCCAAAAATTTTCAGGTATGGGATATTGCAGCATGTTCAATGATATTAAAGGTAAGGTACTTCTGAACTGGTACTATTTTAAAGTAAAAATAAGCACTACCAGTAGAATAATTTGAGTTCACATTGATTCTATGAAATTCAGGCATCCATAATTAAAGATCCATGTGTCTCAGTTAAACGAGTGTTATGGAGTTCCGATGGTTCTTTATTTGGTAAGAAAGCCAGAGTTGTGCTGTGTTTAATAACTGTACTAAAACAAATTTTAAATGATACTCTTGTTGAACAGGAGTGGCTTACTCTAAACACATGGTGCAGTTGTACACTCATTATGGTGGAAATGACATTCGACAGCATCTGGAGGTCAGCTTTGTTTTATAATCTCGGACTATTTGCAAAAGTTTAGATAAAATGTTTCTGAAGAATTTATCTTTTCTATTTCTAGATTGATGCGCACACTGGAAGCGTGAATGACTTGGCGTTCTGCAATCCCGGCAAAAAACTCTCTGCTATTAGTTGCGGTGACGACAAGTTCATCAAGGTTGGATAATTATTGCAATGCTAATTGTGTTTTACTTATTCTTAAGAGGGACTAATTCTTGCATCCTTTGTTACTTTTAGGTGTGGGATGTAGCTACTGGTGCAAAGTCGTATACATTCGAGAGTCATGATGCTCCAGTATTTTCCGTTTGTCCTCACTCCAGGGAGAATGTTCATGTTAGGACCTCATCAGCAGTCCTTCTTTTGCTCATATATTTGTTTTTTTTTTCTTTCCTGACTGTGATAGTTTTAATGCTGCCTTTTTATCCCTTAGTTTCTCTTCTCAACCTCCGTGAATGGAAAGATCAAGGCATGGTTGTACGACACGGCAGGGTCGAGGGTCGATTATGATGCTCCAGGCCACTCATGCACAACTATGGCATACAGTGCAGATGGGAAAAGGTTGGTGAGAGCAGCATTACAATTAAAAATGAAAAAAGAAAACGGGTGCACTTTGAATTACATAATGAAAGTTGACATTTTCAGGCTATTTTCATGCGGGACTAGCCAACAGGGGGAGTCACACATGGTGGAATGGAACGAAAATGAAGGTACTATAAAGAGGAACTACCAAGGATTTAATAAACGTTCTATGGGGGTGGTTCAGTTTGATACCTCCAAGAACAAGCTTTTGGCTGTTGGCGATGACTATTCCATAAAATTCTGGGATATGGATAATCCTAATCCTTTGATGGCCGTTGACGCCGAGGGTGGCTTACAAGTAAGTTAAGTGGGTATTGGTATTTGGCGTGATACAAAGATTCCTCTATCGTCTATATGTTTTGTTTGAAATTTACGGGTTTGGTTGATATGAAAAACAGGAAAGTCCGAGGATCAGATTCAACAAGGAGGGGACATTACTGGCTGTTTCTGCTACTGAAAACAGAATTAAGATATTGGCAACAGTTGATGGTCTGCGTCTCATGCGCACGTGTGAAAGCCATTCTCTGGTTGTCTCCAGGCTCGGGATTACAACTCCCGAGGCGGCTGCTACCAAGGTCAGCTTTATGAAATCACAAGAAGAATTACTTTATGGTGCTGTCTTCTTAAAAGTGAAATGATAGTAATAAAGGGTCATAACTCCAGAACGCTGACGTTAGGATCCCGGAAGTGGCAAAGCCTATATCGCCGCAGCAACAAGTAAACCCGGTGAAGGTTTGGAAGCTCACTGAAATTAGTGATCCTGCTCAGCTTCGCTCATTGAGGCTACCACTGCCTTCTCGTGTTAAAACAGACAAGGTATCGTTTTACTTGCTTTTCTGCTCATCACAACCTTGTGTTTCTCTTTGCTTTATCACTTGAGGTGTTGGCTTTTACAAATTAAGCTCAAGTAGTTCTTATATTCATTCTTACTCTACAAATCCTCTCCAGCTCAAGTTTAATCGTTCTGCCAAAGATTTGATGGTATATGCCAATATGGTTTCATTCAAAAGTCAAATAAAACTTTCCTTTCACTACTCTCCTACCGATATAAATAAATAAATAAATGATCCTTGACATATTATTATGATGACGAAGGAACATTCTCGTTAAATTGCGGAATGCTGCACTGAAGACTTAAGAGACTACTCGGTTAAAGTTTCATAGGGAAGTAATACTAGCTGGTTTTTGCTCTACCAACTGCAGATTGTGAGGTTGATCTACACAAATTCAGGTACCGCCACCTTGGCATTGGCATCAAATGCCATTCATCTACTCTGGAAGTGGCCCCGAAGTGATGTTAGTTTCAATGGCAAGGTACAAGTTTCCCCTCTCTGCTGGATGTGCTCTTAACTATCATTACAATGGTTGACGTGCTCAAGCTTTCTCCTCTCTTAAGAAACTTTGATTTTCATCAGCCATAAATGTGATATTGAGCAGGCTACCACCAAGGTTACCCCTCAATTGTTGCAACCATCATCTGGAACAGCAGCAACTAATGACGAAAGTGATGCTAAATCTGAAGGAGTTGTTCCTTGTTTTGCTCTGTCAAAGAACGATTCCTATATCATGTCGGCATCTGGAGGGAGAGTTTCTTTGTTCAATACAATGACATTTAAGGTAAGCCCGAAACAAAAACATTTCCCTCTGCTTTTTTTTTTCATGTTGAAAAAAGATAGCATAGATCAATCTTTTTCTTTTCAAATCAACATATTTGGCTTAATAATTGCAGATAATGACGACTTTCATGACTCCACCTCCGGCTGCAACATATCTTGCCTTTCATCCCCAAGATAATAATATTGTTGCTGTTGGCATGGATGATTCTTCAATACACATATATTATGTTCGTGTGGATGAGGTACTCTATATAATTTTAATGGTTTGATGTACATCTTCAAGAAAGGAACTAGGGACCTAACTGTTTAGTTTCCCTTTTGTAGGTTAAAATCAAGCTCAAGGGCCACTCTAAACAGATAACTGGCCTTGCATTTTCCACAGTTCTGAATACACTTGTTTCCTCAGGGGCAGATGCTCAAGTTTGTATATCTATCTTTTCTAGCACATGGATTGGAACCTTTAATCGATGAACTGCATTTTACAGTTTTTTGGTATAGATAAGTGGTACTCTATGGCCCTTTTGCATCTGTTTCATTTGGGGAACTTTCCCATTGGCCATGGAAAAAGCTTCATGCTTTCCCTGCTACAGAGCAGCATCATACATAGTGTTGAATAATAACTATGAAAAGGTTGTGATCTTGAACAAGTGTAGTTGGTTTAAGAATTGAAACAATCATGCCATCTAGAAACATTATATTACTAACCTATGATCCACAAATGCTGAAGACGTTCTTTCATCTTGATCTCAGATTATTGCATGGAGCTGTGAAAAGTGGGAGAAGCTGAAGAGTTGTTGCTTGCAGATTCCACTTGAGAGGACATCAGCAAAATTGGACTCTCAAGTTCAATTTCACCAGGATCAAATTCATTTCCTGGTTGTACATGAGACTCAGCTCGCCGTATACGAAACGACAAAACTTGAATGCATAAAGCAGGTAATTTAATCTCAATATTTATCCTATTGTTGGACTTTGGACCGATATGATTTAGCCAAATTCTCCCCGTTATAACTTTATACCTTTATGGGGACGGCTGCATTCTATCCCTCTATGTGGAAGAATCCATATTCCACCACCATGCTGAACCGTTGGATTTACAAAACAAAACTCTCGATTTCCCAAGTGACAGACCTTTTTTTTTTTTTTTAATCATCAGATTTCATAATTGACATGTCTGCTCATTGCGATAGTCTACCAGGAGATTCCTTCAATTTTCCTAAATCCACTAGGTTGTGCATGTGTTTTGGTTATTTGACTTCTATGTTACATACTTCTAGTGGGTTCTTGGAGAATCTTCTGCCCCAATATCCCATGCAACATTCTCTTGTGATAGCCAGTTAATCTATGCCAGCTTCCTGGATGGCACTCTGCGTGTATATGGTGCACTAACTCTTCAGATAAGATGTCAAATTAATCCCAATACTTATCTTCCAGCGGATCTCAGGTACTCCGTGTGTTTCGTTCGCCAAAAATATGTGTAGAAGCATACTGTGACTTGCCTTTAAAAAATATATATATATATATATATATGCAAATGTTCTATGTGTCACAATAGTACCGTGTGTCCAATTTAACATTTGTCCTCTTATTCACTCTAGCTATGGACTTCATTCTGTCATCAAGAATTCGTTTGATGTAGTCGTTCGGAGCATATGGAACAGTTCCTTTATAACTTGTGCTTTGGATTATGCAGCTCTTCTGTTTATCCCCTTGTGGTTGCGGCACATCCACAAGAAGCCAACCAGTTTGCCGTAGGACTAACAGATGGTGCAGTTTATGTTTTAGAGCCTCTTGAATCGGAGGGGAAATGGGGCGTGCCCCCACCAGCTGAGAATGGGGCAGCAACTTCAGCACCTACAATTGTCGTTTTAGACCAACCCCAGCTGTGAACGTAATCATAACCTAGTCTACCTGAAACTATACCGCTTATAGTTGACCACCTTTTCTTTTTCATAAAACGTTTATACTAATATATGCTAAGCTGTAAAAAAATAGATGGAAGTTCTATATAAAGCCTTTTAAGTTTTCTCTGCTAGTCTGGTTCTTAGAAAGTCTCTACATTCCGAACACTTATTCTAAACGATAACTTTCCTGGTGCACAACTTTAATGGATTAGGATAGTTCCCGATAAATCTTAACCTTAAAAAGAGAAGAACGTCAAGAGACTAAACTTTTATTATAACAACATATTATATATCAATATTTCACATAATCCAGTCTAAAATAGTCGTACCAAATGCATTAGGGTGTATCAGAGTTTCATAAAACAAGAAGTTGGATAGTATCCTTATTAATATTACTTGCATAATTTATAGCATTAACCACCCTATACTTAAGGAGGTCAATAAATTAAGAGTGCAATCAAACCAATCACCATGTTAAGGGGAGCATTAGAAGTCTCTGAAAAATGACTCTTCCTTATCTATAAGATCTCTCTTATTAATAAAATCTTATATAACTTGTATATTTTTTATTTTTTTTTCTCTTGTTAACATCTTTCAGAATCTTGAGAATTAATACTTTAGGGTTATGTAAGATATTATTATTAACCTATATTTAAACTCCATTTTTATTTTTAAGATAATGTTAGGTGGCTTATATATAATTGTTTAGTTAAATATATATATTAAATATATTTTATTTTATTTTTATATTTATTGATTTACATTTTTCTGTTTACACAATATTAAAATTAAATTATTAAAATAATTATTTAGTATTAAGTTCTGGAATCATGGTATATATCTAAAAATATTTTTGATACTTTATATTTTTTTAAGATAACAATATAAAAATATGTAGATTTTAAAAGCAAATTTTTATTATTAAAATTTAATATCTATACTTAAGTGACTCATGTCATAAGTCTATGTACTCAACAAAAGACTAAATGATTATAACAACACCTAACATCTTGCAAATGTCAGCAACAATAAAATCACTAAAAATAATAGCAACAACAACATAATAATAGCAGTAACAACCAAACAATAATATCAAATTACAAAACATCAAGAGAATTGCACTAATAAGCATACAGATAATCATGAAAAATAATTTCTCTACATATTAAAATTATTAATAATAGTAACAAGATCAATATATTATTGTTAATATTAATAAAATATTCTATTAATAGAATATATCGTTGATATTAATAAAATATTTTATTAATACTATTTTATTTATATATTATAATAAAATAAAAATAAATAACAATATATTTTATTATTATATTAATAAAATATGCTGTTATTAATAAAGATATTAGTATATATCTTTAACAAATTGATCTTAAAATTTCCTTTTTTTAGGTCTAATATGCATGTGTATATCTATCATCCTTTAACTTATGTAAATATACAGATCCGAAATAAATGCAAATAAAAAATATAAAAGAGAAATGTAAAAAGAACTTGATCTTTTCTTTCCTTTAACAAAATTGAAATAGAATCATTAGACTACTTAATTGATGGTCAGGACCCAATTTTTCTTTAGCTCTCTTCGATAAAGTTTGAAATTTAGAATAAGAAACTCAACCACAAATTTTTTCTTTTTTTAATTTTTACAAGGTAAAGTCTCAAAAAAAACCTTTTTAGTATATATAACTTGACTTTTCAATTTCTACCATTTTTAGTGAATAGATTTGTTAACTTTTAAAATTTTAACTCTTTTAATAAATAAATAAGCCTCTTCCTTGCCCACGGCTGACACTGCTAAATTGATATATACACGAAGAAAAAATTAAACCAATTAGGTAAAGATGGTAGTAAACAAACTATAACTACTTCCATGACTTTCATTATGTTGAAATTACTTACATGGTAAAAAATTTAAAACTATTCTAATAACTAAAAAATAATTTAGTATATGTTTTATCTTATTCTTTTATTTAGATTATTTACTATATATTACTAGTACTTATCTTAATTAGGATCTTTCTTTTTCTTTAAATTAAACTTTCAAATATATACCAATAATTTTATATATATGTTAGGTGATGACTTTAAAATAGTAATATGGAGAGAAATTTAAATTTATGTAAATTTAAAATATTTTAATATAAAAAGTATTTGTTAATTATAGTTTGTGCATACATGGCGTTCTCTTTATGTTAGTTTTTGAGAGAAACATTCTTTTTGTATATCTCTTTCAATATATTTTGATCATTTAGATAAAGTTATAGCATATAGAAATTTGAGTTAGTAAATATAAAGGTATGAACAATTTATCATTTATTAGGTTGTATATTAAAGAAGTAACAGAATGTACATAAATCGCAAATTCAAAACTATTGAAGGAGATTGAACTCCCAATCTCTTAAGAACTTAACTTTGAAATTTTAAACAAAAATTTTGGATTTTAATTTTATTAAATAATTAAAGTTACTGTAAGTCATCAGTATATAATATTTGTAATAAAAAAATCATTATACCAAAAAATCAATTAGAATAAACCCTAAATAAAAATAAAAAGTTAAAATTTAAAATTTAAGAGATTATCAAAATTCTAGTTCTAAACAATATGATATAGAACGTTTTAAAGCTTAAAATATGATAATTTGAGTATTTTGAATTACTTTGAGAAATTATGTTTTAAAATTTTGAAAGCCCTTCAAATGATTTCTTAATTGGTAAGAGTCAACAATTAACTAAAAAGGTTGCAATTAGGAACAAAGTCGAACTTTTATGTATCAATTTGTAAATAACTATTAGATTAATCCAATATTTTTTAAATTTTATTTTTTACGTATTGATACTTCTAAGTTTGTGTGTAGTATAAATATTGGCAAAATCTCATTATTTTTTACTTTTTCTTACAATTATATTTATATATGAGGGGTTAAGGTATAAGGAAAAAAAGAGGACTTTAACTCTTGTAGAATTTGGACAGATAGATCAACGAAAAAGAATATTCAACTAATTGCTATTAAGTTTTTTTTTTTAAAACGATACCTAATTTGGCAATTTTGTTTACATATTTTCCGAAAAGTTTTGTGATAAGGAATTTTCACTAAACTAGAGATTAATTATTTTGCTGACATCATTTGAGAATTAGATTATGTTGGTTTAGAATTTAAGAAATTAAAGTTAAGGATTTCAAAAAACAAAAAAAAAATGGGTTAAAGTTTAGAATTACGATTTATTTTGGAGAATAATAAATATATTAGCCACAAAACGCATCAAAATAGCTACAAAGTGACAATCATGGCTTGACCATATGATTGTGTGGATGTATACAAAGCTACCATGCAACAAACATCATAGTACAATATGTAACGAAATAGTTACAAAATTATCCTAGGCTCTAAGCAGAAACATTTTAAATGGAAGTTTAGAAAGAAATTGAAAACAAAAAGGAAAGAATTGTAGCAAAGACATTCAAAATAAGTATATATGTGCTTATAATGCTTAAAAACTCTCTCAAATATATTCTTGTAATATGAAAATGTCATTAAAATTATCAATGACAAAAATGAAACAAAACACAAAAAGTAATACTAAAGAATCATTAAGGCGAGTAATTGGTATGTGTGTTTTATGCTGCAAGCGCACAATGTAGTTATATCTAGCACAAGTAACTATAGGTTGATCTAACAAGAACTAGTAATTAATTACCCGTTATCCATAAATTTAGTTATCTAGATTGACAGATACAATGGATGAAAAAATAAATAAACAATTTAGAATACCAAAATAAAAAAATAATCAAGAAGAAAGTAATATATGGATAAGCTAAAGTTAGGTAAGATATCTCCTAAGAGTTTACTATGTTTTAACTTCACCTTAATTTGATGAACAAATATTATTTCTTGGACTAGTAAGAATTTAGAATCTACGATTATGCTTTCTCTTTAGTAAGATAAATCTAATTTTGAGATTGAATTAGTTGAAATCCCTTTCTAACTAAGACAACATAAAAATGCATTAATTTGTTTTATGAATTCTTATGATAGGTTTTACCTAATCTAAAAAGATTACATAGTCCTCTCTCGAGTGACTTGCCTAACCCTTATAACCCACATAATGATCAAACCATACATATGATCTCTTAATCTCAATGTAAGAATTAAATAGTTAAAAATTCAACTTTAGTTTCTTCAATTCAATCAATTATAAGATTATGAATAAATCTCAAGAAAATTAGATAATTCCTTAAATTAAAAGATCAATTCAATATATTACATCTTAAGGTCAATTCCACCTAAATCTATATCCCTATTAGTTTATGAATAAACAATAAATAACAACGTAAAAATAACAAAAGAACATAAGATAAATAAGTCATCATCATGAATATTGAATATTAAGTTCTTGGTGAATCTTATTGAATTCCTTGTTTCTCATCTAGAATTAAAATTTCCCTTAATCTTTTACTCTTATAATTGGCTTTTGACTTTTTTCCTACTTTCAAACTCTCTTAGGGTTAAAAGGCCTCTTCTTTCCTATTACCTCTTCTTTTAATAGTTCAAATCCTAATTTCTAATGCCCAACACGAACTTAATATGTGTCCATATACATATCGTGTTATCCTTCACCAATCCTATAAACTTTTGCATAAATTAGCACCGCTAACATAGGATCAACAAAGGGATGTGTATAGCTTATGTTATTGGACATGGCTTAAACATAGGGGTGTATTAAGTAAGTAAGAAGAATCAGAATGATCCTTAGTGGAATATAGCCCAAACACAATGATGATTAGGTGCCGAGTTCTTCGGTCACTCTTTAATTTTCTAAAGTTGCTCTAAAATAATGAAAGCCTTCACCAAATTCACTCCTTTTCTTGGAATAGGAAGAAACAAAACCAAAAACAAAATATCTTATTGTGAGTATCAAAGTGTTTAAAGAACAAGCATAATGCTATACAATTCATAGCATTTGTTTGTCCTCAAGCAAACTAATTTCATCATTATAACTCAAATAAAAAATAAATCCAAAAAATTATTAAACAAATCAAGTTTACTAATAAAAAATCTCTATCAATCATTCAATCACAAGGCTCATCTAAATTCTAGGCAACTAACTCTTATATTAGTTCATAAGTTAATTCAATTCATTTCATGGTCTTACAAACTTTAACCCAAATCATAAAACTTAACTTTTTATACAAAACAAGATAAAATTCTTTAACTCTTGCACATATTGATACTCTCCTTTTTAACAAAACATAAATTAAACAAAACAAGAGTATTATGAGTTTGTTTTAAAAGTCACCTAGTAAGTGAGGGTGAACAACTTGTCATAAGTACTTCCAATTCCTTAACTAAGTCACTATCTTAAATGAATGCTAGCACTTCTCTTTAACTTTAACCTTTTTATTTGTATGAAGACATTAGAGTGAAATTATTTATGCTCATTAATTTATAATTTTTTCATTTTTGTGGGATAATAAAAACGCTCAAAATGAATCACAATTACTTGACACTTGTACATTTTTATAAAGAATATCATGACACTTATTAAGAATTCATTCTTCAAATTCATAAAATAAATTGAATTCACTTATTCATCAATACATTCTACTAATTCTAGATATTTAAAGTCATCAAATAATCAAATTCATAATAAATTATCTCCATTAATATGCTTTAAAAGTAAAATAAATTAGTATGCTTTCAACATAAAATAAATTTTTAAGAATAATTGTTTCCATTAGTATGTCTCCTAAAAAGTGCTTGTTTAGGTCATGAACTCGACCCTTTTAGTTTTAAACTTTATCACAGTGATATCTTACTCATAGGGTATGACTACTTTTTAAAGTTTATGAGCTGATTTAATCTTCTTATTCTTCTTAGAAGGGTCATTACACTTTAGATATGGTTAGAAAACACCATTCTATAAGTAAATGTGCATTATATCCAAGACCACAAAGTCTATAAGAATAAAGAACATGCTAATTTTAATGGGTACATCTTCTAACGTACATAACATATGCTTGACAAAATAGCCCACCAATTATAAGGAAATGACAGTAAGTTTTAAGTTACCCACCTTGAGCTTCTTACAAACAACTAAGGACATAAGATTGATGCTTGCCCTTAAATCATATAGAACGTGACCAAAGCTCGTATCTTCAATAAGGTAAGGAATAGATAAGTTATCAAGGTCTTTAAATTCACGAGGCAATTGGATCTACACTCTTTAGTTAAAGTAATATCTTCGTACTCCTCAAGTTTTCTTTTGTCAGATAATATTGTTTTGAAAAGCTCAGCATAAGAAAGCATCTACTTTAAAACATCAGTGAAGGGTATTTTTATATACAATTTTTAATATGATTAAAGAAAATTACAAATTGTTTACTAATTTTTCCCTAGCTAATGTTTGAAAAACAACATAGATGCCTTGAATGGTGTAAGGGAAACATATTTGGGTTCCTCTTCTTATTCTTCTTTTTCTCTCTTAATTTCACTCTTCTCAATAGGTGTCTTACCTCCCTTGTTTTTCTCACTCTCAAGTTTTCCAAATTTAAGGATCTTTGATAGCTCATCACTCTTTAATATCATAACATTTCAATGCTCTCTAAGGCATTTAGGTTCAGTTGATTGGTGATAAAAATAATCACTTGTTGGGCAATTTGGGTTTTTAACATTTTGGTATGGGTTGAAAGAATCGAGCTTAGATCTAAGTTGCTTAATTGCATCCTTAAACTTCTCAATTTTATTTTGCCTAGGTTGTCAAGCAGTTCTCTAGTAAAGATTCTAAGTTAGACTATTGAAGAGTGGGGATGAAGGATCTTAATTGGAACGTAGATGGTTCCCTATTATTTTAAGGGGCAGGGTTAAACTTATTTTTATAGGAGAAGCTATAGTGGTTTCTCCAACTAGGGTTATAGTTGTTAAAAAAGGATCGTTCTTTTTGGTTAGGATTATTAACATAGTTATCATGTTCATCAAATAAATATGTGATAAAAAATGAATTCCCAAACTGGTAATTAGCAACTAAATGTCCTAAAGATCCACAAATATTACAAGAAACATTAGATATTCCAATATAATTAACTATTATATGATAAAACTTTTGTGATAAAACATTAACCTTTATAATAAAAAAGATTTAGGACGTCAAATTCATACTTACTTACAACCTTCTTTAGTATGACTCTTTCACTCAACTTCATAAAAGCACCCCTAATAATAACATCTACTAAGATATTAGTGTTATAGATAATCCCATTATAGAATTTTTGGATGATAGGCCACTTTTCGGCCTATAATTAGGTCCTTGTATCTCTCTCAAGATTTATATAATGATTGCCTTCATCTAAGAAAAGGTTACAATCTAATTCCCGAGTTGACCAGTTTTTTTTAGGGGAAGTACTTAGTAAGGAACGTTTGGCATAGTTGATCCTAAGTAGTGATAGCTCCTACCATTAAGATTTGGAGCCATTCTCTTTCCTTATCCTTTGCTGAAAAAGATAACAACTTTAGCTTGATTGCATTCAGGGAGACACCTATTAAGTCAGGAGGACTTTACGATGATTAATTTTGATGACAATCAAATAATAATAATGTTAGAAATAAATGAACTAGTTTGATGAGTGTGTTAAGTGTGCAGAAGACACAAAATACAAAAGAAGTAGAAGACAGAAGAAGTTGAAACACAGAAGAAATAAAACACAGAAAAAGTCAAAACACAAAAGAAACAAAACACAGAAGAAGTCGAAATGCAGAAGAAACAAAACACAGACGATACAAAGTAGTTGTTGTCTTGAAAGATTTTACTGCATTTTGTATAAATGAAAAGAAGAAAAAGCACAAGAAGCATGAAAGTATGACTATGTGATGAAATAAGATGAGCATCGAAATTTGCTTATGTGGGCAAGAGAGATACTATTTCGTTTGTCATGTGTACGTTGACTTAAAGTCTTCTCCCGGCTGCCAGCTTATGGCATCTGAGCTCCTAAGAATTGGACTCATTTCGTTCATGATGTAAACTTTGGTTTCTACATTTCGTTATATGGGATTCTCTCAAGCCATTATGTTTGTGCATTTCATTGTGATTTTGATTGAGAATCACACACATTTGAGTGTTATATTTTGATGGCTGAATATACATGACATTATTTATGTGATAACATGTTTGTCTATGAGTTCTTTGAGCTAGAACTATAGATAATTTAAATTGTTAGATTGAAACATGACACACACACACACACATACACACACATATATATGCTTGATTGTGTATGGCTCGCCACCAATGGCTATAAGCGTATTAGCTACTGAGCTTCGCAGCTCACTCCATTATTTTTCCTGCTCTTCAGGTGCAGAACAAGCAGATCATTAAATCTTACAAAGCTTTGGCAAACTCCAAGATATTTATCTTTTGTAACTAAGTTAATTCAACTATTTTTTTTGGTAGCTTTATAAACACATCAAGCATGAGCATTCATATATGTTTTGTATTATGCTACTGATGTGGCTTATGATATGTAATTAAAGCTATGAACAAATTCAGTTGTGTTTGAGAAATGAAAGTAAGAGTTGAAGAATTTCTCTTTTGTACATGTTATCTTTTGTGTTGAGTTGATATTGTGGTTGGAAACGGAATTGTGAGTTATTAGATGGCCCTGGATAGTTTTGAAATGAATTATTATGTTGGGATTTTGTTATGTTATGAGTTATGTATGTAGGTTTAGTGATTGTTGGATTCGGGTCTTTTGGAAAATATATAGAAGTTCATATAGGCAGTAGAGAAAAAGGGGGACAAAATTTGTGTTATGACTTCCACGAATAAACTGTGGCAAAGTTATTTTCATAAAAGTTGTAGCTTATTCTCTTAGCTTTCCAACAATATAAAGTTTGTAATTTTTGGACATCATAATTGAGAGATATGACGTTTACGAGTACTCATCAGGGGTGCACGATCTTGACGGAGCCCTTAAATCTCAGGAGTGCACAATCGTGCACTAGCACGATTGTGCACTGGCTCTTCAAAGATGGGAGGACAAGATCGTGCTCTAGCACTGGCCCTTTAAATAACAGAAATGCACGATCGTGCATGACTGAAGCATGGCCATGACTTTTCTCACTCACGGTTGTGACTTCTTTTAGTCACAACCATGACTTTAATTCTTTTTATTACTCACGGCTGTGACTCCTCTTAGTCACAACCGTGACTTTTGATTTATCAGTTGTAAATTTTTCTCACGACGTGACTTCTTTATTTATTCAAGTTTATTTATTTTATTTTATTTTCTTTATTTTCTCATTTGATCTCACAACCATGACTTCTTTTTAATATTAAAGCCACCCAGACCTTTCATAATTTGGCCATGAATTAAGTATCAAGACCCGAGCCCAACATTCGCGACTCAAACAATCACCACGAGCTTGGTTTGGGAGGTTTACTAAGGTAATGATTTCATTGGGATATAGGCAGAGTCAAGGAGACCACACTTTATTTGTTAGACACTCAAATTCTGGGAGAGTCATAACATTGCTAGTTTATGTAGATGATATCATCATGACAGTAATGATGTAGAAGAGATGAAAATTCTGAAGCAATGTCTCTTCAAGGAATTTGATATCAAAGAGCTAGGAAAGTTAAAGTACTGCCTAGGCATTGAGTAGCTCACTCAAAGCAAGGAATTTTCATCTCTCAACAAAACTATGTACTTGACTTGTTGAAAGAAACAGGAAAGTTGGGTTGTAAACTAATGGAGACATTGATTGAATTCAATTATGGATTGTGTAATGCTCCAGAAGATCCCATGGTAGATAAAGGATCATATCAGAAGCTTGTTGGGAAATTTATATATCTGGCACACACAAGACCAGACATAGCATTTGCGAGCACGGTTAGTCAATTCATGCACAATCATAAAGAATCACATCTCAAGGCAGTAAATAGGATATTACAATACTTGAAAGGTAGCCCGGGAAAAGGAATTATATTTAAGCAACAACTAGTTACAGGTATGACAATAGAGGCTTATACCAATGAAGATTATCCAGGGTCTTTGGTCGATAGGAGATTAACATCTCGTTACTGTACACTCCTAGGTGATAATCTTATAACATGGAGAAGTAAGAAGCAAAATGTAGTAGCAAGATCAAGCGTAGAGTCAGAATTCAGATCTATGGCATTGGGAATATGTGAGTTAATTTGGCTGAAGATAATCCTAGATGACTTAAGAATAAAATGGGAAGGACCCATAAGGCTGTATTGTGGTAACAAATCAGCCATCAGCATTGCACATAACCCTATTCAACATGATCGAACAAAGCATATTGAAGTTGATAGGCACTTTATCAAGGAAAAACTGGATAGTGCTTAATATGCACTCCATTTGTGTCAACCAAGGATCAGTTGGTAGACGTTCTTACAAAAGGATTGACAAGCACATTGTTTCAAGATATTATTGGCAAGCTTAGGATGGAAGGTATCTACTCACCAGCTTGGAAGGGAGTGTCGGATTATGTAGTATTATTTGGAAAGATTGTATAGTTATAGAAATCATATAAATCCCTAATTTCGGGGGATTAGAATAAGATACAGATTTCCTTGTACTTTAGGGAGTTTGTTACTATATTTAGGTTAGACAATTGTATACATAAACTAAGGCTGTAATCTAAGTGAGATGATAAAGAAATTTATTCTTCTATGCTAATATTCTACAAATCGCATAAGTTGGAACCTGTTGGACCAATGGTGGTTGACAAATAAAAATCCCTTTATGTTTTGATAATTATAAATTATATAGAATTGGTTAAGAAATTATTTCAGGATTTTAATTAAAGGACCAATGCAATTTCAAGTGATAATTTCCAAGG
>JAOTAY010000008.1:17398782-17421176 GCA_025629805.1 Erythroxylum baracoense
TGGAGAGGCTAAGATAGTTGAAAGAATACTTGGTGTAAGAGACCTGAAGAGGCTCTGGAAGGGAAGAAAGAATACTTATAAATTTGCTGAAGTATAATGAAAACTCAGAAGAATTCTAAATGGACGTAGCCCACAGTTTGGGGTGAACCAATATAAAATCGCAATGTCTATCGTCTATCTCTCAACTTATTCTATTTTGTTTTTTTTAAAACAGAAGTATATAGAAGTTATTTGCGATTTATCAATGTAACAATTTTCGTATAACGTTAGTGATATTTTTTTAACAAGTTAGAGAAGTTCTTTTCAGAAATATTAAATATTTTTTATTCACGAAAAGAATACACAATTCATCCCTCCTTCTTGTGTATTTTGTCTATTATAAGTAATTTATATATTAACGTGTGATTTACTTCAACACCACTAAGCTTTAATGTTTCACAACACTCTAAAAACATAGATAGTGCGAATTCAGCTAAATTAATTATTTTGAACCATGGAAAAAAGATAAGAAATTATCATAAAGTTATTGGCTTCGATGCAAGAACTTATAATGCGTAAGTTGATGCCTTGAGCAGTTAATATGGTAAAATCCCTCAAGGATCTCAATGCAGATATCTTAAATTTTCATCCTTTTTTGTCTCTAAGGTATTCTTCTTGTATGTAAAGTTCTTTTAATCTCAAGTTCTAGTTCAACAAGATTCCTAGGATTTTTGGACTATTATCTGTAAAAATTGAACTACAAAAGAGAAATAATAGAGAAAACTTAATAAAAAATAATGAAATTAAAATAAAATAAAGTAAGAAGTTTAGTCTAATCAATTTGCAAGTTAACTTAATATTAATTATGTCTAGTCTTCGATAGTGGCTCCAAATACTTAATATGTATTTTATACCTTAAGCATATAGTGTAGTTATAGCTAACATATGTGAGTATGTGGTAATTCTATAAGGATTAGTTCTTATTATCAATTATCCATAAACTTAATTATTTAAACTAATAGATATGATTGGATGAAAAAGAAAATAAATAAACAATATAGAATACCAAAACAAAGCAATAATCAAGAAGAAAGTAATCTATAAATAAACTAGATTTAGGTAAGATATCCCCTAAGACTTTACAATGTTTTAGTTACATCGTGATTTAATGAACAACTCTGGTTTATTAGAATAATAAGAATTCCTATTATGTGATTATGCTTTCTCTCGAGTAATACAACCTTTATTCTTAGATCAATTTAATTAAAATCTATTTCTAACTAAGATAATCTTAAAATGTGTTAATTCATTTTATCAATTCTCATAATAGGTTTTATTCTAACTTGGAAGGATTACTTAGTCCTTTTTCGAGTAACTTACCTAACGCTCATTACCCACATTGTGTTATAATAATAGATATCATCTCTTATTCTCAACTTATAAATTAAATAATTAAACCTTTAACTTTCATTCCTTCAATTCAATCAATTATAAGAACATTAATAAATTTCAAGGTCATTTAACATATTGCAACCTATGGTCCATCCTACCTAAATATATATCCTAATTAGTTCATGAATAAATAAGAAAGAACAATATAAAAATAAGCAAGAACATAAGATAAGAATACATCATCATGAATCTTAAATTTTGAATTCTTAGTGAATCTTATTGAATTCCTTATTCCTCTTCCTAGATTGAATTTTTCCTTAATTTTTCTCTTTTGGAGTTAGCTTCTAAATGACTATTTTATATTTTCAAACTCTCCTAGGGCCAAAAACTCTTCTTTTTTCCACTTCTTCTCCTTTTAATATTTTAAACCTTAACTTTTAATGCTCAACACATCCTTAAAATAAGCCCATGTACATTCAATATTATCTTTTACCATATTTTGCAACTTTTTATTTAAATCAACACTACCAATATGGGGTATATATATATATATATATGGCTTATTTTGTTGAACATAGCTTGAACACAAGGTTGTGTTAAGTGAGCAAAGAGAAACAAAATGATCCCTAATGGAGCATGACCTATATATGGTGGCATTTAGGTGTCATATTTTTTCACTTCTTCCAAGATTGCTCAAAAATAACCAAATTCTTCTCTAAATTTGCTTCTTTTCCTTAAAGAGGTATAAACAAAACTTGAAACAAGATATATCTTATTTTGAATATCAAATCCTCTAAAAATGTCGAAAACATAAGTATAATGTTATAAAAATACATGCTAAAAGTAAAGTCTATTTAGCATACACCAATAATATGCCTTCAAAGTTATTTTTTTCCAAAATTGCTCCTTATTTAACTAATCTTGATAACGTTGATAAGCGTAGGTACCTAATTCCCACCATTATATTTAAATTTTACATTATCCTCAATATAGGTATCATATAAGAGCAGTGAAAATAAACAAATAAGAAGAGGATAACAAAATAAAAGAATTGGCACTTTCCTAACATAAAAGAGGGACATTGAAAGACTTGTTAGATTCCCTTAATGATCATTTTTCATCATTCATGAGAGAACAAAAAATGTACATAATGGCTATCGTGTTACTAATATTGGTATAAAATGGTATAATATTAGGGAACAAGGGATTAAAATGTTGTAAATATGACAAATGTTGGTACTAAACATTAACAATTATAATAAACATGGGAACATATTTGATAGAGTGTATTTCCTGCCTAGAATTTGACGAACAAAAAGGAAGTTACACTTGATTTTGCTACTCTACATTCTATATTAGTCCTTATTCCTTCTTTAAAAAACTAAGCACTTATAAAGGATACGCAAGGATGTTCTCTAACACCGTAAGTACATAGTGTCATATTCTTATTGTATTACTTTTTATTTCTCTCAACTCTTTAGGCACTTCTCAGGACCTGAGCAATATGGAACAAATACGACAAATAGACATATAGGAGTGTTCTTATATATGAGCTAGACATGATGTTGTGTTCTCCCAAATGTTCATTTATGATGCTCTTGACTTCATAACTTGGTATGCTCTAACATAAATAGGGGGCATATAAGGGTGTTCGATCAAATGGGATGTACACAGTTTCATATTGCCCAGTGTATTCATTCCTAATGCTCTTGGCTTCTCAAATGTGACTATAAGCTGATCAACATAGGATAAACATGGTACCTTGTTTCCTATAAACATGCAAAACTCAAATGATATTAAGTTCAAGTAGAATGAAATGAGTAAACAGTTAATCACCATTAATTCATACTTCAATCCATAAGTCTAACAACCACTTGAACTCAAAATAAAAGCACAAATATCAAATGAAATAAAGAAATACTAAAATAAAACTAAAACTAACACTAATCAAATCAAATTGAAATGAATACACCTAAAATATTGGGTTGTCTCCCAACAAGCACCTCTTTATAAGTCTTTTAGCTAGATTTCTAACTTGAGCATTTTACTTGTCCTTAAGGTTATATAATTGCCAAAATTGTGCTTAAACTCACTAGTATTAACTCCTAAGCATAACTTTAGTCGATGTCTATTGACTTTGAATGTAGCTTGATCTTGATGCATGATTTATACGATGCTATAGGGAAAGAAGTAGGTAATAGCGAAAGGTCCTGACCATTTGAATTTAAGATTACTCAGGAATAACCAATGTCAGGAATTGTAAAGTAAGACTTTATCTCTCAATTTAGGCTCCTTAGCATGCTTTATATATTAGTCATACCTCTTCTTTATCATCTCCTTTTAAATCCTTGAATTTTATTATGCCATATTGCACCACTCATCTAGTTCATACATTCAGAATATGCATTTTTCAATTGCATTATCTAAATCGTAGTTAGGAAATTTTATAGCCTAAAATGCTTTATGCTCTAGTAAATGATAAGATTTCATAAACTGGCCTAAATGGTGTGGTATGAGTGTTTTGTAAGTAGTCCAATAGTCTTATAGAGTGTCATCTAACTTTATAAACCAATCTTTCCTCAATTACTCCACAGTTTTTTTCAGTATACATTTTAATGCATATACTCCAATATTTGTGTTTTTTATTATTCCATTATGTTGTGCTGAATGAGCCTTTCCTTTAATTTTGCCTATCTATACTATAACATCATTTTGAATTTTAAGGTACTTGTATTGATTGGTTCTCCTAGATTATAGCTACTTAACCTATATAAATATTAAACTAAATTTACCTAAAATTCTCAATATTTCGTCAAATTGTTTTTTATGTTTTAATGGCTCATCATAGACATCTCTTATAATTGGTATTCAAAAGGATAAGACAATTTAAACATACAAATCTAACTTAGTTTTTAAAATGTTTTAATATATTAATCTTTAAAACTCTTCTTTTTTAATACTTTGCCTTTCTTATCTGGTCATTCTTTAAGGGTAATTATTCTTCTCTTTTGTTAGAACAATATGGTTTTATTTTTAAAGTTACATAAGTCATTAATTAAGGTTGATAAATATTGATAACATGTAAGTTTATTTTTGAACTTCCTTTTAAATGCTTAGGAATTCCAATTTCATACAAAAGATTGACTTAATAGGATTACCAGTCACTCTTTTATTATTTTAACAAAAGAATTAACCACTAGAACAACAAATTTCTATCATATATAGGTAGGATACAACTTATCTCAATTGTAATTAATAGTCTCAACATTTATTGATGTTGTCACGTATTTATACCCCAAAGTTGATTAAAGATATAAAGATAATAATGAAGAACTTTCTATGGATTAGATCATTTGATAACCATTTAGGTACCAAAGAAAAATGGTCTAAGATTTGTACCCTAAAGGATGAAGGAGGCTTAGGAATTAACTTAATGATGACTATAAACAAGATGCTTTTAGCCAAGTAGATATATAAGCTTATTATAGATTTTGAATCAATAAGGATTAAATGGATGCTCACTTGCACCATTAAGGATCAAAGTTTCAAGAATATAAATGTAAACAAACTAATTCTTAGACTCTCAATACAATATTGCAATTGAGGGGTCTAATTTCTTAAGGAATCAAGGTCATAGTAGAAAATAATGAAAAAAAAATGGTCCTAGTTTGACAATTGGAATAATTTAAGCCCCTTACACACCATTCCAAATTTGAAAAACCCAAAAATCCTTATAAAAGATAAAGTTAACTGATTGTTGTAAAAAGGGGATTGACATTATAGGTTTATGAATATGAAACATGTACCTAGCTACAAACCTCATATGGAGGTAGAAGATAAGCACATCTAGAGGTATCATAGCTTAAAGAAATTCATTAATAAAAAACGCTTGAATCTTTTTAGAACTCTAGCTCATAAAACCATATGGTGGAGACTAGTTTACTTTCTTCAAAGATGCTCCATAATCTCCTTTATTTTTAGGATAGCAATCAAGCAAAGTTTGAGAATAATGGATAAACTAAAAGGATTTCTCTATTTATCACTCTGTAAGCTTTGCAATCTGAAAACCCAAATCATCTACTCTCCATTACTAATTTTTAAAGCCAAGCCTTATAACTCTGTAAAGTCACCTACCATGGAAGTGATTGGCTCTAATTTGTTTCCTACATTGAGAATATGAGGTTCACTCATCAAAGTGACCAAATAGTATTCAAACTGGTGATTAGTTATGGTACCTACACATTATAAAAAGAAAGGAATATGAGAATATTCTAAAATGCTCATGAAACAACCCAAAAGTTCATTCATAATAGCTTTCATTATATCAGATAAATGATCCTAGCTTATAACATTCATTTGAAGTTAAGCTCTAATCTAGCCTCTAATTAGTGTGTTAATAAGTTGATAATTTTTTATTAGTACATGTTTTTTATTATCAAGCTAACCAAAATTACCACTTAATATGATTAAAAGTTATTACTAGGTTGGATAGCCTGATAAAGACTTAATTACATATAATCTCCTTAAGTTTTTATAGGTTGCTATAATGCTACTCTTTTGTTATATTAGTTGTAATTTTGTATATTTTAATGCACTTTTCATTTTCCAAAGAAAAAACTATTAAACTTCAAGCATCATTCTACACCCTCTTAGAGATAATATCAAATCTCAAACAATATACTTTGTAGGGAATAGAAGAATTAGTTTGCACAACTTCTTGTTTGGAGCTGTTATTGCCCTCTACCTTCAAGGAATGAACATGTTCTAATTCTAAGTTGCATTTATTCACTATAAGATTCATTAATAAATATTATAGGTATCACTGTTATATATAAGCATGTTTAATTGTAGAATTTTATAGTATCATGTAACTCTTGCTTGCTTGAAACTTATTAGAACCAAGCCTAAAAATAAGGCTTATTAAGGTGAATTAGTGTTTGAGCTTATAACAAGACTATCATTACTCTATACCATTAACTCATCATTACCATCATCATGTGTCAAATTAGTACAAATAAGTTTTATTATTTTATAATTTTTTAGTGAATAAGGGTGTATTTGTCATCACACTAAAATATATCTCTTTATCTTTTTTTTAATCAAATTCCTTTTGCTCATTTGGTTTTATTCTCTCTAAAATGACTTAGTATCAACAAATATACTTAGTATCAACAAATATATCCATTTGTCTCTTTTTTTTCCAATCAAATTCCTTATTGCTCATTTGGCTTTATTGTCTCTGAAATGACTAAGTAACAACATATTTAGGTGTGGTGGTAGTAATCTAGTAACTTATGAGATTTAGGATAAGGTAGCAGATTTGGATGAAATAAAGTATGTAATGGAAGGAGACATTGAAGATAAACTATATGACTACTAAAATTTTAAAGGATAAAATTTAGAATTAGGTTAACATGTTATTGTAATGACCTTTTTTTTTTCTAGCACATAAACTTGTCATTCTAAGGTTAAATAGTTTAATAGGGAGTTCAAATTTAGGTTTTGAACTTTTACAAGAAACTGATCAAGTAAGATCGAAAAGATATAACTGACATCTCTAGTACAAGAATCTGGCCTTTACTACTCTTAATTATTTCAAGCATTTAAACTCATCAATTGAATCCTTAAAAACTTCTTTTCTAAACCTATGGATTAGAGTCAAAATATATTCTCTCCAATTCATATTTATTTTAATAAGCATGTTTTTTAAAAATATAATTGATGTCATTGTAAGACAATGCAATGTAAAAGTAGTTACCTTAAACTCTTAAATCATGAAAACTTTTATCAATTAAAAAAAAACTACTCACACTTGTATAACTATCTATGAATAATAAAAACATAAAAACAAGAAAATCTACATTGGTAAATCTTAAAGGAAAAACATAGTGGGTAGACTTTGAAGTTAATGCTATGTAGTCTTCGAATTTTCATTTTGAGCAATCTGCTCAAGTTTAGACCTAGACTCATATAGCAAATTTAGGGCCAGGTCCATTGTCATCCTTGTGGCATCCATATTATAATCTTAGAATAGGAAATAATATAAGACATATGACAATAATCCTTTAATAAAAAGTAATTTTGTTAGGGACTTAATAGAGACTTGTGCCTACCAAAAATACAGGTAAAAAGAAGTAGGGACTTATACGTCGTAGACAGTCCACAATCAAGATGATTAAAATTTATTAATCATAATTTTTGTTAATAATTAAATAATATATATTAAATTGATAATAAATCAAATTATGACAAAATATATATTTTTTAGTTTTTATAGTTTTGATAAGTTATAAAAATGGAAGAAAATTAAATTAAAATAAAGTAGTTAATTTTTTACTAAATTTAAAAATAAAAATAAAATTAAAGTGAAAACAACAAGTCCTTAAAAATAGATTTACGTTAAAGGATAAGTTAATAAATTTCCTTGATTAGCCAATCTATAATTGTCAACTAACATTCTTAAAAAAAAGGTTTAAGTTAAAGGATAAGTTAATAAATTTTCTTGATTAGCCAATTTATAATTGTCAACTAACATGCAAGGGTTGGTTCTGTTTTTGGATTTTAGGCAGTGAAGAAAAGATTATCCCAATGCCATGTTCCATATACGTCCTATCCCACATGTTCCTGAAAAAATGTAGGTATCTAGGGAATATAAACTAGCCAGCTCTACTTGCCACAAATTGTTGTATGTTAGAACCAACAAAAATATGACACGTGCAGCACTTAATCGCAAAGAATACAATTTAAGCAGGATCTTATGCAAATTAGCAATAGAATTTAGGTTATTTGGGACACAACCAGTCCACAAGTTACTAGTGGTTCTTAGCCGGACGAGTTTGACATCTGCAGATGCAGAGCAGGACCTTTGAGATACGACCCTAACACATAATTTGTTTCGACTTGCACGTTTTAGAAAGTGGGATTTGGCGAATACAGTATTCATCCAACTCCAATTGAAGCTTTGGAGGATGACTCTTTTACAAGCCTTTGACAACTTCTGTCTGTCTTATCAAGTCTTAAGGTAACCTAGCTACGTTATTTAAATGTAATTTTATCCAAGGATACACCAAAAGTTGGCGAAGCCCTTTATTGTATTGTTATTTTTATAAAATAGTAAAATTTGGTGGTAATTATAATATGATTTATTAGGAAATTTTACGTTCTTAATTATTAAATGATGTAGACCTATTTGAACAATAATATAAATGCTATGGTAATATTATAATTTACAAATGACCAAAATAACAATATACCTGATTTAATTAAATTAAAGTCTGTAATTTTCAAGTCATGGGATGTAATTGTAAATGGAAAGGTTTGAAGTTGGGACTTGGTTGGGCTATAAATGTTCTTACAAAAAATAAGGAAAGCCTCCTGGAGGGGGACTAAATCAAAAGTGAACTTCTTCTAATGTTTCTTTAACAAATACAAGTTGGGTACGTAGAATGGAGCTGGATTTTGCAAAATGAAATCCCGTTTTATGTTTTTAAATGAACGCAAGGTTACTTCTATCGAATCAACAAGAGAGTGGATTTGTTGAAGCATTACCTATTCATCCTTCTTTAATGAAAAAGTTTGGTGTAGGTTTTTTAAACTTCGTTACCGGTAGAGGTTCTTCTCAGACGAGTTGACTAAACTTGAGATTGTTTTTTGTGTTTAGAGGACGATATGAAATCCAAATTTTCTCCCATAATACAATTTAATAATTATAGTTAGTAGCTGCTCAATAATTCCATTGACTATGAAGCAGCACAAAAGTATCAGTTTATTAGTTTTTGGTAAAGCTATTGTTGCAAATTGTAGTGGTCGTAACGTAAAAGTTGTCATCAAGTGGTGCTTATAAAGTTGTACGTCCAAATCTGAATCAGCCAGGTCCATACAAGTCGTGTTTCTTTTTTCCCTTCGTCAATTTGTAGCTTTATATATCACAGCTCCTGTATTTCAGACCATCTTATGTATTTTCAGTCTTCACTTGCAGTTAACCGTAGTTCCCTCAATTAGATGGAATAATTTGTTTTTCGAAGTAGTGTGTTTTAACTGAGCAAGTTGAGGGACGGTCGCTGTTCAGATGGACAATTCCTTCTGCTCGCGCCTTTGGCTCTTTTTGGCTGTCAATAGCTCTCTCTTTGTGGTGTTCTCAGGAGTGTCTGGAAGTGTTGTAGAAGGCACTGTTTCGGTCAATGGAAGAGTCCCTATTGGTATCACAGACCATGATTTCATCTGTGCCACATTAGACTGGTGGCCTCCCGAGAAATGTGATTATGGAACTTGCAGCTGGGGAAGAGCTTCTTTCCTTAACCTGGTTTGTATGTTTTGTTGGTTCCAGTTTTCCTAGGCATGTCTTTCTTGTCCTCAGGACGTCCATCATCAAAGGTCTATTCAAGAATATTATATTTATTTTCTTTGTCATACATACCTTCTCCAGTAGTTCAGTTTGTTGTAATAGTACCCAACACTCATCCAACCTAACTCCGATAAGACTTAGTCTCATCTTGGGAACTATTTGGTGCATGCATGATCATTTTGACAAATGCAACGTCGAAAACGTTGTCTTGACTGCCAGCGCCTAATCACATGTTTTTCTTTCTTTGGCAGGATCTAACCAATCCAATATTTTTAAATGCCGTTAGAGGTAAAGGGCTTCTTTGAGAGCTAAATGAACAAACACATTTTCTAACTGTGTTTTTTTTTTTCCACTGAATTGCAGCATTTGATCCTTTGAAAATTAGGCTTGGAGGCACTTTACAGGACAAAGTCACATACGAGAGTACAGGTCAACCATGCCCTTCATTTGTCAAAAAGAGTTCCGAAATGTTCGGTTTCTCTCAAGGTTGCTTAACCATGTCCCGGTGGGATGACTTGAACCTTTTTTTCAAGAAAGCTAGGTAGTCCTGGGAAAGAAATGAATCTCTAATTATTATTTCATTTAATTTCAAAAGTTGGTTGAATTTAGCTGGAAAATTGCAGGGCTGAAATCATAGTTGGGTTAAATGCACTCAAAGGTAGGACTTTAGCTTCTGATGGTTCTGCTATAGGAGCTTGGGATCCAACAAATGCTCAGTCCCTAATTAGATATACTGTCAACAAGGGTTACAGTATACATGGTTGGGAGCTTGGTAAGTATTATTGCTACGACTTATTTATCTCATAACAAAATTATGATAACAGAAGTCACCGAAGTATGGCCTTTACCAAGTAGATCATTCCATATCTATTGAATTATAAACTACTAGTTACAGTTAATCGCAGTAGATGATATGCTGATTATGAAAGGGTTTAGGGAATCCGAGCCATGTATGTTTAATTCCAAGATAAACGGGTTGCTGCTGGTCAGGTAATGAACTGAGTGGGAGTGGAGTCGGAACATCTGTTGCAGCTGATCAATATGCAAAAGATGTAGAGACTTTACAGAGTGTAGTAAATTCCACATATGCAGGTTTTAAAGCTAAGCCACTATTGATGGCACCGGGGGGATTCTTCGACGCAAATTGGTTTGGCCGGTTCATAGATAAAACTCCAAAATCTCTTCAAGTTGTCAGTCACCATATTTACAACCTTGGTCCAGGTAATAATATATTCTAAGATATTTGCTTATGTATATGTATGCTTTGCATCACGTACAATCACTTTAATGTACTCCTTGCCAATAGGTGTTGATGAACACCTGATTGAAAAGATACTAGATCCATCATATCTTGATGGGAGTTCCGAGACATTTCGCAGTCTTCAACAGATTTTGAAGAGCTCAGGAACTTCTGCAGTTGCTTGGGTGGGTGAAGCAGGAGGTGCTTACAACAGCGGCCATCATTTGGTCACAGATGCATTTGTGTTCAGTTTCTGGTAGACATTCTGCAACTCGCTGTGCTGCGATCCATCAGATCATCTTAATTAGAAAATCTTTGACCATTGTTTTCCATTTCATTAAACAGGTATCTAGACCAGCTAGGGATGGCGGCGTCTTATGATACAAAAACATATTGCAGACAATCATTGATCGGAGGAAACTATGGCCTGCTCAACACTACAACCTTTTTACCAAATCCAGACTATTATAGGTAATCCTAAACCTAAAAGCAATCTTTCCCTATTCCCAACTGTAAATATTATTCTCAATTATTGTTATGATACTTTATAGTGCCCTCTTATGGCATCGTCTTATGGGAAGAAAAGTACTGTCAACAAGTTTTTCTGGCACAAAGAAGTTGCGTGCATATGCTCATTGTTCAAAAGTATCCGTAAGTAAATTCCAACACTTGGGAATGGTTTGGTACGTATTTTTCCCGACTAATGCAATGCATATGATTTTCTTTTACAGACTGGAATCACATTGCTCTTGATTAACCTGGACGGTAACAGTGCGGTTAAAGTCCGGATTTCTAGCCAAAATGTAACCCAGGTAGTTGGAAGAACAAAATTCGCAAGGATGTCAAGGCGTTCTAAAGTACAGGAGGCTCTTAGAGACGAATACCATCTAACCCCTAAGGATGGTGATTTACATAGCCAAACGATGGTTTTGAATGGAAAACATCTTTCTGTAAACTCATCCGGGGCGATCCCTTCCTTGGACCCCATAAAAGCTCGCCTTTCTGATCCAATTACGGTAGCTCCTTTCTCCATCGTATTTGCGCACATTGCAAATATGACACTTCCCGCTTGCGAGTAGTTTACTTGATTCCCTGTCATAAGATTCATTACTTTTGGTGCATGTCTTGGTGATTGATGTCAAAATGCAAGTGTAGAAAATATATTCCATGACATTACTTATCACTAATTCTCAATTCACGCTACTGCTTTTTTAAGTTTCTGTTCCGATTGGATTCCAAATTTATCCGCAATGACCATTACACAAATTCTCGTGGATTGCCCATGCCAATAAGCTGACTCGTGATTCCGAGTAATGTCCCTTCTTTTATATTCTTCCTAATTCAGTATACTTCCACTAATATAAGCTGTTGAGATTTTAATTATGGGCAATCTTGGATGATATTAATCCATATTACATATCTATAAAAGTTGGAACAATACAAATACGATTATCTGTCGAAGTTTCTTATAACAGAAAGTCAAAAGTATGTGTAATTGTTGTTCACCAAAGTCCCACTCATGGTAACTTCATCAGTTTTATCCACCTACTTGGGAATTGTTGTTCATCAAAGTTCCACGCATGGTAACTTTATCAGTTTTATCCACCTACATGGGAACACAAAATCGCCTCTTAGAAAGGTTACATACTGCATTTCCAAGTACGAAATCCAATCCCACAAATAGTGATTGACAGGAAAAAAAATATACCACGTACGAATATCACAGGTGTAAAAGTCACATTGCTACAGTGGAAGTCATTCAGTTGGAGCCACTTGTTGCTCTAGCAGAGCGAGTGGAATGGCAGGTCTCCAACTTGTTCCATTTGGACTGTCCATAAGAGCAATCCCCAGAGCAGCTAGATCCTTCCTAATTGCATCCGACTTTTCATACTCTTTATTTTGTCTTGCTAGAGTCCTTTCTTCAATCTTCTGCAATATCTGCTCTTCTGTTAATTTTGCTCGCTTCATTGCTTTTTCCTTCAATTGCTCCAGAACCTAGAGCAGGAAAGATTAAGCGAGTGATTACTTTAAAAAATACAAATATCTGTTCCTAGAAAAGCCTAGGCAGTCACTCGATAAAAATGATAATTATTATAAAAACAAGCAAAGAATCCAGAAACAGGTGCTGAAATTCGCATTTTGTACGTATATTATACCACAAATTTAATAGCATTTTAGATAATGATCTGGTAATGAGAAATATTTATCTCCAATCCAGGACGGCAGAAGAATTTGATAATTATATAAAGACACTCCACATTAGCAGTTCCCAAAGTGAATATCACCATATCGTGAAAAAGTAGTAGCAGTATACTGACAGTAATTTTACCTGAGAGTAAGTTGCAGGCATCAATCCTAAGACAATCAAAGCATTCCTGGCTGTCTTTTCCAAAGCAGCAATTGATTCTATTCTATTTGATTGTTTCTTTCCCTGCATTGTGAATTATTTAAAAATAGAAATTGGGAAATCCAAGAATAACAGTTGTTGCTATCAGGAAGGAAATAAAGCCCACAATTCCTGGAGCGCAAGACAGAAGCATTAGAAACAAGGATCATAAACATAATACCTTTCGAGTATGTAACAAATCATTGATGACCTTCAATGGATCAGATAGAGCAGCCAAAACAACAGGAGTGTGAAGATCATCTGACATAGAGGCTGAGAACAAATTATTGAACTTATCGATGCAATTCATTACATCTGGGGAAAGAGAAACCCTCTCAATTGTCTCATCATGCTCGCTTGCCACATTTGCACAATCTTGTAATGTCTGCACAAAATAATAAGATGAAACAAAATGAACTGGCAAGGAAAGGGACAGGGAAGAAAAAATTACCACAATCTTTTCCTCTCAACCATTTCCTTTACTTATTGATTTATTGATTTATTTATTTTTTGCTGGGGTGTTGGAATAACTGTCATCCAAACGTAATATGGAAAGCTAACATTTATGATACCTGAAAGATGTAAAAAGTACGCTCAGAAGCACTTTCAAGCTGCACATCGGAGTAGTTGATTGGAGAACGATAGTGGGTACTCAACAAGAAAAGTTTCAAAGCCAATGGATGGTAAAGATCTATAACCTGAGAAAATTTATACGTAGAAACATGTTATTATGGAAACTGATTCAAATGCAAACTATAGCAAAGAAATCAACAATGTATTCTTTACCTGCCTAATTGTGAAGAAGTTTCCAAGGGATTTGGACATTTTCTCTGAGTCAACAGTGACAAAGCCATTATGCACCCAATAACTAACTCTACTATCTTTGCATGCAGCACAACTTTGAGCAATCTCATTTTCGTGGTGGGGAAATACAAGATCCATCCCACCACCATGTATATCAAAAGAGTGGCCAAGATAAGCAGCACTCATGGCACTACACTCAATGTGCCATCCTGGTCTTCCACGTCCCCATGGACTATTCCAGAAAGGTTCGCCTTCCTTTGCAGCCTACAAATGCAGAGAGAAATTCATGAATCCAATTCAATAAACAATTTGTCGATGAACATATAATCATCGGCACATGGTACAATGTTCAACTTTTTTTCTTTGGATGAGATAGTGCTAGATTATGATTGGTGTTCTTTTTTTCTTTGGATGAGATAGTGCTAGATTATGATTGGTGTGGTCACCATAGCATTTTTTTAATCTACAAATCCAAAGTTGGCAGAACAGATAACAAATGTTTATGATGCAAAAGAGCTTAAAGTATATCGAAGAAATAAAAGAGAAAAAATTAATCAACCATAAGTCTTAATTTGGTGGAATTAGGATTGGGAATTGAGTTAATAACAAAAGATAAGGGCTGAAATTTAAATTGTGTTAGGATTCCTTATTAGATAGGAAGTAGCAATATTATGTTATTTTATTGATATACTACTTGTATAGGACTTAAGCTTTAAATTAGAAACCCTTTTCCTAATAGAAAAAGGATTCTAAAACTGTATATATTTGTGTATTCAACTCATCATCAATAAGAAGTAATCTGGAATTTTTCTATAAACTTAGAGTTTTCAACTAGAAGCTATGATGTTTTCTTTTGAGAGCGATTCTTAGATCCTAGGAGCGATTTTTAGTTTCTTAGTATCCATTATTTGTATTCTTCACTAAATTCCAACAACCCTAACCCAATTTCCAGCTCTCCTAAACCTACATTCTATCCATCTCAAACCTATATTCCAGTCATATTAAACCTGAAATCTTAAACCTAAATTTCTAGCAACCAAACCTCAAATTTCTAGCCATACAAAATCTGAAAATTCTACATTTTTAGTCTAAATCCAACCTTGAAACTTGATATGCCAACAACCTAATATCAACCACAACAACAACAACTCCAGTGCACAAGACTCTCCGCTTTGCCAAGGTTGAGAGAGGGATATCAATTGTACGTAGCCTTTCCTTTGCATTTTACAAAGAGACTATTTTCGTGACTCGAACCCATGACCTTTTGGTCATAAAGGAGTAACTTTATCAATTACTCAAAGGCGCACCCGCAGCAACCTAATATCAACCATATTTCTAAATTTGTGAGTTTTAGCTACTCTTTAATAATTCTTCTATTTGTCCTACATCATTTTAGTATGAAAACCTGAAACAATCAATTTGTAACGATCTGCATCAAGGCATACCTTGACATGTATTTATAAATATGTGAGAAAAGATGTGTTTAAATTGTAGGCATTGTCCTCCCATGTGCCTTGTCATTAGTGATATGTCATCACAAAGAACGTAAGCTTAGTGTTCGACAATTGGAAGACCATCAAAATTGACCACTTTGTTTCGTGCTTCCTCATAAACCATGACCATGCACCCTAATCAAGCCAACCCTTTGAGGAAATTGCATAAAGGGAAGCTCAGATTGTGCGTTATTCATATGTCAAACCATATTGGCCATAGGAAATCTAGGCTCTTATAATTTACTCTATTGCCAACAAAAACAGTAGCCAAGATGGCACATAATCCAACCCTAGGTTCTGCCATATAGCTTTTAAAGTGCCAAAATCATGAAATCTAGCTTTTAAAGATGACAATGCAGATCATATGTTTAAAATTGTGGAGACCCAATAGCTCAGATTGCCCACGCCACTAGTTTGGCAGTCAATGTGAATCTGGCTTTATGCGGTTTTCTTGGGGGATTAAGTTATTTATAGGACATGGAAACAGTTGACTTTGACACGGAAGTGTGGGACTATGTGTCACTTTGGGGTTTTCCAACAAACATATATAGAGCTTAAATTTTTCTGTTGGCAGATGTTGGAAGATATAGAAGGATGGGTGCTTGTGTCAGTGCAGCAAGATTTATTCAAAGAACACAATAATTTTGCATAGTTGACATCATCACCACATGATGAGATGATAAGGGGAATAAACATTAGAAAGCATGTAAGCAGTATTGATGTAATGTAGTTTATAGGTTGGTGTTATCACAAACTACTATGTAAGCCTACATATTATATTTGGTCTTACCTTCCACAATGCAAAATCAGCAGGATTCTTCTTTCTCGAGTCTACAGCAACTCGCTCACCAGCTCGATTATCTTCCAACTTCCTACCAGATAATTTTCCATATTCCATGGATTTGTCTACAGAGAAGTAGACATCCTCATCAACTCTGTAGGCATATCCATTCTCAAGAATCTGCTTACCACATAACATGAAATGAGGACTTGGAATATACGTAATTGCATACAGAACATCACCATGGATGCATGCTTAGATCAAATTGCATTACATTCCAAGATTATAGTCCTTCAAAAAATGCAAAAAATACCAAATACATATTTCAAATTCAATTATCATCACCCAATTTACCAAAAAATACCTGCTTAATCATGTCAATTATTTGGGGCATGTGAGCGGAAACCCGTGGTTCAAAAGACGGGGGCAGGCAATGAAGAGAGGCCATGTCATGCTGAAATTCTTCACAGAACCGTCTGCTCAAACTGATTGGGTCTTCTCCCAAATCATTGGCTCGAGCAATTATCTACAGTATTTTGAAAAGTGCAACTCAGCTATCCTGTAATGCCAAATATGAAAGAAAATGTTGTTGGAACCCAACTCTTCAAACGGCGTAACACTACATGCTTTAATGTGATTGCGACTTTATGTATCTATATGCATTCCAATCTCAAGGAAAGCAACAAAACAACGCAAGGCTAATTTTTGTTTTTAAAAAACTAAACACACAAGCATAAAAATATGACTAACCTTGTCATCAACATCGGTAAAATTTCGAACATAACACACTTCATATCCCAAATGATTCAGATATCTGAGAAAATGTTCCAATTTCAGAAAAAAAAAAAGGACAATTGAAACCCAATTGAAACACATAATTAGAAATGGAAGCAGTGATACCTGTAGAGAACATCGAAGGTGACATAAACGCGCGCATGGCCAATATGGCTAAGGTCATAAGCAGTCACGCCACAAACGTACATGCCAACTTTACCCTCGACATTGGGAGTAAACAACTCTTTGCTTCTACTCATTGTGTTGTGGAGGCAGAGGTCCGACGAGGTGACGGAACCTTTGCCACCGTGGTGCGCTAAAGAAGTGAGTAGCCTTCTCTTGCGACAAACGGATAGCAAGGAGGAAGAGGATTGGGTCCTCAGGAGTCGAGAGTAGCAGGAGCGTAGGACTGGGATTGGAATTGTAGAGAAGGTGATTGAGATAAAAGAGACTCTCCACCACTTCAACACAGTTCCCATTTCACCTATGTATTCTTTCCACTCTCTCCGATGTTTATTTCATTTTGCCAATCATCTCTTTCTTTTCCACATTTATATATTAAAATAGAATTAAATAACATAAAAGAGACGAATTAAATAATTTTTAAAAAATCACTTAATTTTTAAAATTTGAAAACTTTTTGTAAATCTCTTTATTTTCTAAAATTTTTAAAAATATTACTGTAATCTTAAATTTTTAAAAACTTACTCTTAAATTTTCATTAAAAATAACAACAAAACGCATACAACATGAATAGGATATGTAAATCAATCAAATATTGTGGATACGGCAACTCAACTCACTTCTTAAACCTTATTTCAATTTATTAAACCCAACTATAATAAATTCTTAGTTTGGATTGAGTTTAAGAGTTGGGTTAAGTCATCATATCAATAACACTTAAATAGTTTATGTATAATATTCATGCCCTTTTTTCTTTGCAATAATAATTAATGAGCTCACCAAAAATATCCAAAGAGATGTGTGTTAATGTATGTTGTTTATTGATGACATTGTTTTAGTGGATAAGAAAAAAAGAGAGGAGGGGTCGATATCAAGCTTGAACTTTGGAAGGATACGTTAAAGTTTAAGAGTTTTATATTAAGTAGGATTAGGACTGAGTACATGAATTATAACTTTTTGGATCACAAGGTAGTTACTAATGGGAATGTAAATATTGGTTAAGAAGTTAGAATACAAAAGGAATGTTTTAAATATCTAGGATCTATTATCCACAGCAACGGAGAAATTGATGAAGACATAGTTCACCAGATGAGATCATAGTGATTTAAATAGAGCAGTGCATTAGGAGTTTTATGTGACAAAAAGGTACAACTCAAGTTTAAAAGTAAATTCTATCATTTAACCATTAGGCTGTCTATGCTCTATGTGGCGGAGTGCTAGCCTATCAAACCAGTGATAGTCATAAGATAATGGTAACGGAGATAAAGATGCTATATTGGATATGTAACCTTATTAGAAGAGATAAGGTCAAGAATATAATAATAAGAGATAAATTAAAGGTAGTTAATAATATTAACAAATTAAGAGAGACAAAACTTAAGTGCTTTAGATATGTTAAGAGGAGACACCCAGATGTTTTAGTAAGATATGCGAGAAGATCATATTTAGAGACTGTAAGAGAAAAATGGAGGCCTAAAAAGAATTAGGAGAGATAATCAAGAATGATATAACAATGTTGGAACTTACCAAAGACATGATCCGTATTATAAAAATTTGACGTACTAGGATACAGATAAAGGATCCATCATAAAGAGATCCTTGTAATTCTTATAAGCCTTTTAACTTTTTCCTCTTATAGTTAGCCTAAACTTATAAATAGGTAGTACTTACCTCTTAGGTATTTAGTCTAAGCCTTTTTTAGGAGTTTTATTTTTATTATTGTTGTTTTTGTTTTTGTTTTTGTTTTTGTTATTATTATTATTATTATTATTATTATTATTATTATTATTATTATTCATATAGGCCATTTAGAAATAGTATCTTTACTAGTTAAAAAAGACTGCGTACTACTGAATTTCCTTAGAACCCACTAGTCAGCGGTAATTTTATTGGGTTGTTATTATTGTTGTTGTATAATATTCATGTCACGTGTGTTCGCCATTATTTTTATAAAAGTCTAAAAAATGAGTTTTTTCTAAAAAATTAAAAGTCAAAGAATTTTTTAAATAATTTAAAGATTATGAGATTTTTAAAATTTTATTTAAACTATAAAAGAGCTCGTGCCTTTTTTAATCAAACAATTACGTAAAATAGTAAAATTTTTTTACAAATTGTCAATAAATTCCAATAGTTAATAATAAACTCTTAAATAATTAATGGTACATCATCAAATATAATTTAAAAATTAAAGATAATTTTGAATTTTGGATATTAAAGATCCACTACATTAATGATAAGAATATAGTATGTATGATTTGTTTTTGCTTTTCAAAGATGAAAACCTTTTCTCCCTAATCTCTCTTTACAACTCTATACCCCAGAGATGGTTTATCTTCATCTTGCCCTCTCACTCAACACTCGGATAACCTTATTCAATTACATTTTAGTTTTGCGCCCGCCCTTCTCTGCTTTAACCCAGAAACTTTTGTATTTACCTCTCCTAATTCCACCCTGTACCCTTTCTTCTCTGAAACAGATAGGGGCATGTAGGTCCCTTTTTTTCCTCTGCACTCTTGCCTTTGACTAGTTACCTTTTTGGTAACAATTTTTGAAATTTTTTTTACAGCTTTGAACAATTGTCCTTACCCAATTTTGAAAATTATGTAGACCCCTAAAGCTCTAGCCTTTTACGTAGAATCACTAATTGAATTTCCCTTGCTATACTCTCATAACCATGCTCTTGACTTTAACTCTAAACCAACTAAGAAGGGCTCTTCTTCCTCCTCTAAGGCTAAGAAAAGTTGGAAGTAGGTGATTGCTATAGATGAAGACTTAACACCTCATTACTCCTTAGCCCCCTCCCCAAGGAAGAAATGGGTAAAGTCATTGTCTCTCCTAGTTTGGAAGTTCCTAATAAGGAGCAAAAAATTGGGAAACTTCTCTGGTGAGTTTCTTTTTGGAGACGAGACTTCCATTTTCAGTGCTGCAAAATTGGACAAACAATGTTTACAAAAACAAAGGTTTTGTAGAAGTCTTACTAGCTGAAAAAAAAAACTTAGCTCTCTTTACCTTTACCTTTAAATCTCAAGCTTTTAAAGTCTTGGAAGAAGGCCCCTAGCATTTGATGAATCTCCCACTGTTTCTCTAAAGCTGGCAACCAGGGTTCCATACTCAAATAGAAAAACACAAGTCAATATCTTTTTAAGTTAACTGATACAATGTCCCCTTGGAATATTAGACTATAAAGGGACAAAGTGTGATTGCAAGCTACTTGGGGTAACCTTTATGTATAGATGAAAATATATCAAAAAAGAAGAAGACTAGGTCATGTCCGTATGTGTATTATGATAGTTGTGCATTAGTGTGTGTTTTTCTAAGTATTTAGCATATGTTTCTTGTGCAATAGGTTATTATTGTTGTGTTTTAGGATTTATTTTGTATGTTTTGGTTTATTTTGATCTTTAATTTGATCATTTTGATGTAGGAATGGAGGGTGGCCACCTTTGTGATTGAGCCAAAGACCAAGAGAGGAGAAGAGAAGAGGAGGATTATAATACAAGAACCTATGATCGTGGGATTTATGCCAATTCCCACGATTGTGGGATGTCAAACCCAAGGATACGTGCAGGTTAACTTATTTTTTAGGTTTTCATAACTATATAAGGTTATAAACCCCTATAGACGAGAGAGGATCGGTAGAGACTTACCTCCTTGAGTAAAAATGCAGGTTTAGAGTCTTGGGAGTGGTAGAGATTTAAGGTTTTTCATTCACAATTGAGAAATGATGACGCTAACGCCGGATTTTCCAGATTTGGACCAAGAAGAGGAGTTTGATTCATTTAGTTTTCTTTTGTTTTTTCTCTTCTAGTATTTGTATGATGGATTATTTGAATTTTGTGGATGTTATAGACATCATGAGTGTCTTATTTATTTATAGAGATTACTTTTGAACTACTTGTTGAATTCATATTTTGTTGATTCGAATAAATGAAACTTTTGATGAATGATGAATTTATACCTTACACTATATTGAGAGACTGAGTTAGGTAATTTGTGTATGGTTATACAATGAGAATTGGCACTCTATAGACCTACATTTATCAAGTTAATTGATTAGTTAGAACAAAGATCTCGGCTAATTAATTGATCACCCATAGTATAACTTAATAACTAGTTGAATTGGTGGATTGATTTTGTAGATTGAGAGATTTCTTAATCATCTCCATTTAATTTGGACAGGGACAATTAATTACACCTTGAGAAAGGGTAGCTAATACATTAGGACATCTTAGGTGAGGCACAATTCAATTAACAAAATATGTGGGAGATAAGATAGGGAAAAAGTGATCTCTAGTTATTAAAATCTTGAATTCCAAGTTTTTGCATTTTTGTGTTATCATTTGTGCATTGTTAGTTGTTTACTTAATTTAATTTTCAAGTTTATTTCTATAAAAAAATTTGGTTCTTAAACAAAGATCAATTTGAATTAAGTGGTGCTTAAGTACAATCCTTGTGGGATCGATATCTATTTTTTCCTGTAAGTTGCGACCCGTATACTTGTGATTTTGAGCAAAAAACTAGGGGTCCATTTTTCATTAAACATATTAATATCGATAGCTCCAAGGATTTACGAGATCAAATACCTGTTATGAGATTGGGCTTGAATGGGACAGTATATAAAGATAATAAAACAGTGGACTACCATTGGAAACCTTCATTGAAACCACAGGATAAGAGGTGGATTTCAATTGGTAAAATATTTAATAAAGGGAATTATATAGAATTGATAGGACTAAAATAGGAGGATAAAGAAGTAAATGAAGAGATGAATCTAAGACATTAAGTAACTAAAGAGGTTTCAGCTATATCTAATTCAAATAAGCCATCTCAACCTAAGGAGAAATCAAAAACAAGCATTACTAGTGATGATCCAATGAAGGAAAAGATGCCCCACCCCCACCCCCTGGGTCGTTTGTCCGCTTGGCTGGTCAAACATGGTATGTTCATAGATCTTTGGGCTTTGATTACCAAGGAATAGAGACTTTACAAGTAAAGCCTGAGGATTGGCATTCCATTGC
>JAOTAY010000008.1:17447071-17464469 GCA_025629805.1 Erythroxylum baracoense
AATCATGTGAAACTCATACAGGTCAGAAACTGAAAATTGTCTAAAAACAATAACCATAACCAGGGTACTAAGTGCCACTTGAAGAATTCGTAAACTAAAAAAAACCAGGGTAGAATTGAAAGCAACAGAAGTAAGATTTCAGAAATTTCAAATTCCTAATCCCCTCAGCCCTCACTTAAAATAACCAAAAGAAATCATGTGAAACTCATACAGGTCAGAAACTGAAAATTGTCTAAAAACAATAACCATAACCAGATTCATCATGATAACTCCAGATCAGAAGATGGGCAACTAAGCATCTTAAATTTACCATTGGTAACAATTAGAACAAACGGAATACAGCGCAACTCAAACTCAAAAACATAGCGAGTCAAAAACATACCCGGAATCTTCACTCTACCATTAATGTTGTACCCATCACCAGACCTGTGAAGTTAAAACAATACAAAATCACACAGGCCTTCAACTAGTCAAAGTCGAAACCCTAAACCTGATCTTCTGAACTAAAAAACTAAAACCGATCGTTTCACTGCCCATAAATCGAGTTGTATGCCAATTTAAAGGATAAAATTATGGACTACCCAAAAACGCCCCCAGGCAATCAATAAAATCTGAGAAACCATTACCCAGGTGAAGTTGAAAGAGCCGGCAAGAACAGAGATAAAAACAGTTGAGTAAGGAGTACGAGAACAACTGGTTTGCCTCCAACGAGAGACGCCATTAGGTAGAATTGAGAATGAGGATCTTCAGGCCTTGGGCAACAGAAGTTTAGAGCTTTTCCTTGTCTTCCCTTTCTATTTTAAGGGCCGTTGATTGATCTATGAACGTCTGGAACGAATTTTCCCTATTTGTTCCTTTTCTTTTCAAAGAAATTAATCTCGCCTAGTTAGTTACAGATGATTTTAAACAAAGGTGTATATACTGTTATAACCTGTATGGGCCGTCATTTAACGGGTCCCAGAGATCAGGGATGAAGATTTACGCTAATTATTTAGATCACATACACATACTTGCTAAATGTAAATTTCGCAGAAAAGGGCATCAATACTATGTGAATAAATATAAATTTTAGATATGTTTATAATACTTTGTTATCGCTTCTTATGTTCTATATTTGCTAATAATGTGGACATAAGTGTTTTTATTATAACAAAGTAAGTATGTAATCTTATATTGTATGATAAAATTAGAATCATGAGTTTAGTGATTAAATTGATTGATTAAGAATATTAGTTTTTATTTTAAGTCTTATTTAGTCAATTAATTCGTTAAGAACTATATTCATAAAATTTTATTACCGATGATACTTTCCGGGAAAAAAAATTATATTCATACATGATTAGTTCAAGTAAGGATTAAAAGAATGATTCAATGTTAATATTATTCAGAGATATTAGATGATACGATTTTTTAAGATTTTTTTTAGTTAGATCAATCTAACTTTGTAATGGTATTATCTCTTTTAAGTGTTGTTTCAACCTTTAATTTTCTTAGAGAAACAATTTAGTATTACAAATTGTTAGGTCTTAATGATGCCCAAGAGGGGAGTGAATTGGGTATCAGTAATTTAAAAAATGCAACTTACCATTGATTGATTTCAAATTGAAGGATGAAATATGATGATAATTTAAGGAAACTTAGTCAATTAATCAAGAATAAAGTAAAGAGTATATAGAAGATAAGTTGCAAAATGATTTTATAGTGATTTAATAAATAAATCTTGCTTACATAAGAACAACAACAACACCACCACTCAACAAGAGTCCTATTCAGAATTTGGAGAGGTTCAATAGTACACAACCTTACTCCTACTTAATAAAGAGACTATTTCTGATAAACTCATATATAATATAAAATAATAATAAAACAAAATATAAATAAATATGTAATGCAATACATAATACACCATATATAAAACATGGTAAAGATCAACAATAAAAGATATAGGCAAATCTTGCCTACATCTACCCTCAAAGTCTCTCTTGGAATTCTACCATTATCTTCTTCCATTTAAGTAAGAAGTAACTTTGTTACAACAATTTTTGTTCAACAAAGAGGAACCCTTATATGATCTTCCTTAAATGGTAAAGAAGTTCCTTAATGCTTGGAACAACAAAATACAAGAAAATTAGCCTCAATTGATACTTACAACTTAAATGAACCTTGCTTACTCACTTTAATGTTTAAGGGCTCTCTATCACTTCGCAACCAATGAATGAATGTTTGTAAACTCCTAGAGATGTCTAACAATCAAATTCTCAAGTATTTATACTATACTAGTTCCAAGATTTCGTTAAATACAAAAATTAGTTGTTTTAACAACTAGTAATAGTAATATTGGTCAATTAGTGTATCGACCATTGTCACATACACTCTCCTGGTATGTAATTTTTCAAAACTATTGATACATTAGTCTCCTACACTCAGAAATTAGTCAACCAATGTCTCGAAATAATATATTGGTTGATCACACCTATATATTAGTTGACCATATGACTAAGAATACATTTTTAAAGATTTTTCAAGTTCTTGTTCTCAAAGAGTATTTTAAAGATCAAGAGTTTTTCTAAAATTAAAACTTCTTGTTCCTCCTAATGAAAGAAAAGATTTATGCATTAAATTTAAAACATAATATGCTTATGCATGTAGAGCCCTAAAGCACTAAAACAATCAAGTAAGAGACAAAAGAAAGATTATAAGTAAAATTTTAAGCTTATTATTCATTGATTTTCATTATTCTTAGTCTTCTTCTTGATTTGAATGTATTTGTGTCCATAAATTATTTATTGACTTTATTTCATATTGCTTTCTTTTAAGACATTAAAAAATAAATTATAATAATAACTATGCTTTGTTACCATCAAAATATGGATTATAACCTCCCCTGATTTAACAATCTCTCCTTTTTTAATATAAAAAAATGTGTTATGATATTAAAAATTCAATAACAAATTAATTATTTAAGCATATATGGACTCTCAATATCAAAGCAAGATGAATATTTTACTCCCTTTTAATTTATGCATCCAAAAAAAATCTTGAAGGGTAAGAGATATACCACTTTTCATTTACATAAGTATAGTCAAACAAAGTAAGAACATAAGTTTAATGCAATGAAATTAACTACTAATATCAAAGTATAATGTTAATGTACATCCAAAATCAACCATTAAAAATATATACTAGATCCAACTAAAATAATTACAAAGTCTTACTTTCAATAAAATCAATAAAAAATTAACAACTCTCTCAAACACATCTAATATCACTAATGCTATTTATCCCCATTTTAGGAAGCATTAAAAAGGAAATCAACTAGTTAGGAAGGAAATCAGTAATTAATTAGTATGAACAAGTTCGTGATACTATATCTAATGGGTAATAGTCCTTAATGCGATCTTAGATGTATTAAACTTAGCCTCGAAGCAATGTAAACTAAACCTTAAGAACATCAATGTGAGAGTACTTAGTATAATCATAAAATGGTCTAGAGGAGGGAGCCTCATCATCTATAGGCACACATTCATAGGACTTATTTAACAGGTCTTTGTAAGTAAGGATTCCTTATGCATCTATTTTATTACAAGCATATGTTATAACTATTCTAAGTATAGGTTGATCCCACAAGCATTTTGGTTAATTATGAACTATTCATAAACTTAATAAACTAGACCAACGGTTATGATTGATTGAATAAGAAAATAAAATAAATGATAAATATAAATGACAAAGCAAAGTAATGATCAAGAATAAAAAAATATATGAATAAACTAGATTTACGTGATATTTCCCCTAAGCCTTTATTATATTTAATTTCACTTTGACTCGATGAATGATTCTAGTTTCATAAACTAGTAAGAATTCCTAACTTTGACCATATTCTTTGTCAGTACATACAACCCTTGTTTTTAGATTAATCAATTGAAATCTCTTTTGAATCATGGCAACCTAAGAATGCATTAGTTCCTTTTATGAACTTTCCTTGTAGGTTTTACCCTAACCTAGGAAGATCTTATGGCTTTCTTTAGAATAGCTCACATTTAAACTTTATCCATTTTGTGATCTAACCACAAATCTCATTTCTTGAATCTTGATTCATAAATCAAATAATTAAATATTCCACTTTTGCTCATTTAATTCAATAAATTATTAAAATATAGATAAATTGCTAAAAAACTATTCGTTACACTAAAAGAATCAATTAAATATGTATTACCTCCTAGCATTCATCACACCTAAACATATATTCCAATAGTTATGAGTAAAAAAGAATAAAACTGATAAATAACAAAGAAACATGAGGAAAAGATATCATTGTCATGAATCTTGAATCTTCAACAATCTTACGTATATTCCAAGGATGACTTTATCTTGATCAATAACTAATATAAAATGACTTCCCACTACTCTCCTACTATTTCGTGGCCAAAGAACTGCTTTTCTTTTTTGTCTTCTTTTCCTTAAATTTGAAACTCTAATTTTTATTAAGCTATATAATCCTAACATGGGTACAGGTAGTAGGCTATGTTGTTATGTAATTTTAATTAGAAATCATCAACATTGATACGAAACCTACATAGGAACGTATTAATGTGGTGTATCTTAATCCAGGGGGTAATACAGGGGTGTAGGGTTATAAAGGAGAAGGAACACAATCCTAACATCGTAACATATAGGTGAAATATTTAGTGGTACTTCTCCAACTTATCCAAATTTGCTCAAGTCAATCCAATTCTCCTCTAATTTTGCTCTTATTTCTTAAAAGGATATAAATAAAACCTTAAATAAAAGTACTTCTCATTTTAAATACCATATACTCCAAACTAATCTAAAATACAAGCAATATATTATGAAGATAATGTTAAAAGTAATATATCACTAACATACATCAAACTTCCCCACACTAAAGGAGTTACTTATTCTCATAGAAATTAATTCCATCATTCAAACTCGAAAAAGAATAATTTCTAGAAAGTGTTAAAACATGCATTTTATGCATTTTAAAAAAAATAGGAGCATTAGAAGCTTGTTTAAAGAGTCACCTAGTTTTTTAATGTGGGAGTAAATACCATGTCATGGATACTCCTGACTATTCAACTAGGACATTTATCTCAAATGGTGCCTACCACTCTCTAACTTCAACCTTTTTAATTTTATAAAGCTAGTAGAGTCAAATTACTTATGCTCATTTATAAAATATTTTCATATATTTTTTAGAATAATAAAATTCTTAAAATAAGTCACAATTACTCGTTGCATACACATTTTACACAAAGAATATCATTATGTTTATAAAGTATCCATTCTCTATATTTATAAAACAAATTGAATCCACTTATTCACCAATACTTATAACTAGTTAAACAAACATTCCAAATCACCAAAATAATTAAATTCATAATGAATGGTCTCCAATAGTATGCTTTTAAAGAAAAATAAATTTTCAAGAATTGCTTCTTATTGAAAAAATTAAGAAAATTTTGACAAGTTTGAGTATGATATATATTCATACTCCTATAATCCCTCCCTATACTTAAAATAAATATTTTCCTTAATATTTCAAACATGCAATAGCAATAAAATAATAAAAGGAAAAGGAAATACAATAAAGGAATTGAACTTTCCTGAGTTGAAATATACGATCCAAGTCTAGATGAAATTCCATTTCCATTCATTTTCCATCAAAGTGTTGATTTTAATTTAACAAAGTTGGCGAAATGTAGGTCAAAAGGAAGAAGACTGCCATAACGTGTATATATATGTATACATATCATCAAGAGTATTAACACAAATTAAAAATATAAGTACAGAAGATAGACAAATCATTCCAATAAAAAAGTTGGAGGTATTGATGATGGTATATAAGGGACTATTGCCCGCTGGTCCTTTAGATCATTAAAATAAATTATCTTTATGAGGCTCTTAATAAAAGACTCATTGGCTACTGTCCATGTATCATCATGATCACCCATCTCTCTATCTACTACAAGAATAGTTGTCTCCTCTCGTAATGATGTGACAGTCTCCTTCAACTCTCTATAATGATCATCCTCAACATCCTCCCCTCTAACTGATTTCTTAGAATCTCCTTTTGGCATCAATTAATTTTCCTCGAGCTTTGTGAGCTAAAGCTCTATCTCTTTATATATAGCAGGCTTCATTGGTTGCATTGGTAAAAGGTAAGATTTCCACTCCTGAGTGTTGCATAATCATCATTATGATGTCACCTAGCCAGTGCATGTAATATTATAGTTAATTATGGATGGCTAGGTTGCTAGTGTAGAGGATGGTAGTAGAGGTAGAGTCAGTGCTTACTCCATACCCACAATCTGGTCCTCTTAGATTGGAGCCCCCTTTGTAGCTCACGGTGGTCCATCTACAAGTGTGAAATGTTATCCTCGATTGTCTCTTCAAAGCTCTACCATCTAGATGATTAGTAATATCTCCATTGTGATGGGTATGGGAGTGATGGCTACTATCAGGTCTAGGCCATTAACTATTACTAGGGATGTCAATTTTAGCCCGGCCCGACCCGTTTTTGGAGGGCCATGGGTGGGCCACTAGCCGTTTTGTATTTTTTAATATTTAAAAAATATAGACGGGCCGGGTTTGGCTCGGTCCGCCCTTGGCCCGCCGGGCCACACGCCGACCGCGGGCCAGCTCATTGCGGCCCTCCATTTTTTAGGCCGGGCCGAGGGCGGCCCGAGCCCGGCCCAGCCCATTGACATCCCTAATGATTACATCTAGACCTCTTGCTAGTTATATAATGACTGAGTTGCTACTAATAATGCCAAACTGGTTTAGGTAGTCACAAATTAATTGGATGAAGATGATTCCAAAGTGTTTCCCTTCATCTACATATAAAATAAATGAGGAAAAGGTTGCTCCTGCTCACCACTTCCGTGTTCTCCATTCTTGTGCAAAATGAATGCATCAAAAACTTGTCATGGATTGCATCATTAAAAATTTGAATCCTAATGCCTTAATTTTGTGGGGGTGATAAGGATACACAATGGCCTTCAATCACCAATAATTTTGCGAATCTATGTTCGACCAGTCCTAATCTAAAGAGATCTTACTAGGCATTAAGGTCTTTGTATGCGTTGTATTATGGAAACTAATATGAACCACAAATTGATTATAACTGATGTCATGGTCCACATGTTCAACCTAAACTTGAGGACATAGGTATCCTCTCATGACATCTTGGTATCCTTTATCTCCATCGTATATATGAACTCAGGAGTTATCTTTTGATAAAAAAACTCTCAAATATTAAACAAATCAAATTACCCATTAAAAGAAATGATCTCGTGCACGATGTCATTAAGATCTATCTCCCTCAGCATGTCCCATTCTTTGTGCATAAACACCTCAAACTATTGCATCTAGAAGGTCTAGTACTTTTTATGTTGCATCTTTATCTTAAAATGCAGTAACGAATGATAGGACTACTCTTGTGGCTCAGCCGATACCTGTGGCTCAATTGGAGTGGTAGGTGCTGGTGCTTGTAATAGCCTCAGTTGCCTTCTCGGAGCATATGTTCTTAGAGTAGCCATGCATATTGATGTGAAAACATCTACTTTATCCCTCTTATATGGTGGTGGTGCTGTAGGTCTTTGAGTGGTCTCAATAGGCCCGACCTTCCTTGCTATAATATGATTTCCAAAGAAAGACATTAATAAAGTATTCAAAAACAATAGTTGACATCACAATTGTATAAGTGCAGAGTATAATGCAATAAAACATGAAGCAAAGTAATGCATTCACTACAGTCATCTATTCCATATGGAGGGAAAGGAATAGGAGAATCTATAAAGAAGTTGAAGAAGATACGCATTAGCTAGTAGATCAGATTGTTAATTAGGTTATAATGATTTTCATTGCCAACTATAAAAAAAATTCATTTAGTCAAGCAATGAGAAGAAATTGATTACTATAATATTTTTTTGTAGTAGCTATTTTGTTGTATATGTTCCTAATGTGATTTTCTAGTCGGATCATATGACTCATTGTAATGGTGTATGGTAGCTTTTGTTAGTTTAATATATTTTCATTCATCTTTCAAAAAAAATTTCTTTGTTTGTTTTTCAATTATTCATGTATGATGTAACCATCGCTAACTTCCTATAATGTTAAAATTTCATCTTCATAAATCCTTTATCCTAGTCTAGAAACTATGCCAACCAATTTCATAAATTGAACTAACTAAAATAGCTAAGATAATTTACACCAAACGTCTTCTGCCATAATTAGCACACATAGTTTACAATTCATCTAAGTTAATTTCCTAGCACCCTAAAAATAATGCTTAATGGATATTTGATTAACTATAAGCATTAAATAGAATTAAGAACTTTAAATGATCCATATTGCATAGAAATAACTATAATAAAAGTATTGTAGTAAAAGTACCTAGATGAAGCTAAAAATTATTTGATAGAAGTGAAATTAAATGTTAGTTGCTCCAAAAGTTATTTTTAGAAATTAAAATAAAGAAAAAAAACTTTATGGAAGGCATTAGAGATTGATCCTAAAATAAAATCAATATTGGTCTGAAAGTGTAACAGGGCGTCAAACTAGTGATTTGCACTTTAAGGATATGTGAAGTTACAAGTTTAGTCATCTTAGAACTCTTTTATGTAACTGTAGCTCATAAATACTCTTATTTGGGTTCTTTGAAGGAGACTTTAGAGGCTAGTGACAACATCATTTGTCATTAAGATTTTAATTTTAGGGTTTCTTCACATCAAGAATGGATATGGAGTAAGATTGGAGGAGACCATGACAATTCTTCCAGCTCTTTCTTCACTTTCCTTCTTTTATATTAAAATTGCCTTATTTTAGTTTTGTTTTCACTAATTTTAGTAGCTAAACCCTATTTAGGGTTAGGGATGTAGATTATGATGGATTCTTAAATTATTAATGTATTATTTGATTATTTGCTCGATTGAATTTATTCTCTTTATTTTTAATTATTGATTTTGTTACTGGTCCTTATAGATTCAATATAAAGAACTGTACGAAGGTATGAAGTATGATCCATGTACTTGGAGAATATAAACCTTAGATCTAAAGAACAAAAATATCCTAGCCTATTATAATAACAGAAGAGATTAACTAAACTTAATGAATTTGGTTTAAATTACGCATTGAAAGCTGGTAATTACATATTTGAATTTCATATAAGTGATCCCCAAAATCCTAATATTTTATTTTCTTAATTTATCTTTGTTGTTTTAACTAGTTTATAGTAGTTAGTTTCATATTTTTAAGTATTTTTATTTTATTTATTTGGCTAGGATTAATAGACATAGTAATATAGTCTACGTGGGATTAATGGTATAGAGTACTTCAGTTTTATAAACTTGCTACAATCAATTATGTACACTTGGAGATAGATTCAACAAATTAGAAATATTATTGTATTTTATAAAAAATCTTTCTCACCTAAAAGACAATAATACAGAATTATTATAAAACCTTATATGTAAAAAAAATTAAGATTTTAAATGATACAAATATACTTTCCTTACAAGAGTAATGTTAAGTAAAGATTTCTTACTCTTCTAGGAGAAAAAGTTAGAAATAAAATTAAAAAATCACAAGGATCAAATACCTCACAATATATTAATGTTTGGGGAATTAATTGGTTATACCCAAAAATAAGGCAAAAAATTATGTTAGATATGAATTTATAGAAGCAATTAAAATGTGAAATGTTTATAACTAAAAAAATTAGGATCATTTTCAACAAATTAATGTCTCTTACATCGATAAAACTTGTAAAGGTTGTAGTAAAACTTCAAAAAAGTATATTAACAAAAATAAAAACAAATATCCTAGATGGAAAAAAAGGAAACGATATAAATGGTTTAGAGAAAAATCAAAATTATAAACAAAATTAAAATTAAAATTACCACCTTGTCCTATTTCAAGAAACATAACTTACTATAAATATGAAAAGAAGGGTCATACTACTAAATATTATATGTTTTGAACTAAGGGAGTTTCCAATTCCTATTTTGATTGATAACAACAAATAATTACTACTAGTGATTTATTTTTTATGCCATAAAAAAGGGCAATGTGAAAGCTATTTAAAATCATGCAATACTGAAGTCAAAAGACACCTTATAGAGACTACAAATAGAATTGAGAAATCAAATTTTCATAACTTCATATCCATTTAAGTGAAGGATAAAATCAAGAAGATTAAGTCAAGAAAAGTATACCAATACTATTCTAAATCTTGTTATACCTCCCAATTAGACTCATCATTCCTGACAAACTCACAGTATTATATGTTAATGCACTGTTATTTTGTCAGTGCATTGGTTAATACATTATAAACCATGAGTTCGATTTAATAGTGATCGATATATTGGTTAAACCAATATGGCTATTTGGTCGTGCCAAAATTGTCGACCAATGTCATTGAACTAGTTTTTGAATCTAATAATATTTTTAAACCAATATGACTAAATACTAGAGTATTCATTTTTTGAATGCTTTTACGACAATTGGGTGCTATAAGAACACATTTAAAAGAGTTTTAACACATGTATACATTCATTTCAACATGATTGTAAGCCTCAAAGTATTGAAGTGAGCAAGCAATACCAAGGATTATTCAAGATGTAAAGTTCATTTACGATCTGGTCTCTTACCTTTGATTGATTTAAAAAGACTTCTGGTTAATGTTCAACTTTAAGAAAGATTGTAATAGGGTTATTCTTTACTGGGATAAACAAAGATTATTGTAAGAAGGTTTCTCTTCCTCTAATTGAAGGAAGATTTTAGTGAAATCCTAAATGAGTATGAGGAATGGATGTAGGTAAAGTTTGTTTGTTAAATCACTATAAAATTAGTTTCTAGCCTCCCTTCCTTACTCTCTTTACCTTACTTTTGTTTGTTTGACTGCACTTTAATGTTATTGTCATTCCATACTATCATTCCATTTCAACTTGATGAAGTCACATTTTTAAGTAGCTAAAGGATTTTTAATTTCATCAGCACATAATTTACTTCTCTCTTGAGTGTCATTAAGGAACAACAGCAGGATTAATAAAAAAGAACTTCAATTAGATTAACAAATATCTTACATAATACAAGTTTTAATGATATAAGATAGTAAAAGTTTTGAAGGGCATTTAGATAATGAGTCCAATAATGATGATTTATTATTAGAAGAAACTAGTATTTCTCGAACATGATTGGTTCGAAGACGGCGAAGAAAAAAAAAAATTTATGTATTAACGAAAGATCAAAATTTTCACTTAAAAGTTATTAACCACACCGAAAGATCCCAATTACCAAAAGTTCAGTTTATTAAATCACAATTGAAAACCTTGGCTAAAACTAGTAAAAGTCGTACTCCTCTTACAACCTAACAAATATCCTTAACAAACAAATTTAAATTTTATAAAAAAATGGTTAATTTCTAAAAATTATTACAAAAAGTAAGAAGAGATCATAAGCTGTAAGAAATTTGACATTTTTAAAAAATACAACTAATGCTGACATAAATTCCAGCGAATTTAGAATAAAACATCATTTTATAGTTGAAAACAATCATCATATAATCATTTCAGGAACGCGCCTTACAAACCTTGCAGAAGTATTTTGTTTGTTACAACTAGTAAAGATAACCAGTTATACTACTCCCTTATTAAAAATGACATTTTTAAGTTAAAACAAAAAAACAGAAGAGAAGGAAAAATACAATTTTTATACTCCTTTCTTTTCAAACCAGATCTTTTGATTAAAAGCCTTTGGCTTTGTTTTACAGAATCATCACCAACATATTTCCACGCTTACTCTTGCAATGGTGGGTGGATGACGAGATGAAGAACTCCGTATACATGTTCTATAAACGAATATGCAGTCAAGATGCTGGAGAGAGGGCCAAAAGAATCAGAATTAAATAAGTCCGGGTTTTTCACCGCTTGCTATAGCCCTAACTTTCTGGAGAACCAATCTGATAGGTTAGCTATTACGAATCCTGCAAATACCTGCAACCATGCATCCATGGAATACAAGGATTCGAAGATCAGTAGGACAAATTAAGACATCTGATAATTGTTGCCAAACCATTAGGACTTGGTAGAATATCAAAGTTCTTGAATAAAGAGTGTACATAGATGTATGAAGGTCCTCTAACTAAATGGCAGAAAGCAGAGTATACTTATGAAAATGCCATCACCTGAGCAGAGCCAAGAATGTATATTGCAGAATAATGCCGGCCATGAATCACCATATCAGCTACCATAGCAAGAGGGATGGTGAGTGACATGCCTAAAGTGGCAACCAATGGAGTCGTCCATACGACACATAATGCCCTAGGAAGATATCAGATTTTTAGGGCATGGTTACTATGGTTATTCCATCTAACGCAATAACATCAAAAGGTTACTTTTAATTTACCAAAAGTAATCTGAGAGGACGCTTCCAACAAAGCCATTTGCAAGAACGACTTCATCCATTTTGGCCGAGTGTGGAATTGCAAACTTAGGTTCAATTCCCAAAGCTGTCAACGGCAAAACTAAAAGGGAGGGAAAAAGACATGATTTAGATTGGCAAGCAGACATGTAAGGCAAACCAACCTCATGCATTAGTAAGCAAATTAGAATGAAACAGTTTGATTGCTTGCCAAAGGGGACCACGGTGAAAAGAAAGGAAAAGAAAATCAATTAAGTCCATGTTCAACACTTCAACAGATTCGGAAAATGAGATTTAGAGGTCTAAAGCCCAAGCCACGAGTTGAACCTCATGACCATATCTTTGTTTTGTACATAATAGTTATCCAGTCAAAGAAATAGGAGTAAGATGAAACGCTTTCCATTCAGCCTCTGATAGACTCCTATAACTCTACGAATCTAAAATAACATTTTCAGACAATAAATTAAACCATATGGAGCACTTACCCACCCACCACAAGGCTACAAGGGTAAACAATCCAATATATCCAAACAACTTTTGAACATCTGCCCTCTCTCCTTCTTCACCTGTAAGCTTTTTTAGCAGGACTGCAGCAATAATTCTATGTTGAGTTATCAGAATAATACAAGAACATCCCAAACTACCAAAAGAAGGGAATAACATCATCATGAATGATTTGACAGTAAGACTGCCCGAACCTGTAAATAACCCATATGACATGGCTGACAGAAGGCCAAAAAGGTCTCCAACAAGAGACCGTTTCCCATTTCTGAACAAAGATATGAAACACCAAACTCAAATTTAAAGAGAATCCAAGCTATCGTGATGAAGAATACAACAGAAACCATGGCTACCATACAAATAAATTGCTTGAAGAATTCATATGACAATGCCTGAAAACATTGACTGAACATCACAAGTTCAAAAGAATTTTCAAAAAAAGATGCTGCATAAGGTGCAAAAACATGCAAGGGAATGGGTTTCTTCGCCTTGAGCAGTGCAAAGAAGCAGATCAAAATCCTCTCTCAAGAAATGGACCAATGGTTTGTAGAGACCCATCAATTGGCGTTTATGTAGCGACTTGTTTCATTTCATACAGAACTAATTGACTAGGAAATAAAAAGTCAATATTGGGTAATATACTTACATTGAAGGGTTTAGTTGTGAATCGTCTGTAGCCCATGTTTTACCCATGGTAGTCATGACAACACCAAACATGCTCACAAGGACAGCTATTATTTTTGCAGCATTTAGAGAATCTTGGCCCAGTAATCGACCAATAAAAAGTGTAAAAAGTCCTGAAGTTGATGACAGGACTGTTGTGCTTGCAACACTTGTACGTGCAAGTGCAGCATTTGATAAATACTGCACCATACAAAAATCATGAACCAGTTACTCTTAAAATTACAATAAACTTATCCAAGGACATTTAGGAAATAGCATATGTGATCTCTAGAAGTCAATCTAATCTTAAAAGTGGAATATATCTCAGATATTGTTATAAATAAACTTATTTTGGCAATGAATGCCTCTTCAAAAGAAAAAAAAGAAAAACTCATGTTCCCAGCACACTCAGCAACTCCTGACAACAAGTAAATGTATTCTTAAACATCCATACCACAGCATTGAAATAAACTTCAAAGTTCAGAAAAAAGTCTGATTGACAAAGAAACCTATACACGCCAAAATCTTCATGCATGAAATTATCAACTGGTCAAGGATCTTAATGTGGTGGCGCACTAGCTAAATTTGATTTAACGCAACTGTGCATCAGTTAGGTGAATCCTATGCTCACAAATATAAAAACATGCAGAAGGACATCTAAGGACGTGTTAAATGTCCTCCAAAATCTCAGTTCAACCAGAAATTTCCAAGGTAGAGTATGTTAAGGATTACAAGCATGAAAATGAATCTCAAATGCATGCCACTGCCAAATTCATAAAAGCCTAAGAACCCTCTAGTGTTTGTCCAGATAATAATGAATATAAAAGGTTAAAAACAGTTGAGCTTCTAAAGACAGCACCTTAATGATGCAGCTTCATAAAACTTGAAAAGATGCTTCACTTTTCTGATTAACTTATTATGGCTTTCAAGATTGTTGGTATTTTATAAGTGGATAAATAATAGCATCATAAAGTGTTGTAGATGTAAACACCAAAAAGATAGTCCAGAATAAAATTACCTCTGTTACAAACCAAATAGGGGCAATATAAAAGCCATATCTCGCAATTTCTTTGTTGCTGAGCTCTTTCTCATGCTTCAAAACATTTACATCTTCTTTGTGTCTAGGAACCAATGACTCTTCTTCTTCAGTCAAAAAGTTTACTTCACCGTCCTTTTTAGTAAAAGTTTCCTGAAGTTCCATTTCAAAGAGTTTCCGACTCAGAGGAGAGTTAAATCCATCAGAAGAGTCGTTGATGTTTTCTGTGACTTTACCACTTTTTAAAGATTGCCGATTAAGTAGAGTGCATAGCCAATCTTTAAGGAATGCTATTGGGAGGTAAACTACCAAAAGAGAAGCTCCAAGATATGTTACAGCAAATGGCTGCTTATAGTCTGTGAAGATATCCTGCAACACAGCGTGTAGGGACCATGTAATTTGGTGGAGAAGTAAAAGGTAAACAATGCAACGTGAAGACGGAAATAGCAGATAAATAATACAACGTGATGATAAGTGCTTGATCATAATTTCATTTTTTGACATAGTTCACTCCCTTGCCTTTACTTTTTACCCTATTTCTTTTGGAAGGCAAATAAGGTTTCAATAATTAACAAGAATAAGGAGAAGAAAAAGCCCTTATCTAGAAGACGCACCACACCTGATGTGCTGCAGCCCAGTTCTTTTCACGACTAATCCAATTCTTAGGATAAAAAGTATTACGTACCGAAATCATGACATAAAACTGCTTTTATAGAAATTTATATAGCAAGAACTTAATAACATGAAACTACTGATCGTAGCCAATGGGGATTATCGATTCCTAAAACCTGGGACTTAAATCCAAAATGAAGAATGCGTAAAATACAGGCGCAGCAGGAACTGATGCAAATACAATAAGCCAGTTACTCGCAACTCAAATCTATAGGGTACAATTGAAAAATAAGAACAAACATACCTGGGTGACTTCTGCAGACAAGACCCATATAACAACAACAGTAAGCATCAAAAGCAAACCAGCCCTGTATCTCCAACTCATGGCGAACTAATCAAGAAACCAGGTTAGGCAGATTACGTGAATTCTCTCAGATCTTAGCTCAAGCCCAGATTTTTGGGTGGTTAATTACTTGAATGATATTATGGCCAGATCTCGAAAGCTTGTGCTTCAAGGCTCAAGACCCTCGACTCGATCGCAAACCAGCAAACGAATAAAAGTTTGATTCTCTTGGCGGTGAGCACCGAAGGATCTTTGCAAACGAAAGGAGACAAGAATGCAAGCCAACAGTTAACGCTGTATGTATTAATTAGAAGATGAAATTTCGGTTGTTATTTGTTAAGGAGTCTCCTTCTCTCTTACGTGTCTTAAATGTTAGCTTTTTCACCAACTAATAATATATTTTGTCATTTACTCGGAAAATATTTTTTATTTGCAACTCATAAACACAGTTGAGTTAAGGATTTTTTTTTATACTTTTTATGCTGTGCATTTTAAAGTAATTAAAAATATTGTTAAAATACTTGTTTCATACTATATTATTGTTTTGGCATATTGCACTGCATAATTGCCGTATATATATTTATTATAATTATCAAAACTAAAAACTTAAATTAGTGTTGCAAATTTAGTTTGGCTCGATCCTACGTGATTTAAAATTAATAAATTTGATTTGAGACATTTAGGAATGGCAACGGGCTATTAAGCAAACAAAATTTCAAAGAGACAACCTTTTGTCTAAAATGATATCGTTTTAGAAAAAACAAATGAGCTATGGATCGGGAGCCGTTTTTGCCATCCCTAGAGACATCCTAAAATTTAACTATTTATAATTACAATAATATTATTTCATTATCATAAATTTAAAAAATAAATAATTTAATATAATTTTCAAATTTATTCTAACCCGATTAGATTTGAACTCAGCCTAAAATCACCTCTAAGTTATATATATATAACAAAATATGTTTTAAAAATATTTTAAATAAACATAAATATAATCAAATGAAACATATGTAACTAGTAAAAAAACAAGAAACTAAAACTTGTTCATGCTATAAAATATATCAAGAACTATGAATTTTCTATGAGTAAAATTTATTCTAATGAAATCTTAATTAATTTAAAAATTTTTAATCTAATTTTTTTAATTTAAGGGCCTAGGTCATCTTTAAGTGTGTCATATTAAAATATATATGATGTAAAACATTGACATTGATTATTTAGTTATTCTAAATCTGTGAAATGTTAAATATTTGGCTTAGAAGATTTAATTGATTAATGTAAACATTCTAGAACATTATTTGTAACGCTGAACCAATAGTGTCAAAGTTGGTAGTAAAATGAACCCAAGTTGGTTTTATTACAGATCCAGAGTCAGCCTAGAATTTACGTGTGCTTATCAGTTTAAAGGCCACGTGTCCATGGTTGCGCTTAAAGCATTTCTTCATTTTGTTTTACTATATTCGTATTCGCTGATTAATTGCATGATAACCAAAGGAGAGTGTGGAGTGGATGATAAGGACTTATGGGAGAACCAACCCCAAAAGTTAGCTTATGAGGGTGGAGAGTCCAAAGTCCTTATAAATCCCACACCAACTTTGTATTTAATCGATGTGAGATCTAAGTCCCATAACTTGCAATTGGATCAAACCGTATCATTGGTCCCCCCATAAGGACCAACGTCCTCGTTGGTCACGGCCATGTTGGTCACGGTTGACACTTTTAGGTCACCACTCCATGGGCCATAACTCCGAGATCCTTGTTGGTCACGGCCACGTTGGCCACGGCCACGTTGGCCACGG
>JAOTAY010000008.1:17464569-17485210 GCA_025629805.1 Erythroxylum baracoense
AAGCTATTTTTTTAATTGACAGCCAAACAGTCAACTGACTTTTTAAAAAAGCTCTTCTCAGAAAAGCTCTACTAATAAAAGCTCTATTGATAAAAGCTCTACTAATATAAGCTTAACCAAACAGGCACTTAGTATGAAAATGAACCATTTGTGCTCATAAGTCAAGTAAAGCAAGTGTTCTATTTTAATAATACAATATTAGGTAGCAATTTGGATGTTGTGTAAAAGTTTGAACGCTAAAATCTTTCTAATGTCTTAGAAAGGGAAAATGGTGAAATGGGTTATGATAGGGATGAAGTATATCAAGAGATTGAATTGCAGGAGAATAATGTAGCCCTCAAAAGTAAAGATGGGGATACATTATCATTCCATCAAAGAGACGTTGATCCCAATATATTAGAAGCAACCAAAGTATAAAACAATCTTGTCATAGAAATGGATGCAGACTATCTTAAGGATGAAATATATGACAGTAATGATACTTTGGCTAAATATACTAATGATGAAGATTCAAATCACAATGTGATTAATGATGATGATTTTGAAGATCTTGATTATGATGATTGAATGTATCTTGAGAATGCTTTTTCTATTATATTATTGTTATATTAATAACGATTAACTTGGTAATGTTAATATTTGTATTTAGTTGCATAAATTTTTTTATATTGATACTTTTTTGCTGTTTTTATTTAAAATGTAGGCTTTTCTTTATTTTATTTTGTATATATTTTTCTCATAGTTGTCAAACATTAGGGAACCCGATAAAAACAAACGAAAGAAGCTAGCTTAAAGAATTCCACATTGTAACATTGTACAAACTTAACCAAATTAGTTAATTAAATGCAAAAATTCAATTCCAATACAACAATAACATTCTACCTCAAACAACAATGAAGCCAGTAATGTAGGTTTGAAATTTCTCTGTACCTTCAAGTATACCAATACTTTAATATATATCTTTAGGGTTTAAATATTTTCTTATCATATTCATTTATTTCCAAAGGAAACAAGGCATCTTCTTATAGAATGTCAAAACGTAGCAACATGTAAGTTATACCAAATCAGTGAATTGAATGAAAAAATTCAAGTCCTAGACGATAATAAAATTTTGCCCTAAGCAACAACGAAACTAGTAGTGCGTGTTTGGAATTTCTTTATGCCTTCAACTATACCTACGCTCTAATATATATCTTTGTAGTTTAAACATTTTCTTATCATATCTATTTATTGATAGCTTCCAATGCTATAACTAGAAAAAGAGGTAGAGGTGAGACTAGAGATTATGACAATGAATAAATGTTGTAATGAATTACAAGTGACCAATACATATTGATCAAGAGCAAGGTCATCCTGTAAACAAGTTCTAATTCAAAAAATCATCAAATTAGTTAGGAATTATTACAAGAACAAAAACTAACTCATCTAAAATATGTTAAGGACTTGAAGGAAGACAAGTTTCTTGAAAATGCATTAGGAAAAGCTAAGGTGATTATTCAAAATCTTTAAATTTATGTGTCATTGTTTCAACGAATTTGAGATAAATTAGATTTTGACTTATTGTTCATAATTGAAATTAAATGTTGTGAATATTGAAACCCAAAAGTTTAGAAAAATCTGACTTCATTATTAAAACAAAGGACTAAGGATAATTGTTTTAAGTTGCATAATTTTTGTAAATCCTTTACGTCAAATGTAAAGGCACGAAGCCATATACCATAAAGAATGAGAGAACAAAAATGGAATAGTTTATTTGACTATTAGTTCGACCTAAATGTTCAAGTTTGATTTTTTATCCTTAAAGTTTGCTCAAATTATTTTTTTCATATGAACTAAGGAATAAATTGATCTTTTCTTGAATTTAGGAAAAATATAAGAAGGCAAGGGTGAGCAAACAAAAAATGAAAACAACTTATAATTAAGGGTTTAAGTTATTTGTAGTTGTTTGACATGAATATGTAAGATCTATGCTTGAAATTTGTACTTTAATAAATAAGCATTAAATTATTTATTGTGCCTTTATTTTTATTTCATAAAATAGAGTGAGAAGGAACTAGATGAATAAGAGTGTCATAGAATCATACTATATAAACTCCCTAGTTATAACAAAGGTAAAGGATAAGTGTCATAAGAATCAGAAAATAATTAAAGTATAACAGTTTGGTCGATTATTTTTTTCAATTATTTATATATTTATTAGCTATTAATATAGTATTAATATGTTGATTGAATCTTGATTTTTCTTTATTTATTTTAGAAAAAGATTGAATAGATGTTGGAGAAGTCTAAATCAGAGGGTAATGAGCTCAGTGCGAATGAGATTTATGAGACAGTACTTAGTACTTGTTCGAGTTATGTTAAAGGCCTTGGTTACTACCCCAAACCAAATGTTTCAATCTCTACATATAAGACAATTATTGAACAACTTTAAGAGAAAAACAACAATCTTAAGGCTACACTAAAGGCTATTCTAATCAAATGTAAATAAACTTGAGCTAAATTAGCAAAATATGATATGTTATTCAAAAGTTTACTTGGCTTATATTATGATGGAAATGAAGAGAAAAGTGAAGGGTATTGATTCTAAGTTGTAGCCTTAATATATCAATTCATATATATACAATAATATTTTTTCCTCGAATTACATAATGGATGAAGACACAACTGAGTGACCATCATACCTATGAAGTGATAAGTAATATTTTAACTAACCATATTCTGAATGATAAAGATATGTGATGTTTGCATTAATTTGAAGAATATAATTAGTATATAAATTTTCTCATGACAATTTTAGTTGACTTGAACCAGACTTGTTATTTTTTTGTATTATTTGTTTACAAAATATAATGAATATTCAAACTTTTTAATATTTTTGGTAAAAACAAATTATCACCTATTTATGTTATATTTTTCATTAGTTTTGATGAAACAATTTGAAGGATTTGCCATATATTGGATGCATCGACATTTGATCTAATAATGTTTCTCTACAAACTTAATATTTATTTTCTTTATTGCCATTTAACTTAATGATGAAATTAAACAAAATTAACGATGAGCCTCTAAAAATGATTTATATAAATAACAACCTAAACAATAATAATAAGAAAAAACATAATAGAAGATAATAGCAATTTTAACTAAGTTTAATCATAACAAAAAACATATTTTGATGTTTTATACAAAACATCAAAAAATGCTCATTACTACGGATTATACAAAATGTTGCAAATAGTTTTTAGCTACTCTTCCACACACTAGTATTAAAAGAGTTTACTCACAAAATTGTTAAAACTTAGCAAATAATGTCTAACTACGATAACACAAAACATAGCCAAATAATATTTGCTACATTTTTTTCCGTTGCCTATCATTTGGCCCCAAATTTTTTCTTATCAACATTAACTTCTTCTTGATAATTAACGACATTTTATGACATGTATTTCGTGGCTAATGGTCTTGCTATTGTCTATAAAATGGTAAATTGTTGTGTATTATATTTCACTATATATTTTTAAAAACATTACAATAATGGAATTGCTATATTTTATTTGCTCATCATTGATTACATTTACATTTATTAGCTACATGTTTATAGTGTTTTTAGTATAATTATAATTCATAACTAATAATTTTACTTTGTCTATAACGCAAGAACATATAACTTAAACTATTTTGTGACGAGGAATTGACGATGTTTCAGGTGATAATTTAATAAAATCATGAATATATTGAGAGGTGTTTTTAGATGAATTGGCTATTTTTCATGGCCTATAGCCTAATTTGTTGTAGTGTTTTTTGACATGACACTTGTACAGTACTATAGGTGGTTATACAGGCACATATGCCCCTATATTTCTTTAAAGTAGACTCGTGTTCACTTATAGAAGAGGACTAAAAAGTTACAAAATGTACCACTCTAAAACATAAACATGTAAACAATAGGGTTTCCATCCCCATGTGCTATCAACACCCTAAGGTAAGTGAACAAGACCTCATGTTACAGACTAAATGTAAGAGCGAAAGAAAAGAGAGATCCACTTTTCTTTATAAGACTTACATAGACTTATATAGAGCTTCACCTCTCTTTTTTATTTCCTATATACATTGAATTTAAACAATATGCCACTGTGCTTGCTTGCACATACCTATAGACCAACAGTATAAGACACCTATATGGTCCTGTATAAGTGCCATGTATCACACTATAAAAGGGCATCTCATCTCATGTTTTCTCATTCTAAACCATATTTTCCCACTTTTCTCTAAAATTTCAGTTTCAATTTTAGTTTTTAGTGAGACAAACAACCTTTGCCTTCCCGATCATACATAATGCAACCTAGTTCTTATTTTTAAAAAAAGGTGTAAATGTGTTTGAAAGATGAAACATGTATCTTATGTATGCTTATTTTATGCATGGAATTGAAGTTTTTGTTTTGGGTTAAAGTTTAAATAATAATGAAGTTATTTGAATTAACTAACGAATTGTTGCAAGTAGTTGGTTTCATAAAATTTTGATGATCCTTTATGATTGGATGAATAATAGAGAATTTTTCATTAGTATGTTTGGTTTGTTTACCACTTTCCTAAACTTGTTTTCTATTTGAGACTAAGTGATGGATTGGTTTACTTGACAATAAAAAATTGTTTATATGTTGGAGAGTTTGATGTATGCTAGATATATGTTAATTGTTACCATTATTTTTAGGATATATTGCTTTTATTTTGTATGGTTTTGAGGAATTTGATACTTAATTAAAGAAGCATTTTCATTTCAAGTTCTATTTTTTCCTATACAGGGAGCAAAATTAAAGAAGAATTAGATTGAATTGGAGTAGATTTGGAAGATTTGGAAAAGCACCATAGAACATAGCACCCTACACGAAACCCTTTTGAGGTTCATGTTAAAAAGTGGTCACATATATTTCTCTAGTGTACCCTCACATGTTATCCCTTATATAAAGAACATTATACCATAAACAATCCTTTATAGGTTCCCATGTTGGCATAGCTATTTCTGGAGAATTTCCTAAAGAATATGGTCAATTATTTGAAACTATGTTTGGGACTATATAGCTCATTAAAAGTTAGGGTATCAGTTTTAAAGAGAGAAGGAGGACGAAAAAAGAAAGTTTTTGTCCAAAAAACATCTTAAAGTCATTTTGAAGTTGTTTACATTAGCTTTTATCAAGACTACATCATTCGTTGAAGATAAAGGAAGATTTAAATAATTATTTAAATATTTAAAATTCAAGAACGTAATTTATTTTTCTTTTTTTCTTTAATGTTTTTATATTGATATTTCTTTTTGTGATTATAAATTAAATAGGTTAGGTAGAAAGAAACTAGGATATGATATACTTTAATTTAATGAAATTATAATTTTCTTAAGATCTATCCATGTCTTTATAATTGATTAAATTGAACGAGCAAAAGTATAATTCAATTTTTGATTCATGCATTAAGATTCAAGAGATAAGGTGTTTCTTTAGGTCACAACACGGATAAAGAGAGCTAAATGTGACTTGCTCAAGAGAAAGCCAAAAGATTGTCCTCGGTTTGATAAAACCTATCAAAAGAGTTTATAACATGAATTAAAGCATTACTAGGTTGTCCAGATTTGAAAGTGATTTTGTTTATTAAAATTTAAATAAAGGTTGTATGTCTCAAAAGAGAATATGATCTAATTTAGGAATTCATACTAGTCCAAAAACTAGAATAATCCTTTAAATCAAGGTTGAAATTGAATATAGTAAATTCTTAGGAAAACCTTGATGATTGCTTTACCTTAGCGTTTAAATTTTTTATCTATTTTATTTTTTTCCAATCATATTTAATAATTGATCTAGCTTGTTAAGTTTATAGCAGTGGGTATTTAATTGATAATCCTCGTGGGATCTACCTTTACTCGTCAATACTTGCTACAACTACATCGTGCACTATCGGTTATAGACAATCATAAGTCTTAGGCCTTTAGAGTAAAATAAAATGTTCTTTAAAATGTCTAGATACTAATACTAACAAATAAGAATATTATTTAAGATATTTTAAATTTCAAAATAATTCCTTAATTTTACATATTAAAAATTATTCCCATATTTTCTAGATATAATTTACTTTTAACAGGATTTTTTGTAGCATTATCTTTATGCTTTCGATATTCTTATAGGATTGATACTCAAAATGAGTTATATTTTATGTTAGGTTTATTTTCAATATCTCTAAGGAAAAGAAGCAAAATTAGAGAAGAATCAACTTAATTTAGAGAAACTTCAGAAGATATAAAGAAAGACTCAAGAATATGGTAGTACAACACTGTATTGTTGATTGTATTCTATCATAACCCATTTTGTTTCTTTAAGAAATATTTCATTTAGGAAACACGGTCTCATATTAAGGTTATGTTCCAATAAGGAACTTTTTTTTTTCTCTTTCCACAACCAACATATCCTTGTATTCAACTTATGTTCACCAATAGTGGTAGTGATGATCTACATAAAAAGTCCTAAAATGTGGGACAAAATAACATAGATCATATACGATCTCATGTTAGGCATAAAAATTAAGATTCAATTTATTAAAATAAGAGGCAGTGGGGACCGAAAGGAGATTTTGGAATAAATGAGTTTTTGAGCTAAAAAATTCAATTAAAAGTTAAAGACGAGAGCCAAAAATCAAACAAAAAGACATTCTTAGAGGAGGAACAATGATTTCAACAAGATCCATCAAGAATTCAAATATTCAAGGTTTATAAATATGTTTTCTTTATTTGTTTTTTCTCTTATTTTTAGGTTGCACTTTCTTATTTATTCATACTAAATGGATGGACCCTAAGATGTAATGTTTCAAATTGATATTTTAGTTTAATAAAATTCCTATTTTTTAAGAATTATTCGTGTTCTTATATTGATTGAATTGAAAGAGAAAAAGTTAAATATTTAATAATTACATTCATATAATATGATCAAAAAATATTTTGTATGCTTAGATCATAATATGGATAATAAAGGTTGAATGGGTCTTTGGAGAGAGAATTACATGATCTTCATTGGTTAGGGTAAAACCTATACTAAAATTCAAAAAGTTAGATAACGCATTCTTCAGTTGTCTTAATTAGAAAGAGATTTCAATTATTTCAGTCTAGGGATATAGATTATGTTGTTGATACAGAATATAATTATAATTTAGATTTTCTCACCAGTCAAAGGAACTGGCATTATTTGTTAAAATAGGATGAAGTCAAAACTACCATTATTCACTAAACTAGAATGAATGATGTACATCTTAATTATTTCTTTGATTTGGGATTAGAATTGTCTTTTTGTTTTCTTTTATTTAATTATATTTGATATTCTATATAATTAAGTTTATGTGGAATTACTAGTTAATAATCATTCCTTGTGGGATCACTTTATACTTGCTAGTGCTAACTATAACTACACCGTGCGCTTATGATATCAAACATAAGACATCAAGTTTTTGACATAATTATCGGGGAACTATGGTTATTTAATATTGATTTAATTTTTAAACAGTTTATACTATACCTTTGTTTTCTCTTATTTTATCATCATTTGATAATTTTTCTTTATTTCATCTCTTTTATAATTGACTTCTTTTATGCATTAAACCAAAAATCTTAGGAATTTTGTTGAACTAAAACATGAGATCAAAAAAATATAAATATATGGAGGGGAACATAAAGACAAATAGAGGTTTAAGAAGTAAAGAAGGCTACTGAAAATATGAGATTTTTAAGGATTTTTCTACACCAAGCAGTCAAGGGGATTAGTTCAGACAATTCAAGCATAATATCAAATCCAATAACTTTGAGTTTAAGCCTTATCTTCTCTTTATGGTGAAATATAATTAATTAAAATGTCTCCCCCTAAAGATCCAAATTTGCATCTCTCTATATTCTTAGAGTATTTCAATACAATGAAGCTTAATGATGTGTCACCGTATGACATCAAGATAAGGCTATTTCCATCTTTACTAAGGGACAAGGTGAGAGCATGGCTATAAACTTTGCCAATAGGATCTATCACTAATTAGGATCAACTATCCCAAACTTTTTATGAAAAGTACTTCCCTTTAGGCAAAATTGATTAGATTAGAAATAAAATTACAAATTTACTCAAAGGGAAGGTGACTATTTAATGAAAATTAAGATAAGTATAAAGAGTTATTAAGGTCATGCCCCAATCATGAGCTTAAGAAGTGGCTCATCACTAATTAAGTCTACAATGGGATGACCTATAATACTAATATCTCAGTGAATGTTAACCCGATCAAGGACATAACTCAAAATCATTATCAATTATTGAGTGAAAGAGTCATTCCAAAGAAGGTTCCAAGTATGATATTGGCACCCTAATTCTTCTCACTATTAAAGTTGATGCTTTATCTTAGAAATTTGATTATATGATAGTGTGAATTATAGACGAACACCTGACATTTCTTATGATATTTGTGGATCTCTAAGAAATTTTAGTTTTGATTTTCAATTAGGGAATTCATTTTCGCATGTTCAATCTATTGAATAGGTTAACTATGTCAACCACCCCAATTAGAAGAATGATCCTATTTTTAGACCTACAATCCTGGTTGGAGAAATTATCACAACTTCTCCTATAAGAAAAAAATTTGACCATACACCTCATAATAATGCTAAGAAACCCTCTAGGTTCCAATCAAGGTCTGTCTAACTTAAACTCTCTACTTAAGAATTTCCTAATGAACTAAGAAAATGAAAGGAGTTTAAGGATATGGCTCAACTTTAAGGTAGACTCTATAGCAATTCATAACAAGATGTTAATAGCTTAAATTTACTAAGCCAGTTCTTCTATTAGATCACTTAGTTAAATTCCTAGCCAACTTGAGAATCCTAAAGGGAGTTGCAAAGCTATGATATCGAAGAGTGGTAGGCTATTAGAGAACCTAAGGTGAAAGATGTTGAAAATGAGAGAAATAACAAGGATGAGTTATCCAATGAAAAAGGTAATCCTAAAAAGGATAAAAGAGGAGACAATGAGGAACCCAAATAAATTCCTCTTGCACTATATAAGGCACTTATGCCTTTCCCCCAAAGATTGACTAAGGCTAAACTTTATAAACAGTTTGGGAAATTCTTAAATGTTATTTAGAAGTTATACATTAATATCACCTTCATAGATGTTTTGAAACAATGCCCTCCTATGCTAAATTGTTAAAGGATATATTATCTAACAAAAGAAATCTAAAAGATTATGAAACTATAGCTTTGATTGAGAAGTGTAGTGTTATAATTAAAAATAAATTACCTCTTAAACTTAAACACTCTAGCAGTTACTCTATTCCTTATGTTATTGTTGATATTAGTTTTAATCGTGCTTTATGTGATTTAGGGACAAATGTAATTCCCATGCCTTTATCCATTTTTAAGAAGCTTAAAATGTGCGATCTAAAGCACACCGCCATTACTATGTAACTGATGGATCATTCCTTCAAGTATCTCGTAGGTATATTAGAGGATATACCTATCAAGGTTGGTAAGTTTTTAATTTCTACTAATTTTATTATTTTAGAGATGGAAAAGAATACTTAAATCCTAATCATACTCAGAAGACCTTTCCTAGCTATAACTAGAGTAGTTATTGACATACAAAATGTAAATCTTTCCTTGAATGTTAGTGATGAGAGGGTTATTTTTAATTTGCCTATTGTTATCCTACTCTTGGATATTGTTATTGCAAGATTGATATAATCAATTAGTTAGTAATGGAAGACCTAGCTGAGAATAATTTAAGCGATCCATTTGAAGAATATTAAGTGGATAATGGCTCTCCAAGTAGTGAGATTGTAAATGCAATCTTATTGCTTAAAGAGAAAGCCCCAAATGTAGAACTTAAATGTTTTCCTTCCACTCTCAATTATGGATTCCTTAGACGTTATTCCACTTATCCAGTGACTATAAATGTAAGTCTCAATGAAGTTGAGGTTGAAAAATTACTGGAATTTCATATATTGCATCAAGATGTCATATGACTATTGACAATATTAAGGGAATTAGACCATCAATTTGCATACGTAGAATAATGATGGAAGATGATTATGAGCCCTCTATTGTGCAACAAAGAAGGTTGAATCCCAATATCAAAACATTTGTTAAGAAAAGAGGTTTCTAAACTACTAGACATCGAGATATTCTATCCCATCTCTGATAGTGAATGTATTAGCCTAGTCCAACTGCTTCCTAAAAAGGAAGGTATGATTATAACAAAGAACAATAATAATAAATTGATATATTAGGATAGTCACATGTTGAGAATATGCATAGACTATAAAAAGTTGATTAAGGCAACCTAAAACGATCATTTTCCCTACCTTTTATTGATCAAAGCATTCTTATTTTTCTTACATTGGTGGTTATTTTAGTTTCTTTTAAATTCCTATTCATCTTATTGACTAAGAATATACCATATTAACATATCCTTCTAGTGCATTTGCCTATAGGAGAATGTCCTTTGTTCTTTGTAATGCCCCTATTACTTTTCAATGATGTATGATGGAAAATTTCTCAAATTTTATTTAAAATATTATGGAAGTGTCATAAATAATTTCTTTATATATGACATTACTTTTTATGAATGTCTAAATGATTTGTCTAAAATGTTATAATGATGCAAAGAAGTTAACCTAGTTTTAAATTAGGACAAGTGCCATTTTATAGTAAGGGAGGGTATTGTTATTGTTCTAGGACACTTGGTATTCAAGTGAGGAATTAAGATTGATAGGCAAAGGTTAAAGTGATTAAGATGATGTTATTTCCCTCCACTGTCAAGGGCATGAGGATTTTTTTAGGCCATACCAATGTTTACTAAAATTTATAAAATGCTTTTTGAAAATTGCTAAACCTTTGACTAACCTACTTCGTAAAGATGTAAATTTCAATTTTAATATGTATTGATGTTTTTTACAGGTTAAAGGAGTTGCTTATATCTACTCCAATTATGAAACCCCTTAATTGGAACCTCCCTTTTAAGGTTATGTGCAATACAAGTGACTATGCAATAGGAGTGGTTTTAGAGCAAAGGAAGGATAAAAAGTTGCATGCTTTCTATTATGCAAGTTGAATAATGGATGATCCATAAGTAAGTTATGCTACCACTGAGAATGGGTTATTAGTGGTAGTGTTCACTATTGAAAAATTTAGGTCATACTTTATAGGATTGAAGATTATTGTCTACAATGATCACTCTTCCATCATGTATCTCTTAAATTATAAGGAAGCCAAACTAAGAACAATTGGATGGATCTTTCTTCTTCAAGAGTCTGGCTTTGAGATCGAGGGAAAGAAAGGAACTAAAAATTTAATGGTTGATCATATTTTAAGATTAAGGTAAGAGTTGGATAAGTATAGAACAAATTAGTTATCTATAGATGAATCCTTCTTAAATGATCAATTGTTCACTGTATTAAAGTTAGAAGCTCTATAGTATATTGACTTAATGAATTTCCTTGCATGTTTAATTCTACAACTTGATTTAAGCTAGTAACAAAAGAAAAGTTCATAAGAAAAGATTATTATTAGGTAATTTTTAGAAGATTTGTTCCTAAAGATGAAGTGTAGAGCATAATCTTTCATTTTCATACCTCATCTTATTATGGCCAAGATAGTACTTCAAAATTGGGCACCATGATTATCTAAGTGGGATTGTATTGACTTTCCCTTTTCAAAGAATTTATAAGCCCTTTTCGATCTTTATGTGGAAACAAGTATATTCTTTTGGCTATAGACTATATGTCTAATGGGTGGAAGCAATAGCATCCCTAACTAATGATAATAAGATAGAAATAAGGCTCTTCAATAAGACAATCTTCCTGAGTATTTCCTAGAGCTGTAATAAATGATAGTGGTTCACATTTCATTGATTGCTGATTTGAAGCTATTTTAAAAAAATACAAAGTGAATCACAAATTTTCCTTGGGATATCATCCTCAACCGATGGCCAAGTTAAGGTTTCAAATCAAGAAATCAAGAGTACCCTTAAAAAGATGGTTACTAAATTAAGGAAAGACTAGGCAATGAAGCTAGGTAAACAATTGTAGGCTTATTGTATATCTTACATGAATCCCATTGGCATGTCATTGTTCAAGTTAATGTATGGGAATTCCTATCACCTTTCAATTGTATTTGATCATAAAGCCTTTACGCTATCAAGGTCCTCAAATTCTATTTGAAAGATATCAATGAAAGGAGATTGCTTTAAATCTATGAGCTTGATGAGGTAAGGTTAGATACTTATGAGAGCGACAAGATCTACAAGGAGAAAAGCAAGTGCGAGCATGATGAAAACATCATCTATATGGAGCTTCACGAGGGGGATTAGGTATCTCTCTTTAACTCCTACTTGAAACTTTTTCCAGATAAATTAAAGTTGAGGTGATCTGGCATGTGCACAAAATTTTTCACTATGGAGTAAAAAGAATGAAGCTTTCAAGGTGAATAGGCAATGATTAAAGCCTTATATAATAGGAGATCCAATTGGTAAAGGAACTATATATGTCCTTTTTAATCTTTCATTACACTTTTATTGGTTCAAATGGTAGAGTTCATGACCTAAAATGAGAATTTTTTATGAGACAACCTAATGATTATTACATTTTTCATGTTTTATTCTCGGCTTATTTTAGTTGTTTTTATTCGTAGTCCTTAATTTTGCTTAATGTTAATCTCATGGTTTGAAACTATTATTATTAAATATTGAATAAATTTTCATGGATGAATGCTTAAGGTTAGTGCATTTTATTTTATAAGTTTATATTTTAATAAAACAGGAACACATTCCCGTATCCAACCTTATGTTAACCTATGTTAACCTCTACTACAAGCTCATCATTTAAAGACTCGACCATAATATGAGTCCATGCATTCTGCACGTAACAAGACACCCTACCGTGCTCTTTCCTTACCTTACCTCGTGTTCATTTATAAAAAGTTCTAATAAAAAAACAAAATGCACCACTTTTGGACCTATATAATAATATATGGGACTCGTGTCTAATGACACCCTAGCATGCAGACCCCCATGTTGACCTGTAACATTTCATATGGAGAAGCTAATTTTGAAAATTAGACAAACACAACATTAAGAGCATCTCATATTCCAAAGCATAAATCAAGTATATGGAATACACCCAAAAAACACGACCTAGTGTTAACTAGGTAACTCTTTTTAATTTATCTTTTATATAATTTGGCAATAAAAATTTCACCCTAGCATGCATACCCCCATATCGACCTGTAACATTTCATATGGAGAAGCTAATTTTGAAAATCAAACAAACACAGCATTGAGTGCATCTCATATTCTAAAGCATAAATCAAGTATATGGAATACACCCAAAGGACACACCCTAGTGTTAACCAGGTAACACTTTTTAATTTATCTTTTATATAATTTGGCGATAAAATGGTATCATCTTATACCCATGTTTAGGTGTAAAATAAAAATTTAGAGTATATTTTTTGAACATGCAACATACATAACACTGTATCATCATTGATTTCTCCAATATAACCTTATATATAAACCATTTTCTCCTAACCATAAAAATAAAATTTTAAAGTTCTATAACTCGCCACCAACATGGTCAGATGTCTAACCCATATTATTTTATCCATGCTTTGTTTATTTTTCCCTAGTAATTTCATAGAACATGATAGCATATCATTACTTGTGTCCACCCAATGATCCATAAACTACCCTATGTAATTTTCTATGTTGCCCCTATTAATTAGCACATACCATGTGTTACTTATATTGTCCCCATGTACACAAGAACGTGATGTTAGCACCCTCTTGTGTTCAACTCGTGTTTTAGCATTATAGAAGGCTGCAATGTTCCCTCATTTCCTACTCCTTTCTCCTCTCATTTTCTCTCAACTCCAGGGTCTATTAAAAAATTTCCAAGTGATCATCAGCTTCCCTAGCTTTCCCTTGTGCTATTTCATAACATACCCATTTATTTTGATGCAAGGAGCACTCCACCTTTTTTAAGTTTAGTTTTTTTAATCTTGGAACTTTTTCTACATTCTCTTTATCGCTTTTTGCACACAATCTAGGTAAGAATTAATTGGATAAGTTATGACCTATTTCTTTATGTGGTGCAATTTATAAAAGGAATTAGCTAATTGCAATTTTTGTTAGCGTGCCGTATTACTCTTTGTTCATTTTGCTTTGTTATTAGACGATAACGATATGTATTTGTCATTTTGAACAGGAGTAACACTGCCCTATTTAAATCAAATTTACTTGCCACTTTATATATATATATATATATATATATATATATATATATATATGTTTATTATGTGGTTTACTTCATTATCACTTTTGTAAAGATGATAAATTTTATGGAGAAAATTTTAATCGAATTCATTATTGGATGCAGAGATCAATTTAAGTTTTTGACAATTGTATTTCATTTATGATTTCATGTGATGATATTTGATTGTTATTCTTACATTGCATTATACTTATTATATCTATATACATGGTGTTTGGTATTATTTATCCATTATTGAAAGAGAATTTGTGAATTGCTGATTTTCAAGATATACACCCATGATTAGATAAGGATCACCTCTATTACTATCGAGGAGGCCAAAGGAATAGTCATACTATAAAAGGTCTAAAGTATATGTCTTTATGTCTACTACATGCAAAACAGCTCTAGGACACATTCACCTTACTAATAGTTTGTACCAAAGGTTCCACTACTAGCACCCCTTATGGTATAATAGGAATAAAAGCAGTTAGAGTATCCTCTCTTATGATTCACCATCGAGCTTTAGTTGAAGCACTTCCAATCACTATGCACTAAGAAATTCAAGTCAATGCAATATATTAACTAAGATGTGATGTGGGAGATTAAACTAGTTTACTGGGTGATAGAGGTCATCTCCTTTAATGGATGGCTAGAATTTTTTAACATCCAAGAGATATTATATCAGTAACTAGGCTTGGAATTCACGTGTACCTTTTAAGTCAACAACAATAAAGCATCCTAGGAGGATGATTAAATGGTTAAGTTTTAGCTTAGAGGCATATAACATAGTCGTAGTTATAATCAACATGGAGTTCATGTCAAATTCTACTATAAAAAATACCCCTACACATTGCAACCCATCTAGACACTACTCAATTGGGATTACCTAGAGGCCCACTCGAGGAATTACTAGAACACTATAGACATGGTGCAGCTTTATAAGCTAACTTGGTCTAAGGTCTCAACTTTTGTTTCCTAGCTATGAGATAAATTTACAAACTTCTAGTCCACTCTCTTTATGCCAAGCGGGAGAAAATAGGTGTAGTTAGTTGTTGGGACCTTTTTCTAACATACTACATGTGTCTTTTAGTGTGGACACTCTTAGGTTACGCATTTATATAACCTATCCACTACTACATACCCCATGTTAACTTCTAGGCCATTCGATGTGGATTAGTGATTACATGACAGGCCAAGCCGATCGAATAAGAGATTATATATAAAGAACATGGGCATCAAATTAAGAAGCATGAGATAAGACATGAAGAAGCCCATGGGTAATGTAAAGCCAAATGAAAGAACAATATTAGAGGAGGTTGAGGATGCAATTCATCAGGAAATGGAGGAATTTGCTATACTATCAGATCACAGAGAGTAGGAGCCAATATTACTGTAGTTGGCTCGGAACTAGAGGATAAAGAGGACACGCATAAAGTGACTATAGAGTCATCTGATAGGGATTTGGTGGACATGATCTCTACAGATGTTACAATAGATCCAAAGGCAGTAGTGCCTGATACCCCACCTTCAGGTCCTCCTCCTTAGGATTGATTCTTTTTATTATCCCATGTTTCTCTCTTATATTTCGGTTTACCTTATTTTCACTTATATTTTTCCAAACGTGCCTACCAATTTCAAAAAAAGCTTTAATGGAAAATTGAGTATCATAAAATTTCAACAAAGCTTGTCTTATATTTCTTATATTAGGGAAGTACAAGTCCTTTACCGTTTCCTCTCCCTTCTTACTTTATTTTAATTTTTCTTACATGCTTTATACATTAAGGACAATGTGTATCTTATGTATGGGGAAGGAATTGCATATTTTAACCATACTTATTATTTTTTATGAATTTATCAACAATAATAAATTTTTAGAGATTTATTTCATTTAGAAAGCATATTAATGGGGATAATTCACTATGAATTTGATTATCTTTGTGATTTGAAATGTTAAAGGTAACTAGCTATAAGTATTGATGACTATGTGAATTCAAATTTTATAGACACTTGATTAGCATCATAATACTTTCTATATAAACTATATACACATCGAGTAATGAAATTTCTTTTAAACATTTTCATTATCTTGAAAATAGAAAATTATGAATAATTTAGCATTAAATAATCTTACTCCATTGGCTTCATACCAATAGAAAGGTTAAAGTTAAAGAATGATACTAGTGGCCATTTGAGGCAGTTACCTAGTTAAATCACTGGGAGTGTTCATGACAAGGTTTTTACTCTTGCTTTAAAAGGCTATTTAACTTATCAAACAAGCTTCTAAATGCTCTTATGACATTCAAATTTGATGTTTTCTTTTGTATCAATAAGGGGTGTGAATATGTTTAAAAGTTTATATTTTTCTCATATGGGTTCATCTTATATATGGAGTTAAGTTTTGTGATTCGGGTTGAAGTTTGGAAAATCATAAAGTGGACTAAATTAACTTATAATAAAAATATTTAATTGCCTAACGCTTTAATGATCTTTGAGATTAGATGAGTGTTGGAGAATCTTGATTGGCATGCTTGATCTACTTAATGCTTTTTAGGAATTGCCTTTTGTTTGAGTTAGGATAATGAAATTTGATTTTCTTAAAGACAAGAAAAAGCTCAAGTGTGGGAGAGGTCGATATACTACACTAGATAGACTTTACTTTTAACATGATAGGATTATTATATAGATATTTTAATAAGATTTGATAATCAAAATGAGATATATTTTAATTTAGGTCTTATTTCAACCTCTTTAAGGAAAAAGAGAGAATTTGGAGAAGATTCAAGTCAATTTGGTGCAACTTTGGTAGATGCGAAGAAAACTTAGTAGCATAATAGTAACAGAGTATCGTCCTGCTGACCATATTCTATCATGTTCCATTCTATTTCTCCAAGAAATCTTTCATCTACGAAACACGATACATACATAGTCTTATGTTGAGGTCATATTCAAATAGAGGTCATTATGTTTCTTTTTGCATAACAAATATACCCTTTTATTTAACCCATGTTCACCAAATTAGGGTATGCATGGTCCCATGTTTAGTCTTGTGTTGGCAGTGATGATCTATGTAAAAAGTTCTAGAATGTGGGACAAGGTAATAAGAAGCATACATTATCATGTGTTAGGGTTGTGCTAAACATAAAAATTAGGGTTAAATTTATTAAAATAAGAGGAAGTAGGAATTAAAAGGATATTTTGACATAAATGAGTTTTAGAGCTAAAATTTCAATTTCAAGCCAAATACAAGAGCTAAAGATTAGGTTAAAAGAGAATTATAAAAGGAGCAAGGACTTACAACAAGATTCATCAAAAATTCAAAGATTCAATATTCATAAATATGTTTTCGATATTTTTTGTTTTATCTTATTTTTATGTTGTTCTTTCTTGTTTATTTATAAACTAATTAGGATTTAGATCTAGGTGGGATGGGTCATACGATATATTGTTTTAAATTGATATTTTGGTTTAATGAAATTCTTAACTTTTTTTAAAATTACTAGTGTTCTTATATTGATTGAGTTGAAGGAATGAAAGTTAAAGGTTCGATAACTAGATTCATAAATTAAGATTGAAATCTAATTTGTATTTTTATCACAACATGGACAATGACCATTTAATAGGTTGCTCGAGAGAAAATTACATGATTTCCTGAGTTAGGTAGAACTTATCACTAGAATTCACAAAGCGAATTAATGCATTCTTAGATTGTTTTAATTAAAAAGAGATTTCAACAAATTCAATTTAGGGATAAGGATTGTATTGCTCAAGAGAGAACGTAATTGTATCTTAAAAGTTCTTAACATTTCAAGGAAATGGCGTTATTCATGAAACCAAAAATGAAGTCAAAATATAGTAAAATCTTAGGGAATTTCTTACCTAGATGTAGTTTATCTACTGATTGTTTACGTAATGATTACTACTTTCATTTGATGCTTTAGAATTAGTTGTTTGTTTTCTTTTATTAAGTGTCCATTTGGATGAGCTTATATCAATAGAGCTTTTGTTAGTTGAGCTTTTGTCAATAGAGTTTTTCTGAGAAGAGCTTTTCTAAGAAACTAGTTGACTGTTTGGTTGTTATTTTAAAAAGAGCTTTTTTGATAGAGCTTCATACAATAAACTGTTTAGCAACAAAAAAATAAAAAGTACTTTTAATTTTAACTATATTTTATTTTGTAATAAAATTTATTTATGTATATAAATATTATTTAAAATATATTAAACAATATGCAAAGTACAATATATTAGTTATTATACAATTTTAAACCATATGAAACATAAATGAAAATATATTTAACAAATCTTTTGTATGGATTATAACATAAGAAAAACTAATATCAAAAATAAATATTAAAACATATAAAAAAGTCAAATAGTATTATATGAATCTCAAAATAAACGTGAAGATATGTTTTTGGGTATTGTGGAAATTATGTGTAAAGCATAAGGGTAAAAGGGACAAAAAAATAGAATGTGGGAATTAGGTGTAAAGTATAAGGGTAAAAGGGACTAAAAAATAGACTCATTAATTGATCTGAGAAATCTACCTGAAAAAGTACTTTTTTGAGAGGCTCTAAATTTGAGCTTCTCAAAAAGATGTATTTTAGCCGCCAAAAAAGCTATATCTACTAAAAAAGCACTTTTTTATTTTACAGCCAAATACTCATTTTTCTTAAAAAAGCTTTTGCGGTAGAAAAAAGTGCTTATTCACTCTCCAAAAGCTCAACCAAACAGGCACTAAATCATATTTGATAGTCTAAATAATTATGTTCGTGTGGAATTAGTGGTTAAAAACTAGTCCTTGTGGGATCGATCTATACTTGTAAGTGATAACTATAACTATACCATGCACTTGCGATTTAAAAAATACACATCATTATATTATTTTTTACTCATAAAAATAAATGAAAATAATAACTTTAGATCAAATCTAGAGCAAAAGTTATAAGTAATTACTCCTCCACTACCTTAGTATCAAACTTGAAAACCTTCCACTAAATTTATACCGAATAACTTTAAGATCAAATACAATAGAGAATATTATATCTCAAGCAAAAAATAAAATAATAAACTTTTTATAGCAATTACAGTAACTCTAAATTAGATTTAAGCCTTAAGTAAGAACAAAGGTTCTATCACTAGGAACCTAATAGATTAGTAAATAGTCCTCAAAAAGACCAGCAATGTTAGGAATAAAACCAAGTCACATCAGTAGAATAATTACAATTCCTTACGATCCATGCAATTTTAAGAATAAAAAATTTAAGTGCAACACACAAAGAGACTTTATATATGATAATGCTTGGGTTAATGTTTAAGAACTCCCTAAAAAGGAAAAGGTTACTATTAAGAACCCAAGCTTGAAGCTTCCTTTGATAAAATAGCCAAGTACTTATGAACACATATATATATCCAAGCTTTATAAGATCCCACATTTTTTAAGATAAAAAATTAAAAGAAATCATTTCCACACAAATGAAGCAAATACCTCTTTTTATATATGCTTCAAGTGCACATACATATATTTTGTAGGATTTAACTACCTATTGCTAAATTTAGAATCACATAACCCAAAGCAAGATAAGAAACTTAAGATTCCAAAGCATTATGACAATATTTTGAAAATATAAGATCATAAAAATATTAAATAGAAACGGTAAAAAATCGATAATTAATTTTAAAAAACTATTTTAAAGATTTCAGGCAGTCAAATCTTGAAAAAATTGAACCACCCTTTAAGGAGGGAAGGATCCCAACAATAGAAGAAAAAAATTAAAAACCAAGAGAAGAAGGAAATAGAGAGAGAATGAAGTGACCAAAACTAGGAAATATTATCAATTATGTCACTGGTTTCAAGATACACCTCCTTCCAATGCTTTATCTAGGCATTCCCATCTTAACCATTAGTCTTTACTCTGGAGATTTCAACATTTTAATTGACATAATCAATAACATAATCTTATCATGGAATTCTAAAACTCTCTCTATTGTAAGTAAAGCTTAAATTGTTTCATCTGTGCTAAACTCAATTAATGTCTTTTAGGTTGCACATTTAGTTATGCCTAAGAAAATCATTAAATCCATAGAGATGATATGCAGCAAGTTTCTATGGATTTGGAATGAAGATACTTTCAAAAGAGCTAAAATGCAATGGAAGGAGGTTTGTTTGCCTAAAGACGGAGGATTTGGGATCATTTACCTCAAGTTGATGAATACTATTATGTTGTCCAAAAGACTATGGAGATTAATGACTGATATATTTATGAAATTTACATAAAAAACAAAAGCATATGGAGTCTAAAGATTAGATCATCCTGAGTTTGTCACT
>JAOTAY010000008.1:17507004-17517854 GCA_025629805.1 Erythroxylum baracoense
TGAGCTTACTTTTAACATCCTAACTAGACTATTTTCATGGGAGGCCTTCAATTTTGTTTTCCGTGTAGTTCCACTTTCTCCTGTATTTTGGCCTTCAATTTAAAAAAAAACTACGCTAACTACTTTCTTACTAATCACTCAGGACATTCTAACGGCAGAATAGTGGTCTTGCATGTTGTAGGCAAGGTGGAGGTGCTTGATATGGTTACCACAGATCAATGTATTCACTTAAAGCTCAAACTGTTGAAGGGGAATAAATATGTACTTACAGCAATGATTTGTGGTTTTAATCTCAATTTCCAGAGAGTGCCTTGATGGAATAAGCTAATAGAGCTGCAGACCGTAATTAATCGGCCAAGGCTCATCTTGGGGGACTTTATGCTAGAGCCTAATGAAGCAGAAGTTAACTATTCCCCTAGAAATTATTGTGATGATCAGTTGCTTTATGTTAGGGATATATAAGTTACAAAGCTTCCATTGAGAGGAAATCTCTATACATGGAGCAAAAAATAAAAGGAGTCTTGTTTTCAAAGGAAAAAGTTGGATAAGTGTATGGCCAAGTTGCAATGGTTTCAAACTTTACCACAATCACTGAAAAGGATAAGACTTCTGCCTTCTTTTGTAGCTAGAAGATGCTCTAAGAGGATCATTGCTATTAAAAAATATAGTCCTTTGATTACCTCACAGCACGGTATCGTTAGAGATGTAGTGGATCACTTCTCTGCTATTATGAGATCTCCCCATACTACCAAGTCTTCAATTCCGCTAATTCAAGAAATTGTGCCTGTGGAAATTGCTTATCTATCTAGGCCATTCTCCCACTCAGAAATTAAGGAATCTTTCAAAATTTTAAGCCCTTTCAAAAAACCTCTTTTGGTTTATTTTTTGTTGTCACATTGATTTTGCAATGTTATTAGCAACTAATATTTCTTAAGATTTCGGGGCGTGAACATGTAATTTCAAAGCGATTGCTATTTCTGTCTGAGTTGTTATCATAACTTGCACAAGTTATCTCGTGTTCTTCTTTATCTTGCACACTCTATCAGCACCAAATGGATTTGTCAGTTGTCATGTAGGGCAATGCATCTTGACACAAGCGGGATGTTGATTCATCCGAATTATCATTTCTTTAGTTGTGGCCAAGGGTCAGAGTTTAATTTAAGGCCATGCATATTTTTGGACTACAGTGAAAAGATGATAGATTTCCCCTTCATTTTCACCGAGCACTAGCAACAGTAAGTACATAAAACAGTTCTCAATGAATTCGTTATGTTCACCCAACCAATCTCTGTCATACTATAGGAATCTGGGTACTATAAGCCTCCGTTAAATCTTTTGTTCCATTTACTCTAATTCAATTATGTTCTATTAAATCTCATTCATATATTTATATAAGATCTACATAAATGTATGAATAAGCTTTAACGAAAGATGATAAGGATATCATAATTAGTACAGGGGATCTTATCCCCTATAAGTCCTTTATGAATTGACTAGAGCTTCGATGGTAGAAGTCAGATCAGTTACTGTTAAGACAGGACAGGAGTTTGTGTATTGTAACAAAATCATGTAGGCAACTGATGCGATGAATGCATTTCCAGTTGGAAGCATTTCGATTTTCCGTGCACTATATGTCCGCCATTTAAGCTTAGAGAAGAGGAAATCTCAGTATCATACGATCAGTATACTTTCACAAGAACTCAAGAGAGAAGAGGAGCTATGCACATCAATTTTGTCAAATTCCGGAGTTCTTGAAATGTAATTGATTCCATCGACCAATGCTCTGCCAAAATTTGGCTAAAGGGAAGTTCATAGTGAACTCTATTATAGAGGATGGAATCCATATAGGCGAGATCTTTATTTTAGAAAAGAAACAAAAAAAGGAGGAGAAGAAGAGGACGTTTGAGCTTTACAACCTCCAACTTATAGTATAAGAAATGAAGTCTAATTTGACTTTCTGCAACTCTCCTCCTTTCCCATCTTCAGTTCTCTTTACTGCAAAGTCTGTTAAAACTTAACGTTGCCCTTAATTTATGAAGAGAACAGAGACGCAAACAAGGATATGAATATGAAAAGTCAAAAAACTTTATGCCTTATCATACCTTATACGTCAAATATCACGAAATTTCAGCTGTGGTGTCCATTTGAGGTGCAAGAATATTTTTCCTGATTTCGTACCATCAAGAGGAAAACTGTCCTGAATTTCTCCTTCTAATAAGGCCCTGGTGAGTGTCATAATGCATCTTCCAATCTTGTCCTGAAGAATTAATGTTATTCATCAACATTTAAGTTGCAGCGATTCCTCAACTTCATGCCACAACAGAAAATCAAGCATAAATTTGATGCGAATGTGCAAAACATGCGTGGAAAGACATGCTGAAAACAAGAACTAGTGTTGGAATATACAATGTTATGACATTTAGCATTGTATGAGAGCATCACCTTTCCAAAAGTATCATGGTCATACACTTCCAAGATCAGCATATCATGCAATGCATCCTCCACAACAAAGTCAAAAGTTTGATTCCAAACTGGATTCAGGCTGTCATTCACTACCTGAGAAGCGGAAGAAAACATCATAAGATTGTTCAATTTTCTATCCTTCCACTTCGATAAGAAAAAGGATCCAAGTACATATAAGAGTATACTCAGAAAGTTCAGCTGATGAGGACCTTTCAAAAGCGAGTAATGACTTGTGAATCCAAAAGATTTTTCATCAGATAATGTTTGTGAAATGAAAATGTTAAGGAAGAGGAAGTAGAAAAAGAAGAACAAGCAGATACTGTGAGCAGAAGAATTCATCTCACCCGAGTTTTGGCTTTTGCTTCAGATTTCTTCATCACCAGAGAAACAAAGGGATCAGCCTTTCCCATCAAGTCTACTGCTGGCAAATTTTCAGCTGCTATAACAGTCACCGATAATACTCCTCTCACAATGACATTTTTTTTCTGGTCCATAATTCCTTTAACATCAGTTGCACCATCACTGCCATTCTTAATGGCCCTCTCTAGGGAAGTCAATTGGAAATCAGGATTAAAAGGATTTTTCAGGTTGCTCTCTGTTCCAAAAGGTAAATACAAGAGCTCCAAATGCACCTAATTCCAAGAACAATTTAGAATGAGTACACACCCTCATGAAATGAGTGAACTTCATAGGAAAATCAGGATGAAAAAGAAAAGAAAAAACTGATAGAAAATGACAGTCCGGACTCATGAGAATGGAAATGAAGCAGCAATAACACTTTGTAGTGTTTGAAATATTTCAACCAACAATAGATTTGATCTCACATTTACATAGTTGGAGCTGAAAACTATGTTTCCTTCTTGAAAGCAAATTTATCAGGAAACTAAAGAATTCTTTTGGCTGAGACCATTCTGCTAAGTTTTGATACCCTCAAATGACATTATTCTCTGTTCCATTGCATATAACCAAAAGTATGAAACAAAATTCAGTCGCATAGCATTCATCACTTAATGGTAGTTACAATCTCCATACTGAGTGTAAAGGGTTAAAAGTCTGAAATAAACATAGTGAAATCTCAGCAGGCATAGAAGTCTCTCACCTGACCCCTGTATTTGGTATCTCTTTGAATCTCCAAATCCTTGACTAAGTTCAACCATACATCCTTTACTTTACCAGGTTCTATAACCTTTATTGCGATTTGAGCACAACCAATGAGTTCTGAGGCCTGAACTCCTTCATCATCAAACACTCTTACTGTCAAGTGTTGAGTTGATGCATCTTCGACAATAAACTCAAAGTGTTCATTCCATATGGGATTCAATTGGTTATTCTGCAGATGTCTCACAAAATGATGAATGATCCAAAGGAAATGATAAAACCATGCTTCAGAAGGGCATATTCGCTTACAATTATCTTGCTGGTTTTCATTCTATCACGCAGAGGACGTACAAATAAAACAGCATAAGGATCCGATTTACCAATGATGTCCTTATTCGTTAATTCTTTACCCTGAACAAGCTTTACTTCTAGCATTCCAACTGGCTTCAACTCCAGGTCACTGAAACGTCACAAAAAATACTGAGAGTCGCAGTTTGTATCAGAAATAATAGATTTTGATTCGGAGTGAATATAACCATTAGTTTGTAAGGGAGTCAAATTGCAAATCCATGCGCTGCCTTCACATATCAATCTAGTTTAAACCCAAAACAATTCAGATGATGACATGCAAAACTCAAAGGAGCCTGAGACTGCTACTTTTTATATGATTATACCAAAGTATCCATCAAACTTTAAAGTGGAACAGAAATGAATATCTATTGAACATTATCCAGAGATTCCATGAAAATGTGGAACCTGCCTGATAAGAGTCCAACCTAAGCTGCTCAGAAGTATAGGGTCTGTTCATTCCAAGACTGATATTTAACAGTGATCAACATGGATAAAATTAAATTACACAGGACAAACAAATAGCTTGTACTGAGGATATAATTCAGGAAATAAATAAAACCAAGTCTAGGGCTAAGGATACCAAAGAAATTTCTAAGTTCAACACTGATAATAGCAGGATACCTATAATCCCCAGGCAAAATGGGTACAATTTTTCTAACTGGCCATGTTATAGAATCTTCAATAGCATCCTTTATTGTTTCCTGCACAAAAAAGGAGCTTTGTCAGACCAACAAGTAATGTAAGCTTAGTCTCATCAACAAAAGTAACAGATAAAATGTTGTCCATTGAAATTACTACTATCTTCTATTAAGATAGTGTATTTGAGGTCATATCAAGAAAAGGATCAATTTTTACATCAAGGGAAAGGTAATAGGCTCACTTCCGTGCCAGCCTCCAAACACAAAATAAATAATATGATGACATGGACAATTGTTACCTTATCTAGAGCTGCATTAGAAAAAAAAAGAAACTGTGTACTAGAGCAGTTCTCTGAACATTCAATTGAAAAGCTTTTGATTCAATTATGAATCTAGGAATATACAAGAAATGGTGTAAGACAAGCTTGCTGTATGGGCCATCCTTTCAATTGTGAAGATTTAGGTTGACTTAATCATAGATTGTTACTTTGCGAGATTCGTAAAGCTTGTAGCTCAGTTAACACTCATTCTAGGGTGGCATTAACTTGGTCAAAGCTAAACTCATGTCGAGCCAAGATTTCGCTAATCTCATTGCGAAATTCTGCATTAGTTTTGCTGCGAGTATCCATGACCGTAGCCGGCTCTGATACCACTGATACAAATAGAATTTTGAGGGAGAGAGGCAAAGAGAACAAGAAGATTTTGAAGAGTTGTTATTCACTGCCATTTCCATCTGACAAGAGTACAATTTATACCACTAAAACAAAACAGCTAAGGCTAAAAAACAGGAAAAAAAAAAATCCTATCCAACGTAACTAACAGCTCATTCTTTCTTATCCAACTTAGCTAAAAACCAGTTCTACTGAATTATTAAATGGAATAGCAAAGCAACAACCTATGACTAAGTCAACCTAAATCTTCACAATGCAAAGGATGGCCCATATCACTTGGTTCCGACTTGTCAACCTTAAGAGTTTAGAGATTACATAATATGGATGAGGCGGAGGGAGGTAGAAAGAAGGATACTGGACTTGAAACTTGGAAGCCACATATGAAACTCAACCGTTTATACATTTTTTATGATTTTGTATTTTCCCAGTAGAACTTTGTAGCACAAAACAGCTAGTGGAGCCCCAAAATCATATTTCAATAAAAGTTTCAACAGAGTAATGCTTGTAAAATTTCTTCTAGAAGCAGAGAGTAATCTTTGCGGATGCATGGCATGTAGTACAGAAATGAAAGGATTATGGAAACAAAATTTCTCTTCATACCTCAATAGCATCAGAAATCCCGGGAATTGCTGATATCTCACCACCAATAACTTTAAGTCTGAAATCCATCTTTTTCTGCAGGAGAAAATTGATAATTTTTACACTTCACAAGTTACAAGCATTCAGCCATCAACAGGTTCATGCATAAACATGGTCTGTACAAATCATTTGGTATAGAGATGTGCCATCAGAAATGTGAACTTCAGATAAATTAATCTCTACGAAGGTTGAGAACAAAAGCATAAAAAAAAACTCACTTTTTCTCTCAAGGAATAAGAAACAGCTCCAAAACCTGGAAACTCTTCAACCAATGGCTTGAAGATTAACCTGAAAACCCCAGTGAATCCAATATCTTTTACCTAAATGAGGTAAAAACAGAGAAAAGAGAATAGATGAAGATGACGTATCTGAATATCGAAATAGAGTTGACAGTATAGCAACTGAAATTAGATAAATTTCATTTATGCTCTTGCAAACAAATTAAAATATCAAGTCCTGTAAGTTCTTAGATCATACTCAACCTAAACAAATATCGCTCTCTAAGAAATTAAATTAAATCTGACATGAAAAACAATCAAGAGAATCTCTAGATGATCTCACTACCATACGAAATTTGTGAGTTAACAGTAAGAGAATTCTCTCTGTTTCTTTTATGGTTTAGGGATAGACGTTGAAGCTGAGAACACGTGAAGAAATTGATGCTGGCAAATGGCTATCTTATTTAAATTTACCTGGATGGCGTGAATGTTTATTTTGTGGGAATTTCACTCATTTACTAATCAGGTTTACCACGAAACCTTCTTGAGATAGAGCAGTGAGTTAAATTACCTGTATAGGTAGTGAAACGCCGACTCTGGTATTTATATCAAGGACAATGCTTGGATTACCATCCCACTGCATCTCCAACTCCATGCTGACACTTCCAACTGGCTTATCACTTTCTATAATGGAAACTCCTGAATAAGCAGTTTGCAAATGTCATACCCAAAGCAATTGAAGAACGACCACTTAAAGCATTTGGCATTATTTAATAAAAATTCAAATACCACTTCTTGTACTTGCTGGTATTCTTCTTTTACAAGCATGATTGAGGAGTTAAACAAGTATCCAGAAATAGTTTTTCATTTAATTTTATACCCAGAAACATGCAAAAAAAGTTATTTACATCGAATCCATTGAAGTAATCATCTACTGACACATCCTGATATCTGTCGGGACAAAATGGAATTATAAGTTATCTGCATTCTCTTACTTCCGTTCCGAGTTCAGATTGCATCACATAACTATTAGGGGCCATATAAACAACACTTATTAAAATCGCAGTAATCTCAAACTTACCTGTAAACTGTGGAGCGACGGTACCAAGGGTGAACTTGGAAAACTTGAGAGAGGATAAAATAGCAGGTCTATATTGTTCAAGAATCGGCTCAACATTGCTTCTGATAAGCTCTGATGCTGCCTACGCCATCACATAACATCGGCAACTAACATTATGTCCCATATTGAAAAATCAAATGGTTATGAACAACGGAATCACGATTGACCCCTGAAAAAAGAATGAACACGAAATCACCTCATCAACAAAAGGCCAAATTTTGTCAAGTTGGAGGTTAAGCCAAGTTAACTGCAATTCAAAAGAAGCCAAAAATTGTTAGAGCCTGGACCGAATAAAAGTATTTTCCAAAAGATAATGCTATAATTAATAATTGAGTCAAGTTGGAGGTGTTTAACATAACTTCTGTCTCTGTGAAAAAACCACCCAAGAAGGATAAAACTCATCTGGAAGAAGCTTTCTTGAATCTAGCACTGTCATTCTTGCGAATGCTGCCACTGTCTTGGCCTGACAACAAAAATTAATAATAACAAATCTAAACCCAGAAAGATATTAAATAAGTTAGTTGAAACGAGGAACCAGCTACTTTAATCCACCAGAAGGAACATAGTATCAGCATATAAAACAAACATAATACCAATTCAATGCGCCGCGTGGATCTGACATTCTGGTAACGAGCATACGCCACAATCAACCCGACCCCAACAGACAACCCAACAAGCAAACCAACTAAGAAACCCATTTTTCCTTTTATCTGACTACAACAGTATGAGAAAAAGTTTATCTGCCCAGGTACGGCATTTGATCGGCAAACCAATAGGTGTCTATGAAACAGAGAATTTGGATCAGTGAAAGGTTAGTTCGGATGTTTGAGCATGAAGGGAATTAGGAGGTTGGGACGGTGTAGTTTTCTTTGGTTCTAAGTTTCCCAATGCGGAATCTGTTGTATCAGTACCATATCATATCAACCACAAAAGTTTTTTTTTTTTTTAAAGCATAGAGAGAACTAGAGAATAGTTTCCTATTTCCGTAGAAGGCCAAGAAGAGCAAAACATAAAGCAATGTTTGCCTCTAGTGCCTGTGCATCCAATGATCCGAAAACCCAAAGGATTATAAATTGAACTTGTCAGTTTAATTGATCACACAATTCGCAGACTTAATAGCAAATGAAACTTCATAAGAGTAATCGCACAGAACGAGAAGTATATACGGACATATAAAATATTATTTCTATTACTCCCTGTAAAATCTAAATAGACAGTTAGTTAGCAGTGGCGTAAAATGTTCTTAAAGGGGGAAATGGATCCAATTGCTAGTGAGGAAACGAATAGGTGCTAGAATGAGAATTTGGAAAAGTTGAGGGTTGCAACGGTGGAAATGGAGGGACTCGTAGGGAAAAAGAAAATATATGAGTAGATTCATTCAGAAGGGGTTAACTTTATTTATGGGCTTGCCGTTATCAGCTTCAACTTCAACTATATTACCTGTCGTACTGTCACCGTGTCACGTGTGCCGCAGTTTGGGTGGATTTGGATTTTGATTGTTGACAGCGACCGTTAGTACGTGCCCTCATCAGATCCGTACAGCACCCCGTTTGGTTGGTTACGCTCCCGCATCAATCCATACACCTCTAACCATCTCTATCGTCAACCTAGACATTTCTCTTCTTATTTTATTCAAAAATGAAAAGGAGGATAAACAGTAAAAATCAACGTTCATGCTTACTCCACTTGGCATGCTGAAATAGCGTATTATGAAGCTGTACAGTTAAAGAGTATTTTGTTGGTAAATTACAAAATTTAAAAATATTAATTTGAAATTTTAAAATGAATATTAATATATTTTAAAACTCAATTTTTTATAAAATATATATCATTAAATTATAAACTAATGGTCACACGTATCTTATTTATATTACTTCAAATAAAAATTTCAAAAATATCAAATACTTCAGATATTTCCTCAATATCTATGTTTATGGTTTTTTTTTTCCTTTATGAAAACTCTTAGCTTCAATGTTTCTTGTTTGGTTTTCGAAATGCGTCTTGTTTATTCTCCTAAAATGCTTTCTTCTGTCTCCCCTCTGTTTCCTATATTTCTTTGTTAGTTCCTGCGTGTTTGATCTAATAGAAACTCAAGTTGCTCTAGCATGCATGAATAAAGAATAGCAATAGTAACTCTCAGCCTTGGCAACATAGATGTTCTCGTCTCTGAAACCCTTGATAGGATCAAAGAGCTCGATATATAAATTGATTACACAGCAGCTCCAACCTTCTTCAGTTATTACCATGGTTTTCTCTCTATGTTTTGAGTAGTTAAAAACTTTACACCTCTCTTGTTTCAAATGGTATCCCCCTACACCCTCTTGTAAGATTTAACTTTCATTCTTTATTAACGCATTTTCTTCTTTCTTTTTTCAAAGAAAATAATAGTGATTCTCAGCCAAAGTTTAGTAGCAAATTGTGGTAGTTCTTGATAAGCTAACCCCATAGATAGTGAGACAAAAATATGTGACTAGGATTTACAATGTGTGTATTTGGAGAGTGCATGAAAGATCTTGATGGAACATACTGTAATCTATGTTTTGCTTAGTGCAAGACACATATTTTAAGTTATCTTTTGTTGCAATTAGGCACTCATGGAGGCAGGTTATTTTATGACGACTATTGTCTAGGGCACAATGAATATAACTTTTTTAACGAGTCATTGACTCCTCAAAATAAGATGGTTTGTACATATGGGGACTTTAGAAGTGGTAATATGACTATTTTTAGTGCTAACGCTTCGAATTGGTGAGGAACTTGAGTGTTCTTACTTCAAATATTGTCGGCTTCTATGTGAGCTCTTTCACTAAAGGGAATATTACAATGTACAGTCGGCTCAATATTGTTTGGAAGTCATTAATTGTAGTGTTTGTGAGAGATGTTTAGAGAATGCTATGTAACACGTAACAGAAGCCTTAGTTACGTATCTTGAATCGAACGTGAAAGAGAAATAATGAAAAATGCGAAAATATCTGATTTTGGTTATATGACTTTCCAACAAGCTTTCCGAAGCTATAACAAACATGAATCTACCGAGAACTTCACAAGAGTTGCTCACCACAACACGTTAAAGCTTTTCTGTAGTTTTCTATATATATGAACCCCTAAATGGGTCAGAGTATCCGTACGTTTACGATTTACTACAGCAACCATAGAGGACCTTAACCTTCTATATATAGCATCTATATCGAGCATCTCCATCACGAGATCAATATAGGTTCGATCTATATTGATCGGGGTTTATTTTCCTTATGGACTTAAGCCCATTAACTTAGATCCTTTATTAGCTTACTTTATTATCTTTATCCGAATCAAATTTAGTTAAGTTAATTGATAAGTTACTAGAACTGCTAAAATGCAATTAATTGTCCACCAAATAGAAAAATATCTAACATTCTCTCCCATGGAAAATAATCAATTGCTTTATTAACTAAAGTTTAAAACCAATTTGAAAATACAATTAAGTCACGTTATCAAATTGGTACCAAGTTTAAAACAAAAAATCTGATCTAAAGATAATGAAAGTCCATCATTCCGTCCCGCAAGGTTTTTGATACCGAAAAATATCAAACACATGTGTCATAAATGACACAGGTGCAATATAATCCCGCATATGCAATACCTCACTAACATAAATGAGAAAATGGAGTTT
>JAOTAY010000008.1:17533132-17562549 GCA_025629805.1 Erythroxylum baracoense
TTTTTTAATTATTTATACAACAATTAATAGTTTATTAAATCAATGGACTTTTTAGTCATTTTATCTCTTTTTAGCAATCGCAACCGCACTTGCCAAACACCTATTTTTATATTTCAGCAATTACCAAAACAGTAATCCCAAACAGATAAATACTTATTAAAAATAAGTACTTATCATTTCAGCAGGTTAATTTCAGCAAGTTATTAACTGCATCCTTCCCGAACTAAGCCACAGACGTTTTGCATCCGCTCCTGACGCCCGACTCGGGCATCGTATGCTTATGGCATTTTATTTTGATCTGTCAGTAACTAAATCCCACGCTGCTTTAACACGTATTACCTTTTTTCTGGGAAAGTTGACCTGATCACTGACACGGCGCCAAGGATTAGGGGATCACTCACGAGTCTATTGAATAAAATAATTTTATTTTATTTGGATAACTTACACGTATCTTTTGAGTTCACGGCTTCACGTGGGATTTGTCTTAACAAAAACAATTTGATAAGAATTAGCAAATGTACAAAACTCGACCGTCGACGTTGCATCAGTGATAAAAATGTTATATGTTTTTTTAGAAAATGAAAAGTGAATTCTCAAGAAATCTACAAATTGAAGATCCAAACGGAGTTATGTGCAAAATTCAAAACATATGCAACCATCCACCCAACATAATAACATGAATTTGAATTTTATTTAAAAAGAAAATCTCTATTTTATTTATATTTAAAAACAATTAAAATATAGTTGAATTAAATTGGAAAGAGCAAGATAGTTTTCCAGAGAAATCGCACTCACACTCGCCCGCTTCTCTCACTCTCATTTCACGCAAGACTGGACTAACGTCAGAAACGCACGCACCTTCTCAAACTTTCCATAATAACTGCTTTCATTTCATTTCATTTTGCCGTCTCTTCCTCCCTGGAATACAGTACAATTTGAGAGAGAGAGAGAGAGAGAAATGGCGGGAAACGACTGGATCAACGGTTACTTGGAAGCCATCCTGGATGTGGATCGAGGAATCGATGAGACGAAGCCATCACTATTGCTCAGAGAGAGGGGCCGTTTCAGTCCTACTCGCTACTTCGTGGAAGAGGTCATCACCGGCTTCGATGAGAGTGATCTTCACCGGTCCTGGCTTCGGGTACACACTATCTATTCGCTTACTTCTCATTTCTTTTTGGAATATTTTTGTGATATTTGATCTGCAGGCGGCAGCCATGAGGACTACCAAGGAGAGGAACACCAGATTGGAGAATATGTGCTGGAGAATTTGGAATTTGGCTCGCAAGAAGAAGCAGGTCTCTTGTCTGTCCAATTTACATTATATTGCTATTTCCATGTTAGTTCTTTCTCATGAATAATGAACAGAATTGCTTATAAAAGACAGAGACGCTTTGTACACACTTGAAACGAGCGCCACATTCTCATTGTGTATTATCTGCTTTTTCGTTTTTCTGTCTTCAACTTTAGATGTTTTCTGTCTTCAGCTTGAAGGAGAGGAAGCTTATCGTAAAGGTAAACGTAATCGGGAACGCGAAAGAGGCCGCAGAGAGGCAACTGCTGACATGTCCGAAGACTTATCAGAAGGAGAGAAAGGAGACGTTACTGCTGAACTTTCATCTCACGCTGATGGCCTTAAATGTAGAATTCCCAAAATAAGCTCTGTTGATGTTATGGAGAATTGGGTTGTTCAACACAAGAAGAAGAAACTTTACATTGTGTTGATAAGGTATGACTAGCAGTTTTTTGTTGATATATATATATATATATATATCCTTTTGTGGAGCTCTCATCTTTTCCGTAGTTTATAGCGGTCTTAGTTATTTCTAATAAACACTCTGTGCAGTCTCCATGGTCTGATTCGTGGTGAAAACATGGAGCTAGGGCGTGATTCAGACACTGGTGGTCAGGTAAATCTTGGCCTTCCCTTCTTTCTCCTTTCAAATTTCATTACATGATGTCGGGATCAATCATTCATAGCATCTCAGAAATCATTTGCCATATGTTTACCTATTGGGATGTCCTTAATTTAGTGTTATTAAGCAGGTTAAGTATGTAGTGGAACTTGCAAGGGCCTTAGGCACAATGCCAGGAGTTTACAGGGTTGATTTGTTGACGAGACAAGTATCAGCTCCAGATGTTGATTGGAGTTATGCTGAGCCAACTGAGATGCTGAATCCGAGAAACCATGATAATCAGATGCAGGAACTTGGAGAGAGCAGCGGTGCTTTCATAATTCGTATTCCGTTTGGTCCAAAGGACAAATATATACAAAAGGAATTACTTTGGCCTCATATTCCAGAATTTGTTGATGGAGCACTCAAGCATATTATGCAGATGTCAAAGGTTTTGGGGGAGCAAATTGGTGAAGGAAATCCAGTCTGGCCTGCTGCAATTCATGGACATTATGCTGATGCTGGTGATTCTGCTGCTCTTTTATCAGGAGCCCTAAATGTACCCATGGTTTTCACTGGGCATTCACTTGGAAGAGATAAGCTTGAACAACTTCTAAAACAAGGACGGCAATCAAGGGAAGAAATAAATGAAACTTACAAAATAATGCGACGGATAGAAGCGGAGGAGTTGACTCTTGATGCTTCTGAGATCATCATTACTAGCACTAAACAGGAGATAGAGGAGCAATGGCGCCTGTATGATGGCTTTGACCCAGTACTAGAGCGTAAACTTCGAGCGAGAATCAAAAGGGGTGTGAGCTGTCATGGAAGGTTTATGCCTTGCATGGTTGTAAGTATCAAGATGTAGTAATTGGAATAATAAAGCTTTCAGCAGCATCTAACCAAAATATTTACTGGCATTATATTTTCTCTTGTTCTCTTTAATCTATTTCAAACTTGTAATCTATGTGCAGGTAATTCCTCCTGGAATGGAATTCCATCACATCGTTCCACATGAAGGAGATATGGACGGAGAAGATGGAAGAAATGAAGATAATCCTGCTTCTCCTGACCCACCAATTTGGTCAGAGGTTAGCACAATGTTGCTATGAGTTCCTTTGTTTTTGACAGCGTGTTAGATTTATATTTAGTTTCTATTTGTTGTTTCCACCATCGATTATTAATTCGTAGAATCATCATTGGCAATGAAGGATGAAGCCACATTGTATGTGTTAAGGAGAGTGTGTTAATCTACATTCCATATCTAGGAACATTTTCAGGAATGATTTTTGCTTCACCATTCTGAATTGGCAGATAATGCGCTTCTTTTCCAATCCAAGGAAACCCATGATACTTGCCTTGGCCAGGCCAGATCCCAAAAAGAATCTTACAACTTTAGTCAAAGCGTTTGGAGAATGCCGACCCTTGAGGGAGCTAGCTAACCTTGTATGCCCTACTCCTCAAGCTAAACATGTTCATTACATGCATTTTCATCTATCTCTTTCTCTCATATCAATGTTTACTCAACATGGTTATTTTGCACAATTGCTTGTCCATCCTGCAGACATTGATAATGGGGAACCGTGATGATATTGATGACATGTCAAGTGGAAATGCTGCTTACCTTCTTTCCATTATCAAGCTCATTGACAAATATGATCTTTATGGTCAAGTAGCATATCCTAAGCATCACAAGCAATCTGATGTTCCTGACATATATCGTCTAGCAGCAAAAACAAAGGTATTACTGGTATCTTTGCAGAGAAAGCATTACTTTTGCTTACTACAACAGAACACTCTTCAGTATAAAAGCTGGCAGTACTTTACACTGTTTTTATATACATTTCCTTTTGGCGTAGTTAATAGAATGTCGAAAGTTTGGCATTGCATCTTTGATGGTTCAAATGAGTACGTACTTAACATCTAGCTGGTGATTACAGCCTGTGTAATATAATTTGGATTGTGCAAACAGAAGGAAATATGTATCAATTTGATTTCAAAATTAGGAGTAGAATATAAAAATTTGAGGTTATGTTTTTCTTTGGAAAACATGTAAAACAAGAAATCGGGTAGATATTCTTGCCACTTGGCTCTTTGCTTCTTCCTATTTGTTTGAGTCACACAATGCACAGTTGCTTGCTAAGGAAATTAATGATTAGTGTGAGATTGCTGCAGTTTGTAATCTGTTGAACATCAGTTCTACAATTTATTGTTTTTCTTTCATTCAGGGTGTATTCATTAATCCAGCTTTTATTGAGCCTTTTGGGCTTACTTTGATCGAGGTGCTTATTCTTGTCTCTTATCTGGATTATTTTCTGTTTTTATGTTGGTTTCCTGATAATCTCATGTCAAGTCCTTGCTGAACAGGCTGCAGCTCATGGTTTACCAATTGTTGCTACCAAAAATGGGGGTCCTGTTGACATTCATCGGGTGTGTCTAGTTCTTTACCATTCTTAATTTTGATAGTAGTATGTATTGAAGCTTCTGTAAAGTGAAGTGTCATATGAACTTCTCAAACTGACCATAACCTAATATAGGTACTTGACAATGGACTACTAGTTGATCCCCATGACCAACAGTCCATTGCTGATGCTCTTCTTAAGCTTGTCTCTGATAAGCATCTTTGGGCAAGATGCAGACAGAATGGTCTGAAGAATATTCATCTTTTCTCATGGCCAGAGCATTGTAAAACTTATTTAGCTCGAATAGCAAGTTGCAGGCCTAGGAAGCCTCAATGGCAGAAGACTGAAGATCTCCAAGATTCAGTTTCTGATTCCCCTGGTGATTCTTTGCGAGACATACAAGATTTATCTTTGAACTTGAGGATTTCTTTGGATGGAGACAAGAATGAAAGTGCCAATCTTGACAATTCGTTAGATAATGAAGAAAGCGCTGTAGATAGGTCAAAAAGGATGGAAAATGCTGTTTCCTCATTGTCAAGAGGTTCTATAGGAGGCACTGAGAAGGCAGGCTCAGCAGAGAAAGCAGACCATAATGCGGCCAATAATAAGCTTCTAGCCTTGAGGAAAAGGAAACACCTTGTTGTCATTGCTGTTGATTGTGACTCAGCCTCTGAGTTCCTCGATATTACTAAGACAATTCTTAAGGCAGCTGAGACAGATAACCCTACTGGGTCAACAGGGTTCATATTGTCCACAGCACTTGCCATATCTGAGATACATTCTGTTTTGGTATCAGGAGGCTTTAGCCCGATGGATTTTGATGCATTGATCTGTAACAGTGGTAGTGAGCTATATTATCCATCTTCAAGTGCTGAGAGTACCCCTGGCCTTCCCTATCTCCTGGACTTGGATTATCATTCACAGATCGAGTATCGTTGGGGTGGAGAGGGTTTGAGGAAGACATTGCTTCGTTGGGCTGCCTCTTTCAATGAAAAGAAGGGACAGGAGCAACTTGCCGAAGATGAGTGTGGATCGACTGCATATTGCTATGCGTTCAAAGTGAAAGACATATCATCGGTAATTTTCTTGATTATATGGCACTAATTAGTGTATATATTGCATACTGCACTACCATTTACAGTCATTTATAGTGATTCGATCGAAATCCTATGTCTATGTGATGCACACCAGATTCTTCCAGTGAAGGAACTTCGGAAATTGATGAGGATTCAGGCTCTTCGATGCCATATTATTTATTGTCAAAATGGTTCCAGGGTGAATGTGATTCCTGTGTTGGCTTCTCGGTCGCAAGCTCTGAGGTATCCTTGCTAAATTAGTAGAGGATGTTGATGAAAATAAGCATGGAATTTCATCATTGCTTTTCTTATGACGTTTAATACGTTCAGGTATCTGTATGTTCGATGGGGCATAGACTTGTCAAATTTAGTGGTTATTGTGGGACAGTGTGGCGACACAGATTACGAAGGCTTACTTGGCGGGCTTCATACAAGTATAATACTGAATGGAGTTGGTAACAGTTCTCGTCAGCTCCATGCTAACAGAAGCTACCCCTTACAAGATGTCATTCCAGCTGACAAGCCCAACGTCTTCCAAACTAAAGGATATTGTTTTGATGACGTCAAGGAATCATTGGAGAAGGTAGGAATTCGCAAGGGCTACTGAATTACCTGTTGTTGAGTAATTCCAATGATTGACCTTCTCTCTCAATCATGTGCCACTTGCTATGCTTCGTCAGGCTTTGGTAGAGCTTAGTACGTGGCATCCTTTATGACGGATTCGGTTCTAAAGGCACTGTTTTGTTTGTCCATTTCTCCTCCTTATTTATGATGCTGAGGCCATTGCCCATTGGGAGCAAGTAAGGTGGCAAAACCAGGTTGCTGTCATTCCTGTGCCTCGAAAATCAACTACTTGCTGTTAATCTGTCTCCCAAATACTCTTCCGTCGCTTGCCGATGGAATAATTCGATGTGCTGGGTTCGGAAAAGCAAATGACGCTATAACGGTTTCTTCATCTCGGCCCACAGAACGGCCTTTGGATTTTGCTCTATGTAAAATTTTATGTAAAATTTTTTACGCAGTTCGTTTATCCTACCGTTTATTGATTTTGGTTTCTATTTTCTTCAAATAAATAATATCCTACTTGATTGTTAATATTAAATATAAATATAATTTATTATTAATACTAGTTGAATATTAAATAAGAATTTGAAACAAATAATAAATCAGTAAATAATTTTATTTTTATCTCATAAAACTATTTAAAATCTTAAAAGTTATGTAATTTAAAGATATTTTTAATTAAAAATAGACTCAAAAAATAAATATCAAAGTTAAAAATATAATATTTTAAAAATTTATATACAAATTAAATAATTTTATTTATATTAATCATTAGTAATTAATAATATATAATTAAATATTAAATATCAACTAATAATAAAATCAGGTTATCAAAAACTAAATTTTATTTTTATGATTTTATAAGTTAAAAATAAAAATAAGAAATAAAAATAAAAAACAAAAGAAAATATATGAACCAAAAGGTTCAGAAGGCTCTTGCTATTGGATTGGAAAGTTAAGTGGTTGATTTGCAAGTTGAAATATGAATTAGAATTTCAGCGTTCAATTACTTAAATGAGAGGGTATTGTATTAAAATATGAATATGCTTAGATCAAAATATGAGCATGCTTTTACCAAAGGTTATATTGAACAGCTGAGCGTCCTTTGTATCAAAAGCCAAATTAAGTCACCCTACAAAGGTATTCAATTGGTTGTCTAAGAAATATAATAGCTGAATATCGTTAAAATTTCACGCTCAAAAAGTTGTGCTTAGGTGGTGTTATTTCAAATAATCACAGAAATATAATAACAAAATATTGAATTAGAATTACAAGATAATCCAAGTTCATACACAATCTACTTAATTTGGAAAAAATGATACAATAAACTTTAAAGAGGGTAGCCACTAAAAGCCATCATTTAATAGAGTGTACACTAAATTAGACCAGAGAACTTATGTTAGCAAGAAATGCACAAAATAGTCTCACAGTAGGCATGAAACTCAGATGAATTCTTTAAATCTTAGCTCTCAAGTTTCTTGTCATAGACATTAGTGTCTTTTCTTGGATATTGTAATACTTCTATCATCATAACGGTGTAATAGCTTAGCTCGTGTTAAAAAATTTCTTCATTCATCTTTTCGGAAAAAAAAAATCCAAGTTTAATGCATCAAATTATGATCAACTGAGACTGTTGATATTTAATATGGAAGTTTAAATATAAAAAAATAATTGTCAAAAAATAGTTATTGAATTAGATATTAAACCTATTAGAGTCTTGGATTCTATATGAAAATAGGAGATTTACCACTAAGTGATCTATATGTCTTGTTTAACTCAAATCAAGTTCATAAAAGTTAACACTATTATGATAATTAGATATATTTTTCGATCACTGAGTCAAACTTACCAAAATAAAAACAATAGTGGAAAGAAAATGAAAACAAGAGAAAAGAAAAACATTAACAAAAAGTGATGATTCTCTTTTTATGCTCTTGCCTCTCTATAGTTTTCTTTTAATCTTCCACCTTCTTCATTTTCTTTTTCAATCAAACACCTTTCTCTTTTAGTGGCCGTTAGTTAGACGAGATTTTTCTTGCTAGAAACTCGCCAGGTTCTTTTCTCGCCTTCTAATCTTAAGCACATTTCTCTCCTCTGATCGTCCCTTCCTTTTGGCTATTTGACTCTCCTCTCACTCAATCTAATTCTCTTCATTAAGCCACTCTTCATGGCTTCTTCAGTACTTTCCCATAACTTCTCTATGTATCCCCTTTAATTTGACCTCTATATTGCTTAGCTTAAGCTTATCTCTCCTCCAAGCCTTCAACTTGTCTACTTTTGAGCCTCCACTAAGACCCTAAAATTCTCTTGTGTTTTATAAGAAAACATGAGGCTAAATAGTATATGACTCTTTAACTTTTAAGAATTTAAGGTGTCTCTCTCCTTTTCCAACAATAGCTCTTGGTAGTATCACAATTGTTATATGCAATATAAATTCTCATGTATGGAGCAGGCAAATGGTCTAATATCCTTTTTTAAATGGTCTAATATCCTTTTTTAGTTCTTTACTAACAAGAGGCTTGCTTTCCCTATAGTTCAAAAATGGGTCACTAACAGCTGGTCTAAATTAGGATTAGAGGAAATTCTCATTAACAAAAAAGATCTATTCCTCTTCAAGATCATTAGGGAACATAACTTGAAGAATATTATAGAATTAGGCCCCTGACACATTTAAGGTAAACCTTTATTCTTAGTAAAGTGGAAACCTAACCTAAATTTAAAGGCAATAAAGTTGAGGCATGTCCCAATTTGAGTAAAATTCCATAACTTATCACTGGAATATTAGTTTATAACTGAAGTAAGCTACATTGTTAGCTTAATAGGAAAGATCCTAAGATTAGATAAGCATATAACCATTATAAAGAGAGCATGACATCCAATAGTGTGCATTAAAGTGGGTACAAAATCTCAGTTACCTAAATCCTTAAGAATTATAAGGTTAAGTGATGATGGTGATTTAATAAAAGATGAAATGTAAGTTAACTACCAATAGATGCCATCATAAGGGGATAGCAAGGAATGAAAGATAATATAAAGAAAAATTCTAGATCGTACTATATGTAAAACTATAAAGCACTCAAGCTCCTTATTCTTGTGACACTAATCCTTTTCAAGTTCAAACGACCATTTTTCATGTAGTCCTACATAGTAATTAGGTTCCTCAACCTAGAGGCACAACCACACTCCCAACCTCTGGCAATAGAGCTCTTGTAGAAACATAAAGCTGTCAAGTTTCTAATAGTAGTTCTACAACTCCTCCCTCAAACTTAGACAACCTTATTTTTGCAAAACCTAACTGTACCAAACTCACCCCTTTAAAGTGGCTGCCCTTTTTGCTAACAGTGCCACTCACCAAAAACATACCTCCTTATTGTTGTAGATGACTCGTCTAAATCACCTATATAGCTACCAAACGATTAGCCTTCTTTATCTTCAAAAGTAGAGAATTTAGCTACCAAATGATTAGCCTTCTTTATCTTCAAAAGTAGAGAATACCCAAATCTCAACCTTATGGCTCCCCTTGAACCCCTTTTAAGGTTTTTGAATGTTCCTCTGTAAATTAAAAAAAAACTAGGATGTAAAAGTGAAGAAAAATGTCATTTGACCTCCTCTTTTAGAATTTTAGAGGCTTTAGCAAAGTCCAAAAGTAAACAATAATTGACAAATACATCAAAAGTGATTTTCTAGCTTTGATTGATCTCCAAAAAAATAAAACAAAAGCATACAAGCTAGGCAAGCATTTTTAGTTCTTGCCTAAAGATTGGTCAACCAAAACCAATCATAATGCCCATTATAATGGTTAAGTAGTTGCAACCTTTGATCCAAAAGTAATGTCAGTTGCCTATCATCCTTACACCAACTAGTTACTTCACCTTAGGCTGATAGTTTTACCTCAAAATACCCAAATGGAAGTCATTTTTTTATACATAAAACTTCAACTACAATAGAAGTAAACTATTCGTTGATATCATTAAAATTTCTAATTCTATAACTTCCCCTTGGGGAGTTTTGGGAGATTCCGATTATGCTTTCTTTTCCAATGAATTAGATGGTCAAATAATCTCTAAGAAACTTTATACTGATGAATTTAAGAATTGTATCTCTCTATCTGGGTTGACTGATTTGAAAACTGATACCCAATTCTTCACTTGGAGCAATAAGCAATACGGAAAATGGCATATTAGGAAAAAATTGGATGGTGCATAAGTAAAATCCTTATGGCTAACTTCTTTTAATAATAACATATCTCACTTTAACCTCCCTTTACTCTCAAACTATAGCCCTATTGAGGTTCATTAGCTAAACAATCTAAAGTGTAGAAACTCCCCCTATTTAAATTCTTCAACTTCCTAATAGATACTCTATGCTTTGAGGAGGCTATCAAGAGAGGAATTAGCACTTAAGTCACAAGTTATGATGCATTCAAGTGTGTTAAAAAGTAGTAGACTTCCAAATAAGAAATAAAACAATCAATAAAAGGAGCATTAACAATATAAAGGAAGAAACTTTAAAAATCAAGAAAACATTAGTCTCCCTTCAAAACAATTGAGCCTAAACCCTATTAACCCTGCATAATAAGCTTGAAAGGAATTTTCTCTTTCTCATTATATTAAGGCATTAAACAATCATAGCTTATTATTGAAACAGAAATCAAGAGTACAATGGTTAAATGATGGAGATATGAATACAAGGTTTTTTCATAACTTTATTCACATTAGGAGAAACATCAATATGATTGTTTTAGTGAGGAATCAATAAGGAGTAACCATACTGGAACAAGACCAACTCTTAGAATACATAGTTAGCTACTTCAAGCAAACTATAGTCTTCCCAGTTTAAGCATCTCTTCTCTCTATCAAATCTGATCATTTGTTTTATAATCAATTAACCAAACCTAAGATACAAGTCTCATCAAGTAATTCATAAAATAAGAAGTTAAAGATTCTTTATTCAACTTCAATCCCAATAAAGCTCCAGGGCTTGATAGTCTAAATGTATACTTCTACCAGAAAACATATAACTCTGCTAGTGAGATGGTCACAAGAGTTGTTATTGAATCTTTAGAATAGGAAAATTGCTTAAAGGGATTAATAAAATTCATATTTGCCTTATTCCTAAGTGCTCCAATCTCTCAACTCTCCATCACTATAAGCCAATAGCATACTGAAATTTATTATATAAGATCAATTATAAAATGCTTACCGTTAGAATAAAGATTAAATCATATTTCTTAATTAGATATAGCCAATGAGCTTTTATGTAAGGAAGGAGCAATGGAAATAATATTTTAATCAATCAAGAACTTTTCAAGAACTATCATAAGATGCTTTCAACTCGAAGTTATGCTATCAAAATGGATTTAACAAGACTTTAGACTCAATTATTTAGATTTTACTCATCCATACCTTTTGATTTCCTAATAAATTCATCTCATGGATCCAACAATGTGTTACAACCACTTCTTATAGCATCATGGCTAATGGGGAGCCATCTAAAATATTTGAGGAAGCTAGAGGGTTAAGATAGGGGGACCTTCTTTCCTTTATATATTCATCTTGTGCATAAAAATTTTACAAGACTCAAAACTAAGCGCATAAGTTTAAGAAGATTTTTTAAATTTAACTTCAATTAAAAGGGTTTTTAACTCTTTAATTATCTTTTGAAGATAACCTCTTGCTATTTTACGAAGTTAATACTGGTTCTCTTAAAACTTTAGTAGACTCCTTAACCCAATTCAACAATATGTTAGCTTGTCTATTTACTAGTCAAAGACCTAACATATCAAAAGCTGAGCAACTAGCTTAACTCATTGGTATTAGGCTTCAATAATTGTTTGTTAAATGCTTAAGAATCTCTATCTCTACTATAGAGCTAAACTACAAGGATTACTAACCCTTATATGATGTTATCAATAAAAGGATTAAAAGTTATAATAACAAAATTTTAACTTATACAAAGAGGGTCATACTCATTAAGTCTATCTTTATCAGCAACAATATCTAGTGGTACATTAGTGTCTTTTGTGACTTTGTAATCCCTTTATCATCGTAATGCTATAATAGCTTATCTAGTCTTAATAAAATTTCTTAATTCATATTTTCATAAAAAATAATGTCTAGTTGTGCTTTAATATACCCCTCCCAGTTAGCCAAGCCAAAGCCATTAGAAGGATGTTTGAAGAATTATTTATGGAACTAAAAAATATGAAGACTATTCAAAAGTCAAGGTAAACTAGTTTGAAATCTACTTTAAAGAAAAAGAGGGGGATCTTGGAATTAAATATATAACAAACCTAAATAAGGTGCTACTTTGGCAAAAAAAATATAGGAGCTTTTCATCAGTAATGAATCCTCATAGATTATATGGATACACTCATAATTTCTAAAAGGGATTAACTTATAGAAAATTCAACCCAAAAGCTACACCTTATAGAATCTTAAGTAAATACTAAAGATTAGGGACAATATCAAACCTCATATAGGTCTCATTATTGGAAATTGTGAAAGCACTACACTTTGGTATAATAACTAGCTTCCCCTTAGCCCACTATCCAACTTACTAAAATTAAATTCCTTAATGAACTTCTTGCCAGAGAACTCCAAGGGGACAGTTATCATTTAAGAAAATACATAATGCTTGCCTTTACATTCAATAGGTTTCAATTCCATAATCAATTCAAAACTAATATATCTGCCTAACCAACTAAATAAAGATAAATTTCTCTAGTTGAAGAATAGTGCAGATAATTTTACAAATATTTTAAGATGGGAAATATTTGCATATAACAAGTAATATGTACAATGGAGAAATTTGGTCTAGTTACCCTAAAACACCCTGAAGCTTCATTCATCTTATGGCTAGCAATCAAAGAGAGGTTTTTTAATAGGGAAAGGACTAACTCTGATATCCATTTAGCTTTATGTGTGCCCTTTGTAACCTAGAACCTCAATGACATGACCACCTTTTCTTTCAATGTCAATATGAAATATCAACTATGGAATATACTTTGTCCTTCTGCTCAACAGAAGATGTATGCATTCCAACTGGAATGATATCTTAACTTAAGCTACTAAAGTGACTTATAACCATCAACTTGATCTCAAGATCTTCAAAATCTCCCTAGTTGAATGTTTACTCTATCCGAATGGAGAAAAATAGAAGGATTTTTAAAGGATAATAAAGAGATTGTAATAGCATTTTCAACTATTTCTCTAAATGATAAGAGAAATCTAAAAATTGCATCAATCAAACTATGACATTAAGATGGAATGCCTTCATTCTTAACTTCTTGGAATCTTACATAAATGAATGATTGTTAAGGCCTCCAACATTTCTTAACTACTAATCTAACAAGGCTTTAACTTATAATACAAATGTTTGTATTGGAACACTTATCCTATGGATGTAGTTCTAGTGACCCTTTTTGGTTGTATCATTGTTAGTACTTTAAGAGCTTTTTAATACAAAAATTTTTAAATTCCAAGAACAAGATCCTAAAACTTTTTTTAAAGTGATATTAAATATTGAGTTATTTAACATGTTTGTTAGATTAAATGAAAAAGATTATACTGATAATTTACTCGAACTATTATAGTCTTCAATTTTAAAGGACATAATTAAGTTGGTTAGAATGAAGGGAATTTATTAATATCCGATTTTAAAAACATATAATTAAGTTAAAATCATTGTTAAAATAATCAAATAAAAATTTCATATTTTGTAAACTAAATTACTCAATTCAACAATCTGAAATGTATTTTATATAGGTAATTATTATAAAGTATTTTATATTGTTTATACAATAAAAATAAAAAAGGTAATATGAACCTTTGAAATTTACACAAATTAATACATCATCACTTAAAATTTCAATCTTTAGATTTTACCTAATAAACTTTCAACTTCAATTCCATAATTTTTTCCATCGAGGCCAAACACTTACATTATACAATATGCGTGCAAAGGCATGAGTACATAAAGAAGTTAGAAAGTTTCCTCCTAATTATCGTGGAAATGACTGAAAGACATCATTGCTCAAGTATAAATTGTTGTAAATCAAGAATAAGCACAGTAGAAGAAAAATAAAGGCCTATTTTCTAATCTTTCCACTTACCACCACAACACCTAACATTACCATAGGTTTTCAAAGACATATGGATTAAGTTAAAAATACTATTTTGTGATAGGCCATAAGCCTAATGGATAGACGTTGGGCAAGACTAGAGAATGAACCTAAGGGGCCCTAAATATTGTTAGCACTATAATGTTCATCCTATAAATGGTCCAAATTCACACGCATACAATTAAAATGTTAATTTTTGTAGATTATACTTGTTTATATTAATTAATTAAATATTATCCCACTTGGATTGCATAAACGTATCATAAAGTTTTCATAACAATATACATAGCTAAACTAACTGTACACAACTGATACACTGATAGGATCTATGGGTCCTATATAATTAGGCACTACTAATCAAGAAATATGAAATCAACTTCAATATGGATTCAATAAAATGAATATCATTAAGTTGCCATTCAGTAGAAATATAGAGTTATAAAACGTCATAAGCATTGTGAAACATCCATGATATGCATGCATTACACAAAAGCCAAGCAATCATTGGAAAACATAGCTCTTATTGAAACAAAGGAAACTAGGCTCTTAACAATCCTATATGAGGGACATGCTTTTGAAGCACATAAATCGGTAAGACTTTAATTTGCTATTTAAAATCATAATATTCTAAGAGAAAGAAACAATTGAATAATTGTCATAATTCAAGTTCAATAACCTCGAAATAGAGTCATTAGCTTCCAATGCTGAGATGAAGTATTATAGTCACATTATATGAAAAGTAGCCTTATAACATGTAATATACTCTACCTTCATAGTCAAAGAACTTTTTATGAAAACCCACCATTCCATCAAAAAGATAAGAATAAAAGTGGATTTCTTTTCATCTACATAACTTGTATAATTAGAGTCATTAAAACCAACCACTTTAAGAGTGTCAGTAAGCTAATATGTCAATATAAGATCCTTGGCACCCTGAAGATATTTCAAGAATTCTTAGTTGCTTTCCAATGGTTTTATCCATGATTGCTCAAGTATCTATTAAGCATAGTAAACTTAAAGTTAGTATCAAGACATGTGCATACGTTAGGCTTCTAATAAAATAATCTTAAGGGATTGATTTAATTTGGTCTCTCTCTACATCATTATGAGGACATGGGTAGTGGAGGATTTGTCACCTTTCACAATTTTTGTCTTTATAAGAGACTAAACTATATTTAAGCCTCTTTAAAATACAATTAATATAAATGCTTTAAGATAATCTAAGAACGCCATTGTCCCTATTATGAAGAATTTGTATGCCTAAAACATATGATGCTTTACCAAGATCCTTTATGTTAAAATAACTCAATAATAGATATTTTATCTTAATCAATAGGTTAGGGTCATTAGTAATAAGAAAGATATCTTCAACATATAAAATCGAAAATATGTACTTGCTTCCATTGACCTTCATGTATATACATTCATTAACAATATTTTTTGTTTAAAATGTTAATAGTGAAAATTTCATCAAACTTGAGATACCATGCCCTGAAGCTTGTATCAGCCTATAAAAAGCCTACAAAGTATGTTTTCTTTTATAACTATCTCAAAATTTGAAGATTAAATCATGTAGCCATCTTCATTTAAGTCCCCATTCAGGAAGTCATTGGAACAAAATTATTGGGTGATAGATTCAAAACATAAGCTACAGTTCTTAGAGCATGACTACATATGAATTCTGCCAACGAAGAGTTTGCCAATGTACATTAAACTATATTAAAAAATGGGTGATTTCTTCTTTCGGTAACTCCATTTTGTAGAGATATACTTGTAGACACCCATTACTAGAGGAGTAAACGGCCTATAATTATCAATACAAATCAACTTAAAGTAGTTTTATACACTTTCAACTTTAGTTTTTTTAAATTTGACATTCAATTTCTCCTTTATACAGTCAACAAAAATGTCAAAATTTGAAAAATCAAGATCCTGTAGAATCTCATCCTTTCTCTTTCATTCTTTGTTTATAAATATAATTCAATTTCTTGTGTTATAGAATGGAAGATTTGTCATCTAGTCTTAACCTTTTTATGGAAGAAACAATATTAAGAAAAGAAGAAAAAAAAGACACATCTACCAAACCAAGCATGTAAAGATTACCATACAAAAATTTCATTTCCAAACTAAATAGAGTCACATTAGAAAGTTACCTATTTCTTAAATAAATTGTAATCGATTATGTCAAAAACATATCCATAAACTACACCCCTCATTATTGATGGTAGGTATGCAACTTCATGCAACTCTTGAAGATATCTTATGGTAAGTTACAATTTGATTATCCCCAAAAACTCAACTTTGGTTATTTTACCATTTCCTATATATACATACTGCTCTATGCTAGTTGGCTTTTCTCTGTTTGCAATCTCCTACAAGATATTGGTAATGTGAATTATATCATCAAATTTTAACCATCAAGCATTTGAAAACATTCTAAGTAAGCCTTTAACTAAATATTACTTTTTTTTTAATTCTGGCCTTAAGCTTCTTATAATATGCCTTCTTGTGCCCAATCTTCTGATAGTAACTATATTTTCTTTCAAAACATTTATTCTTGGGAGCATTGGAAGCTAAGTTTCCCTTTTCCTATTTCCTTTATTACCTATATTTTATTTCTTGAAAGGATTTTTGTTATTGGTATTCTTTAGTGGAGGCTTCCTTTTTTACCACTATAGTTCTAGTTTATAACTACCTTCACACTTCTTGCCCTTCTATTCTTCATATCATCATATAAAAGTTTTTCTCAATCCTACCATTTTATTTGCATTTAAATTCAATACTAGTTCTAGAGTTTTAATACAGTTCGTGTTAATTGAGATCAAAATTTTTGTTTTTTATTGTTCAAAATGAATGAAATTGTTGGAATGAATCATTTTTAATTATTTGGAAAAGGATAAAGCAATATCTTTCATTATTTATGTTGGACTTATAATTTTAAGTTTTTTTCTACAACAAAATGAAGAGAATTGAATATTATCAAAAAGTACTTATGAGGATTTTTTTGACATGAACCCAATGTAATATCCACGTATTAGGGTGCACTTTTTTTTTTTTTTGGGTAGGGTCTTTGCTATTCCAAGAAAATGATGGCTGCGTATGTTTGTCATTGGTTGTGCAAAACTTGAACTTAAGGATGCCGTATTCATTTTTGTTTATTGTTTTATTATACAAAACTTCATATGTTAGGACATGAAAGTTTACTCTTGAATTCCCAAAATATTCCACCTAGGCCCATTGTTTAACAATCTTCCATTGATTTTTGTTTTTTGGTTTTATCCATCGAGGCCGCCATTAATTGTTGAACAAAACCTATTCTACGTTTGTAAAATCAACAGCTTTTGTGTTTTAAGCACATCACCATCTAATGAAGCACCTTATTGCTGACGAAGACTTATGGATGATGGCATGCAAACGTGGTTGTTGTTGGCGAGTGGTTGTCGTCATTTGTTGTGTTGAGGTGATTGGAGTAACAGTTGGAAAAGTATGATGTCAACGCAATGGTTGTTGGATGAGCAACAGTGTCGCCGCCTCTTCTTGCTAGTGTAGTCGTCGACAGTTTCTGGCATGGTGATAGGGAAGATGGCGACCAATGATGCTTTAATGGCTGGTGGCAGGTTTGTGATTGTTTTAAGGTGTCTGGGGTTTCTAAAGTGGAAGAGGCCACTTTCTGAATGTAGGTTAGGATATTCTAAAACTAGAATAAAGCTCAAACTAATCATAGCGCAAGTGCTGCTTGTTTACAAGGACAACTGAAAACTAAACCTAAAGTAAGCCTTATTTGCCTACAAGGATACCATAATCTTATCCTAGTTTACACCTTGTTTAATTATAAGATTAAATTATTCTAAGTCTTGAATAAGGTTTTTAAAACTTTTGTTACATATATAAGATTAACTTAATTTTTTTTAAAAATAAAGTTGTTTTGACAATTAAGAAATTTTAATTATTAAATATGATTATGACTTAAATAAAAATATATATTTAATTTATGCCAAATGGTCCATGAAGCCAACTTATATGTGGGCCTAACCTATGAACCATTTGAACTTAACCAAGATTGGTCTTAATCAAGATTAGTAAAAAAGAAGTTTATAGAGAGTTGAACCCTTCAACTTTGTTATTAAGAACTCAAATTAACCAATTTACAGTTATTACATGTATAAATTTAATTTAGACATATTCATTTATGTTTTTTAAATTTAATTCAACCTAAAAGTTTAAGAACTAATTCAGGTATGTACTCCCCGTGAATTTCACACTTCCATATTTAAGTAAGATTGAATTATGTATTCTACTTATTAAATATTTGGTTTATTTGACTATATTATGCATCAAATAATTCATTCATTTAATAACCTTCTTATTTAATTATTGGTTTTTTTTATAGGCATCATTCAGTAATGTGTTATTTGATAACTATTCTACTAATTTGTTTATTTGAACATTCATGATAATGATTTATCCTTTAAAATGATTTCAAGAAAGAGTCTCGAAAAATAAGAAGGGGAAGAGTAACATACATATCTAAACAAATACAACACATCATTAACCTAGTGAAACAACTGGAAGACTGTCATGTGTTTTATAGATAATACTTAAGGACTCATGTTATTCCTTGGAGGGTGAGCCTTAGAGTAACTAATAAAGTTGCTCCTTTATGACCATAAGGTCATAGGTTCAAGTTATGAAAACAACCTCTTTGTAAAAATACAAAGGGAAGGTTGCATACAATATAACCCTCCCTAGACCCTCACAAAGTAGGGAGCCTTGTGCATTAGGTACATTGACTTTGACTTAAGGACTCATGTGTTGAATGTTTATGCCATGATCCATGAACTCATACACTCTAATTATGAAGGTTTTACTTGTATTGAAGAGTTAATTTGGCCAATTCATAGGAAAGCATTGCCTCTAAAGGGAGAATCATTGATTAGGATATGGAATTCTCATTGTCACACACCATACTTCTTAATGGTGCAACTTTTATTACTGGAGTATATGAGAAGGAAAGTATTTAGGAGCATGTTTCACAGTGTTTTACTATTGAACATTGTTAGGATGATTACATATAATGCGAGAGATGAATACTTTTGATATTTAGTGTATTACCAAAACTTAAGTGTAATTATTATGTTATGGTTAAAATATATTGCTATTTCAATTATTATATATATATATTTGTGGTATATATTACTTATGATATCTGAAAAAAATGTCTAAATAGAATGGTTAGTTATTAATAAGTTATTATGTGGATAACGATTTGAAACTTAGTAATCTTTTGATTCGAAATGTAATTAAGAAAACAATTTAAGTTTTAATTTAGAAAGTTGCATCAAATAATTTGGAAATGTTAAAAATCAAATAGTAAATGTATCATAAAAGACTTCAATAAATGACTACTTCATCCAAGACTATTGTTATAAAATTCAATAGAGATGAAAACTTCAATGATGTCAATTATGAATTTGGAGTATGAAAATTCAATAAGTATTGGAAGAGCAAAGGATCTTGAGTTACTAAATGAAATCATAGAAGTTTCTAAGGAGGATATTATAGCCCAACATATAAAAAAACATAAGGTAAATAACCTATGTAAACAAAAGTACTCCTTGGCTTACAATAACATAGATGATGACGTTATGCAAGAATTTAAAAGGTGTGAAAATGTTAAGGACATATGGTTCGCACTAGTAGTAGACTTTGGGTAAAATTTTTAGATCAATAAAAGCAATCTTGAATGCTAACCAATCTCTATACTTGAACTTTAAATTAGAGTAGCACCGATATATAATTCTTTTCCAAGTTTTTATAATTCAATCAATTCCATGCACAGAAACACCAAAATAATACCGATGCACCATTGATCTTAAACACATCCATCCCATACCAAAAACCCATAAAAATTAGGAATTTAAGCTAGGAACACTTACCACTTTTCCTCTAATCTTTTGGGTATTTATTGAACAACTTTACTTGATCAAGATCTCTTCAAAGCTCCATCAAAACCCATTAACAATGAAAGTCCTCTTCTTTCTCTTTCCTTGGCTGACCTTTACACTTACTTCTTTTCTTTTCACTTTTGTTTTTGCTCTCTCACTTTTACTCTCTCTCAACACTCACAGTTACGTCAAATAATGACGTTAAACGTCTTACTTTAGGCTTTTTTATACTCATTTAACCGATTCCACATGACAACTTCCCATTGGTTCTCTTTTAACGACTCATCCTTCCACCAACACCATGTAAATGACCAAATTGCACTTTAATAAATACGAAAAATACCAAATTGCCCTTTAGTGCATACAAAAAGACCAAATTGCCCTTTAATGCATTTAATTCACCAAGTAACCGAAGCAAATCTCAAAAATATTCCACAACTGTCTTATCATCAAATTGACCATGAAATACTAGAATTAGAGTCAATAATTATTGAGTGGATGCTTTAAAATTTTTTGAATTTGTTTAAAATCATTAATACCCATTACTTTCCAAAAAGGGCATTTTAATCCCAAACTTTCGAAACTCCCAAAATCTATCATAATAAACTGATTTTCAATATGTTTCATTATCATTGGACTCTAATACTTATTTTGAATAATTTTCAATATTTTGAGGTTGGATCCCCCAAAAATCATTATTTATCCAAAAATACTATTCATCGAACATAAAAATTTATATTCAATGAAAGGAAAGATTCAGGGTTTTACACTTATAGTAGAAGACTCAACATTGGTTGCATTTTAGATACTATGTTCCACCATTCTATGATGTTCTTGATTAGGACCAAGTTTAGTTCATATTTGGATTGTTGGGTAACTGAAATTATGAAAAAAATCCATAAAGTATGCCATGCCCATAGAGAAATACATTTCACACTCATTGAATGGCTAATTATACCTTTCGATATAATGCCTATGGTAATATACATTTAGTGTATTGTCATTGAAATTTGTAGCCCCCAAAATATACTTAAAAGATAGTATATTCAGTTATTTTATTATATATTGTTTTCCCAACTCAGTAAAAGTTTATCTCTAATGTGATTATATGGATTTTCATTTTCTTTAGGAATGAGATTTTTATTCTAATTTTTGAAATTAAAGTAAGGGAGTTTGATTCACTGGAATGTTCAGTTATTAATATATGAAAACATATCTTATAAGATATGATTTGAGGAGAGCCTTGGAGCAACTAGTAAAGGTTATTCCTTTGTGACAGGAAAGTCACAGGTTCAAGTTGCGAAGATAGCCTCTTTGTGAAAAAAAATAGAAAAGAAAGGCTACGTATATTGATGACCTTCCCTTACCCTCGTAAAGCGAGGAAGCCTTATGCAGTGGGGTACATTGTGTTTTTTTTATCTTATAAAATATGATTTGGTAAGGAACAAAGATGATGTTTACAAATAAAAGAAAATTACCTCTTTCTTTTTTATTTTTCAATCAATTATAAATTATTAAATTATAAACCTAGAAATTAATTTGAGAAGTGAGTCTTGGACAAATTAATTTTGGAATTTTTAAAAAGAATAAAAAGGTAATCTTCTTCTTTTTTTTTTTTGAGTATCGAGAACTAAAATTTCATGTAAAGGGGACGAAAAGCACTTTTTGAAAATTGAAATGTACGGTTGAATGTTGATTACAACACTTATATTTAACAGTTATACGATTTCAAATGTGAGCCAACCAATGTTTTAAAAGCTGAACTGAACTAGTCAGTTCGACCAGGAATAGTATGAATGGGCTATTTGTCCGATTCAGTTTCATTTAATAACTTGTATATATACAAATTGGTTGATTTATTAGAGAACTGGTCGATTATCAATGAACCAGTTGGAACCGGTCAATCTATATACTTAAACTTCAGAAATCAAAAGTTAAAAACTCTCATCGGCTTTACTCTTTGCTCTTCACCATCTTTTCTTTATAAGTCTCATTGCTTCCATTTATGGGTAAATAAAGGGTATTGTTTTTAGTTTCAAATATGATCTTTCATTCTTTCTTGAAATTGCTGCTTCTCTTGTTAATCTCTCTCTCAAAGTTATGGTGGCTGTCAGGATGATTTTCTTCATGATGTAGTGACCATCATGATTGGGGCTTTCTCTCAGATCTGAAGTGGCAGAGCTTTAAACTTGGATGGCTATCTGTGTTATTTCTAGAAATGACTAAAGTATTTAGTTCAACGAAGATAGGTGAGGAAAGCCTTCGCAAATAGTAAAGATTATAAAGGAGAAGCCCAATCTTCTAAAGCCATTCATTAGATTATTTCGACTAAAAAATGAGTACGTTGTCGCTTTTTTCATTGGGAATGGGAATAACAGCTGACATGTCTCTTGAATGTAATGTACTACTCATTTTACATTTTAGTATTACTTTTGTTAACTTACTAGAGAGCATGATGGAAGAATATATTGCAAGTTTGTATAAGGTATCAGAACTAGATGGATGGAGGAGTAAGAAACCTGAGAGTTGATGAATGAGTTTTGGAGTGAAATTCTGATTCTAGTAGTCAATCCATATTTCTATAGAGTTCAAGTTTATTCAATCTACTATGTTATTCAAGGTTTTAATATGTTAAAAGATAGTAGATAAGGATAAGGCAATCAATAGCTTCATCAACAAGAGTACCAACTATAGAATTATATATATACTCTGATGAAGTGTTCAATTTGTTGATCTAAAACTCTAAAACTAAAAACTACACTTGCAATATTTGGGTAAGATAACACTTGGCTGTTTGAAGTAGAGCACACCTATAAGAGTTTGGTAATTGTTGGAGCAAAGTTTAATAAGTGAGTATGAGAATTTTGTTCACCATTTTGCTATTGGTTTTCTTTTGGTGCACATGTATTGTCATTTTAACTTTATCTGGATGCAATAATTAACTAACTATGTTTGCTAAATTATATGTGAGATATCATATATGAATAATTTCTAAAGTGATCTTGCTAATTTACTTTTACAATTTACGTCTTGCTATTAATGAAGTATTATTTTTCGTAGTTTCAATGACATTATGAGATATGGTCTTATAGGATATATTAATGAAAATTTATAAGAAACATAACTACTCTCTTTCTTCATCAAGAAGTCTAGAACTATTATTTTAATATAGCCTTTTAAAATTACTTATTTGTGTGGTAACACTAAAAAAAAAGGTGAAAGAATAAGTTATATACTTCTCTTTAGTTTTTGACATGCTTTTAATTTAATCAATAATTACTTTTCAAGTCTTTATGCCCATCTAATTACTTCACTTTGTATTTTTAATTTTTATAATTTACTTTAAACCTTATTTAGTTATTTGAACTATAATTTTTTAATTGTACCATAATTAAATTTAATTTGATATTATTAGAAATTATATTGACTCTTTCAATATTTGCAATGAATTTTATTTTTTTAAAAATTAAGTCAAAGAAAATAATAATATAAATATATAATTAATCATATAATAACTTGTAAATTGATTTATATATTTTACTTATTAACGTTAATTACTTTTTTACTATAATATAAGCTATTAAGTTTAGTATAGCCTCTAATTCATTGATTTACTTTTTAATGATAGTGGGATACTCCTAAATTAATTTACATAATTTTATTGGACTCAATTAACATAAATAGAAAATTTTATCCTTTTTTATAAATATTCATGTCATAATTATTCTTTATGATATAAAAGCAAAAGACCTCTTAATCTTTTTTTTGGGCTATTTTGGTGTATATTGTAAGTTACTTTTTTTCATACTTTTTAGGTTAAAATTATTATGGAGAATATATAATCATCATAAAAAGATTCAATGAATATAACATCCTCTACTCGTGGTAAGTCCGATCCAGCATGAAATTATTTTTCTTCTTTTTAAGCATTTGATGGGAATATCCAATATATTTGTATTTTTTTGGTAAATTATTTAAAAGGGGATGAATTTATAGAATGAAAGAACATCCTGCTGGTATTAAAGGGTAATATTGCTTCTTGCAAAAAATTACCATTTGATATATATGAGAGAATTGGAAATTATTTGCAACAACACGTAAAAAAGAAAAGGAAAAATAAAGAGGCTCATGATATATCATTTGGAGATGATGAAGCACCACAAGTATTAGATAAAGGAAAAAGGAAAGCTACTATTGACATAGTTTTTTTATTTTCCTCTAAGAACTACTCCTAGTTCTCAACCTAGTCAAAAAAGTGTTTTGGTTGATAAGGATGTTGTTTTGTGATGTAAAAGGGCATGGGCTAGATGGTTTTGTCATTCATATATTCCTTTAAATGCTTTAAATTCACCATATTTTCAAGAAGTAATAGATGCTACAACAACGATAGGTCTAAGATTTAAAGTAACTTATTGTTATGAGATTTGTGTGCTTTTGCTTTAATATTTTAAAAAAGAATATCAATTAATTGTTGATGCATATAAGTCTATGTGGGAACTAATAAGATGCATTATTATGGCAGATTGGCGGATTGATCAAAGACAAAGAATCTTGATTAATTTATTGGTTTATTTTAATATTGAAACAACTTTTATCAAGTGTTTTAATGCTTCTTATATGATAAAAAAGTGTTAATGCTTTATCTGAATTATTTTCTAAACTTGTCGAGTGAGTTAGACCAAACAATGTTGTGCATTTTATTACAAATAATATAACTAATTATATATCAGCTGGGTTCTTATTACAATCAAAGTATGGGCATATTTATTAGTTTCCATGCGCTACTTATTGTATAAATCTTACTTTAAAAGTTATTAGTGGTATGAATCATATTTCTAGTCTTGCTTTATGTGCATCTAAAATCACAATTTTTGTGTATAATCATATCAATTTTTTTTTGTCTTCGCTAAGAAAGCAAGAAGATTGGGTTGAGATCATGCGTCTCACTACTTCCAGGTTTGCAACTACATTTATTACTTTGAAAAGTATTTATGAACATAAACAATTACTTCAAAATTTAGTGACAAGTAAACATTTTTCAAGTTATAAGTTATCAAAGAGTGAAAAAGGAAAAGAATTTTTTTATTATTCTAGATAATAAACTTTGGAATACTTGCTTGATCATTGTGAAGATTGTAGCTTTGCTTAATTATAAGGTTGTTAACTTGGATGAGAAGCCATCTTTGAGGTATATATATGATGGTATATATAAAGCGCACAAAACTATTACAAATCTTTTTAAAGGGAAGGAGAAATTGTACAAGTCTTATATAGATATTATTGACCAATGATAGGATAAACATCTTACTCAAAGGATTTACTTAGTAGCTTATTTTCTCAATCCTTATTGCTTATACAGTGGAGATGCATGTATAAATAATATTATGGGTGATCTAATTGATGAGATTGAATACAAAAGTATTTTTTCTATTAAGGAGAAATTACAAGCAATCATTGAAATTAAATTATATCATAAAGGTTTATAGAGTTTTGTTAGATCATTAGCAAAGAGAGAACCTATGATGAAAAAAATGCAGGTTGGTAGTTTTCATACTTTTAATTCATTCTATACTTATTAATAATATATATTTTTATTTTCCATAACTATCAATTTAAAATACAGATGAGTGGCCGAGACAATTTGGTGAAAGTATTCCAATATTGAGAAAAGTCATTGTTAGATTACTTAGTCAAACAACTTATGCATCAAGTTGTGAACATAATTAGAGCGTTTTCTAACATATTCATACAAAGAAACGAAATCGATTAGAACATCAAAGACATAATGACCTTGTTTATGTTACTTATAGTTTGAGAATGAAAAGTAGATATTTTATAGTTTTGTTTTTATTTCATTAATTTTATTTTTATTATTGACTTTATAATTTCTCTATTATGTATTCAAAGAGCTTAGTAAGAAGAGAATGCATAATCCAGTTGATATTAATTGTATTGGCCATACTGATTTTTTGGCTTGAAGAAGAAGAACCATCGCCTGATCTTGATTATAATGAACTTGAAAAGACGATTTATCAAGAAAATGCATTTATCAAAACGAATGAATTAAGAACATATACTTAATAGTCACTTCATATCTTGTTTTGATCATATTTAACTAAAAAATATAAAATATTACAAATTTACAATTGAGAATAATTTTATACATTACTAATTTGTAATTTATTTGAATGCAGTAGAAGAAGTTGATGACAATTTATGAGTCTTTAGATAGTGTTGGAGAATTTGAAACTTTTGACAATAATAAGACAAAACCTCCTTCAGAAATATAATTTTGATTTTTATTGTTGTTTTAAGTTTTATACTAGACTCAAATTTATTTATTATTAGTTCATTACATAGTAATATACATTGATGTGTTTTTTATTTCAATAAAATATTTTATTATTAGTTACTCTTATAATTTTTACTTCTTATTTATTATATACTGATTTTATAGTAGTTTAATATCGGTTAAATCCAATGTTTTAAAAATTGAACTGGACCGACTGGTTTGACCAAATTAACTACAAACCGGACTAGTTTCCGGTTCAGTTTTACTTTTAACCTCTTTGAATATAAACCGGTCAGTTTCTTCTGAACCATGAAGAACTCTCCTTCGTTTTCTCCTAACACCAAGTACTTGGTCTGCTCGTGTGTCTCGTAACACAAAACATCTTCTTTACTTCTCTCTCTAACCCTAGACCCTTTCCTTGAAATGTTGTCTAAACTCCAACACATTGTCACTTCCATGGATTCTTTAACACTCAAGAACCTCTTTTTAACTCTTTCTCCTTCAACTCTCTGCTTCCCAGTCCCAGAACTAAACTTCTCTGCAACACACAACTTTCATTTTTCTGTCCCTGTTATAGAAATCCCAAAACTCGAAACCTAACATGCAGTGTTTATAGATTTTTAACGAACTCGTTCTTGGGTTTGATGAAGGGATTGGCTTCATCGCAAGGCAAAAAGTGGGTTTTGAGATTGCAGGCCTATAGTAACAAATCAATGAAGGTAGTGAACCAATGCCGTAGAAATCACTTCTAAAATGGGGGTCAACTTTCCCTCTGAAGGGATGCCATCCTCACACTTTGCTTTGTGCACAACTTTGACAAGTTATTACCTTCTTTTTCATTGTTATTCCTCATCTTTGCTTCCTGACTTTTTGCTTGGAAGAAGTTATATTTGTTAATTGAGACATCTTGAAAGGGGTAATGACGTAAAAACAAGCAACAAGCTAACATTTATACTTGGTTTAAATCATAGTTGCGAAAGGGTTAACTCACGAATTAAGCCAATAGCTAGCTAATAGATGGCAGGTCTAATTAATGGAGTTGTCTTTTCTTCTATAGTTAATGACCACTTCTAGTTTGGTATCTTTTGATTCTCTTTTATTTGATAGAAACCATCTCTAATTTTCTTTGAAAACTTTCATTAATGAATTCTTTACCTTCTTAAAAAATTTAGGATATTTTACTAAGCTTGTTTCTACCTTTTTTTTTCTTCTTTCCATGCACATAAAGATCACTTTTACTGTTCTACCTGTAAATTTCGAGAACAATAAAAATCTTTTTAATAAATTTTCAAATATGCTTTTGAAACAAAAAGATTCGAAGAGAACTAGACTCTTAAATGTGTACAATCATGAGAATATGAGAGTTTCTATAGTTCCAGCAATTTGGCTAAGGTTGATGTTTTGTCCACCAATTTACTCTTTATTTGGTTTACAAGTATAATTATAGTTAAATTTTCAAACAACATTTATGATTGTCCTACATTTTCACTCTTAGTGTATCGAGTCTAAGAGAAGTAGAGAACAAAGATTATAGAAAATAAAGATGAGAGAAGAAAGAGATAAGCTTTAAGCTTCTAGTATTTTGGATAGGAAAAATTAATAAAACATGGATGAATTTTGTTCTATTCTCGCTTTTCAATTTTTAAATACTAGTGTATATTATACTTGAAATAAATAGTAAAATTTTAAAATAATAAGATACAAAATTTAATTTTTTATGATATCAAGAATATTAATATTTGTTGATCAAAATTTAAAACAAAATATTTTATCTTTTACTTACTCTTATAATTTTTAATTTTTATTTATTATATACCAATTTTTTATAATGGTTTAATATCGATTAAACCTCTAAATTTTAAATCTCTTTTTTAACCGGTTTAATGTCCGGTCTGGTTTTTAAAATATTGGTTAAATCATTAAACTTTAAACAATTTTTTAAGCAGGTTCTAGTTTCGATTCAAAAAACATTAGATTAAAGAAATTCGTATGAGATTGGCTTAAAAAGTTAAAAAGGACTTGAGGGTAAAACCTAAAAAAGTGCAAGAACCAAAACTTGAGGTCGTTATTCAGACTTTCACAGGGACAGTCACCTGGCGCTTAAAGGTCAACTTGATAGTTTCAAACTAGTAATTTAAAGCACATTAGATGCCCATTCTTTTGAGAGTGTGAAATTAATCTGTACGTATTTCATGCCCGCCATTTTAACTTCACTTTTCACATCCCCGTTTACAAAATTTCAGAAGCCAAACACTTACACCCCCTCCATCTTTTTGAAGTATCTTTAGAATATTACACAATCTTCTAGCTAGAAAGAAAGAGAGAGAGAGATAAGAGTTGGATATGGAGAATAGTTCATGCAACAGATACAGAGTCTCGACTCTTATCTTGTGTGTGCGCTTCGATGATCGTGTTGGTTGTAGTATCAACTATGATCTTCGACAGTGATCGTGGTCCTTTCAATTTCTTTACCGATTTCTCTGTTTTCAAGTTGGAGCCCTCTATTTCCGTCTCTATCGTTGAGTTGCAAGCCAAATTCAGCACCTCCGTTCATGATCATCCATCCACCACCAACAATACTAATACTACTGCTGTAATTGTTGTAAGTAAACATATTTCATCTCAAATATATATATACAAAGATATTTGAGTCTATTGTTAGTTATAAATTAATAATGCAGAGGAAAGAAAGGGCAAAAGATGGAGCAGGGACTAACCCAGGCTCGAGCGTTGATTCACAAGGCAGCCGCTTCGCATCCTAATATGTCGCTCTTGGCCAGAGACCACCAAGGCCTTAAAGAATAAGTTTATCATAACCTCGCAGTTTTTTTACCAGTAAGACTTATTTTATCTCATCTTTAATAACTTTTACAATTATCGATGATCCAAGTTTCATAATTAAAACAAACACCTTTGCTTCTAATGTAATCACCCAGCCGTCAGGATTAAAGCTCAAGTTTTGCTAATCCAACACCTGCACATGTACCATACCATTTTTTTTTTGGGCGTGTGAATTGATTGTGGCGCAAGGAAATGGGTTATGGGTGTTAGGAAATGCAACTATTTCCACGCAACTAGAATGCCAATAGAACAACACAAAATTTGATAACGGAGTTCGGCC
>JAOTAY010000008.1:17564188-17575336 GCA_025629805.1 Erythroxylum baracoense
AAAAGAATATTACGCTGTTTTGTGATAACCAAAGTGCTTTGCATCTTGCAAGGAATCCAGCATTTCATTCAAAGACAGAGCACATTCGAGTTCAGTATCACTTCGTTCGTGAGAAAGTGGAAGAAGGGATAGTGGATATTCAGAAAATTCATACAATGGATAACCTGACAGATTTTATGACAAAAGCAATCAACGCTGACAAATTTATGTGGTGTCGATCCTCGTGTGGCCTGACAGAGACGTAATCAACATGAAGCAGCAAGGTAGAAAGAATTGTGTGAAGATCTGATTGACTCTCAATCAAATCTTCAAGTGGGAGAATTGTCAACTGTGATAGGCACCATTCGGTGCCTACCAAGTGAATGTCAAACATGGTAGACATTTCGGTGCCTACCATGCTTGGCTTTATATGCATCCTCCTGCCTATTTAGGTGAACAAAGAGAGGTATATATGGGCAGTGTACAAAAAATTAAGAGAGGTGTGAGGAGAGAGAGAGAAAAAAAAGAGAGAGAGAGACACAAAAATATTTTGTGTATTTTTGTGAGTGTAGTTTTCTCCTTGTAATTCTCCAATTTTTCCAGTAGTAAAATTCTTCTATCCTTGCTCGTGATTTTTACCCTAATTTAGGAGTTTTTCACATAAAATCTGTGTGTTCATTACTATTCATTTCAGTCCGATTTAGCTGCGAATCTGCTCTAATCCAGTCAATATTCACAACAAAATCAAGCTTTATAGCGGGGTAGTAAATCCAAAGCTCGTCCATCCACCAACTGACAACTCCTCCAGTCCCTTCCTCGGCTTCTTCGCCGGTGGACTGCACGGTCCTGTCCCTCCCCTCCTCCTCAATCACTGGAAGGGTCGTGATACTCATCTGCGTGTCTACGAGTACTAACCCAAAAACTTGGATTACTATACGTTTATGCTCCAATCCAAGTTTTGTCTTTGTCCTAGTGGGTGTGAAGTTGCTAGTCCTAGAATTGTGGAGGCCATTTATGCTGAATGCGTGCCCGTTATCTTATCCAGTAGTTATGTGCAGTCATTTAGTGATGTGTTGAGATGGGAAGCATTTTCGGTCCAAGTGAATACATCGGAGATTCCGAGATTGAAGGAAGTGTTATCAGTTCCGGAGAAGAAATATAAGAAGCTTAAGGAGGGTGTAAAGGCTGTTAGGGGACATTTGACTTTAAATCATCCAGCTAAGAGATCCGACATGTTTCATATGATATTACACTCCGTATGGCTCAGGAGATTAAATCTGAGAAGTAGATAAGTGGATGTGCATTAAGAAAACAAAATGAATTTTCAGAGGGAAAAGATTGACTTGTTGCTTACTGCACTCTTGTTCTTGTAGCGACATGCAATTTATTTTTGGTCTAAAATCATTAGAAAAAAGAACATAGATCATAATTGTATTTTTCTCTTTGTTTATGTACAAAAAGTCATGATTTTAAATTGAATCACAACATAAGCTATTTCTTCCTAAAATATCTTTAATCCAATGCAAACTGCATGTATATAGATGTAGCCCTCTTTTATATTTACAAATATGATGAGGTGGGAGTGTCCTATTTACAGGAATAGAATAAAGTTGTCAGAAAAACGTTGAAACTGATATCTGAGCATGTCACCGAAAGAGAAACGAGGACGTTGAGCTTGAGGTCCCCTCATCGCCGTATCTTTGTTGACCTCAAGCTCAATTAGGCCCATGCCTATCTCTTTCTTCATCGACTTCACCAACTCCATGTCTGATACTTCATTCCCTGACATGTCTCTAACGTAGAAAGCATTCACTGCTTTGTGACCTTGCGTGGCTACGTCGGCTCGAGCCACCGTCAGACCATTCTCTCGGAGCACCCTCGTTATGTCGGATAGTAGCCCTACTCGGTTTTCTGCACTTAATTTTAGCTTCATTCCCTGTGCAGTGTGCACAACTTAATAAGTGTACGTGAAGAGACTAAATTGCTACCAGTGAATCGGTACGTACCTCACAAACACGACGCTCTATGGCAGCCTCCAAGCATTTGATTACTCTTTCCTTCTCACTCTCCGTGTTTAAGGCGTATCCGTCAATGTGTCGAATAAAATATTCCTGTACTCCAAAATAATTATATATGAACAGCCAACAGTGTCAAATGGCTTGGAAACCGATGAGATCAAAGATTATGTTAATGGTTTCCTAATTGGGGTATTAGAACATATTAAGGCATGATTAATTAGTCCTAGTAAACTCCTAAGAACAAATGCAAAACTGAATGTAATTTACCTGGAATGCAGATCCATCATGAGAACCAACGGAAGCGTGGAATATCACATATTGCATGTCGGTGAGAGTGCATACAGCATCAAACATGAGTCTTGGTCGATCGTTGCACTTTATGCTCACGATTGAATACCCCTTTTCAACGCAGTTTTCGATCCAAACATCCATCTTTCTCTGCTTTTCATCGCCTTCTGGTCCCATCTCCGATGATCTTATGGGCCCCTCAAAGTCCCTTACCGAAAGCATTAGTTGATGCAACCTCCTTTCTACAATACTCATGGCAACTTCTCCACCGTGAAGTCCGCCCGTCTTCACTTCTCGGTTATTACCTTGGGATCCAGCGGTAGTTGCACGGAGAACGGTGGTCAGATGGCCCTCAATGGTGGCGAGGCGGAGGGGATCGTCTATGGGGGTATCGGTGGACTGATCGGAAATGTAGGCAACACAGGCGAGACGAGCATTGTGGCTCCAGGCATGAGCTTCTACAATGTTGCAATGAAGGTCGGCTAGAGCAGCTGATATCTCGGAGAAGAGTCCAGGGCGGTCAGTTCCGGTCATTTCAATGGCGGTGTGCTCTATTTGGTGGTAGGCATGGACGACATCATTTGCGTATGCTCTAGCTTTGTCCGGGCTAGGTGTCTCCTTAGTTGTACCTATGGCCTTTAAGCAATGATATACATATATCGGTATATATAGGTTAAAGTGCTCATCTGCTTGGTTATTAAGTTATAGAAAGTAGTGAAATTGTAGCATATAGGCCAGTCCTACAAGGCATCGACCTTCTTTAAGCACTGACGATGAATGCTGATGATTTGGGATTACTATTGAATTCTAGTTACAAAATCGTATACATATGAGCAGCAATTTGAGATTAAGAGAAAAGATAATTAGACAACCTGCTTGATATAGTTGATTTTATTGTGGTCCATAAGTTTATTGCCTCGCTCGTCTTTAACATGAAAAACTGCCAAAGGAAAAAGAGAAAATGGATGATATACAAAATAGTTAAAGCACATGCCTTTGATGGCCAAAAAAACGATGAGGCTTCTGTGGAATTCAAGTACATACCATCCATGAACCATCCAGCATCAGAAGAAATATAACCTCTGGAGATGGTGAGGTTCAAGTCTGTTAACACTTGAACGACTTCCAGGAGGAGTCCCTGCTTGTTTACGCTATCTACCTTGACAATTGTGCAATCTTCCTGTGTTTCAGTGTCAATCCAAACTCTACACCTGGAATGGAAATTGAAGATCTGTGTAATGAGTCAGGCTGTTCATGATTATTAAGATTCCAAGACGAAATTACTTACGTGGGACCATTTATCCTCTCTGGAAGATTGTTAAACTCGGGATCAAAGTACGGCCAACAAACTTTTGTCATGCTGCAAAACAATAACTTTCAAGATGAGAGGTAGCTAATGTAGCCGTCAATTGCTGGAAAATCTTGGAGGCTTATGCAATCTAAGGCAAGGAACAAGTGCAGACTCTTTTAATATTAGAATAAGCAGATAAACCAACTATGAAAGAAAAATGGTCCATAAAGTCTTGAAGAAAATTTCTGACATACTAAAAATGTCAACAGCTTGACCAAAAAAAAAATAAAAACCAGAAACGGAAAAACAGCCTTATATTGCCATCCTGGTAATATTTGAAAGCTAAAGCTACTCGAATCTAATTCCCCACTACTTGATCCTGGAGATGATGCACATTCTTTTTTGTTCTTCGGCTTCTTCTTTAAGCCTATTACATAAACAATCCTCTTACATGACATATTGTGTGTTACGCACCACAGAACACCTTAATTATGCAAACTCTAGACTTCAAAGTTTTATGTTTTCAAATCAAACTTCCAACGTGTGATTGGCGCGTACAGGGAATTGCATATGAAGAATGTGGTCAGAATATCTAGAAACTTATGTTTTATCTCTAAAGAAATGCAGCAAAAGAAGCAGGGAATGGGAGAGAGAGCAAGAAGGAAGCTTATAATGATAGCTTACATGGTAATGAGCTCCCCAAAGACATAATCAACCCCAGCAATGCCTAGAAAAGGCCTATAAAGAAAGAGGAGAAACAGAAAGAAGTTTGTTTCTCTCCTCCTGAAGAAGAATCCACTTTAATAATACAAACATTTGCGGCATTTCATACATATATATATATCGGTGTGAAAATACAGAAGAGAGAAAGAGAAAGGTCCAGTGCTTTAATCTAATCGATTGTTAAGAACTTGTGGAAGCAATTGAGTTGAAGAAAAATCAGAGAAAGGTGACGAAGAGGGACGCGTTCAAAAGTCAATTAATGCTTATCGGTCTCGTTTATAATGATTTTATGCATATACCGTCTGTCGTTAGTGTTCCTATGCCTCACGCCCACATGCCCTTCCTAAGTTTTCGGCCTCCTTAATTTACTTGGTGATCCAAATTAACCTATTCTGGAAATTAATCAAATGTGATATATATATATATATATCCGCTACTTGCATTTTAACGTTTCTTCTGTAGTATAGGGGATATTTGTTTAAATTTAGATAAATGCTAATTGAAAGGTAGGGTTCTATGATTAATAAAAGTAAAAAGAAATTACATTAATTTATTACGAATTTTAAGATATTTATGATACCAGTTAATCTTTGAAACAAATTTAATGTTCAATTTTGTAAAATGGAAAATCTTAAAAGATGCAAATAATTTGGAGTATATTTTATGTAGAATTTATTGCCTTTAAATTGTACATTTAATTTTTGTGTTGGTTAATTTTGATTAGATGCAATAACAAAAGGCGTGAAAGTGCAGCCTACCAATATGTAGCATTATGGAAGATAAGTATTTAAATAATAACATTATAAATTATAAAACTACATTTAACTAATTTTCATTGAATATTTGAAGTATATTTATATTTTAAAGTTTGAAATTTACTTTTAGAAAATATTTTGATGTAACTATTTATGGTTGTTAATCATTATTGTAAATTCATATATTTTAAATTACAATCCATCAATTAAATTAGAATTAGCAGAATTAGAAGTAGTGAGCATATAAGCAATATAAGTTACTTTTCGCCTACTTTTAAAATGAACAAAGTTTTCGGAGGAAATGTTTTAAAATGTAAACTTGCTTCAATGAAAAATAAAGATGATGTTACAGAATATTTGATTAAAGACAGATTTAAATTAAGTAGATAATTTGTGCATAAAAAACTTAACAATCTTGTTATTATGTGACTTACTTTCTAATGTTTTGATTAAACAAGTATTTTCTTAAGTTGTCAACTGTGGTTTTCAATATTTTAGTTTTAAAGATTTTGAAATTGATGGTTATCCTTTAGTTATTGTGATATGTGATATAATGTAATTTCTATGATATGAAAATTTTAGGTTTGGGTATGGGTTTAACTATTTGAGACTATACCATTTGATATGTGGTTTATCAATGTTAATGTCTATGGTATAAGTTTCGAGAAAGCTTCTCTCCTATCTATAAATGCAAATGTTAGCTTTTTATCTAATGTTTGGTTTGTGATGATTAAATTAACAAGAGATAAAAAGATAAAGTTTACCATATTGGTGAAGGGTATTTAGTGTATTTCGCTTGTTTATTTAAGTGTGTTTCTTTTTTTTGGTATTGAATTCATTCGTATTGTGTTCTTAGGTTGTAATTCACTTATCTGGAGCAAAAGGAATGAAATAAAACAAGTTTGGTATTATTTGGAGCTGTTTGACTAAGATATGAAAATGCCAAAAAAGTATATAGGCAATAACACGCTTGTGTTGATGCCCGTATACTTCAACATGACCATATTTCATGTAAGATGAATGGTTTTAAAGTTTTAGAGAATTATGAGACCATTAACATGGCCATGTTGGAGACGAAGACACCTGTTTTAATATATGTGTTCATATTTTGAGCCTGTGTTTGCTCCAAATTTGAGGGTTTTGTAAATTCTTAAAGTACACAATCACTAACACTCTTGTGTTGATGCTTATATACTACTTAAAAACCTAATTTTTGAACTATAAAAGGAAAAACTAAAGAGAAAAGCAAAAGGAGACTTGAGAAACACAAATTGATGACCTAATATGGTAGAGATAATGAAGAACAAGCAAAGAAACATATTTGAAGTGGAAATTTATTGATCTAAGGGGATATTGGAGATTAAAAGGGATTTCATTATGATTCTTTTGATTTTCTAATTTTTCTTTAGTTTTGATTTTATGTTTGAAATGATTAAGAACTAAACCTTTGATGGTACTTGGATTAGATGAATCTCGAGATGGATCTTGGGAGTGATTTTAATTTAATTTAATTTATTATTTAGTTCCATTAAATAATCCAAATTTTATGATGTGTTATGACATTTATGGTGGTCATGACCCAAATCACAAATGTCAGGCATTAGAATGCATATGGGAGCATCTAACTTGCTTGAGGAACTAGCCTCAAACACTCCATATAGGAATTCTCATAATCTAAGATGGAGCAACTATCACGAGTTTGTATGGAATGATTAAGCTTCATCTATATTTATATGACAACAAACAAGAGGAGTATCAATGTCTTACTAAGCTCCTTATGAAAATCATTGCTACAATCAAAGTTGTGTATTATAAAACTATCGATCCATATGTTTTATTCAAATACACCAAGCCAAATTTGATGGAACAAGTGAATATGATAATTTTGAAGAGTGAAGAAAACAGAGGTAGAAAAAGAGGAAGCTGTTGCTCAAGAAGAGAAGGAAGATTAAGAGGAGGAGTCAAATAAGGAGGCTATCGAGGAATTATTAACTGTAATCTTAAGTTCAAAGGACTCCTACTTTCCACAGAACAAACTATTAGAATCAACTGAAGATACAAGGGTTATATTATTCTTTGTTATACTAATAGTTTGTTATTAAAAAAGGCATTGGTGGATTTAGTTGATTTAATAATTTGATATTATAAGTCATTATTATATTATAGAATGTAGCTTATTTTTAGGCTAATGAACCCTTTTTTGGAAGCAAGTCACTGATTATATATCTAGGTTGAAGAAGGACTTACTAAGAAGTCCAACTAAAAGACTTATAAAGACGTCCTAGTTGGAAGGCAACCTAACAATTAAGTGTTTTGTTTTAATTGAGTAGTTTGTAGGATTTTCATTAATAGTAGTTTGTGTTTGTAGTTTTAGTCTCATGGTTCTAATTTTGTTACTTGAGATGATAAAGTTTATAGGCTAAGAAGGGTATATCACCCTTATGAGTTAAGTCTAGAAATCTTTTACTATCAGGGAAGAATCAATTATCCTCACCTCCTCCCACTATTTTTCATATTGTCATTATTCTTGCATATTTTGTATATTGAGGATAATATACAACTAAAGTATGAGGGCGGGAGTTAGTAGTTATGCTTGTCAATTTTATTATAATTAGCTTTACAATGAATAATTCAAAATTTTTTAAAGCATGTTGATCAAGATGATTAATTAATAGTTTGATTTTTATTATGATTTAATTTGTTTAGGCAAATAGTTATGAGTTTTTAATGATTATGTTAATTTCAATTTAGTTCATTATATTGAGAATGATTTAATTTGCATTATGATACTTTTTAATTTGTACAATCGTTGAGGCAAATGTGAATTCTTCTTGAGCATTTTGATTACCCACTTACAAGTAAAAAAGAAGAAAAACCAAAACAAAAATATATGTATTTGAATAAATGAATATAAATAATTTTATTATACTGGTTTTGTACTAATAAAAAGGTCGAAGTTAAATAGTAGTACTAGTATCCATTTAAGATAGTGACCTAGTTGAGTAACTGAGGATATTAATGACAATGTGTTTACTCTCACATAAAAAAGCTAAGTAAATTTTCAAATAAGCTTCTAAATATTCCTATGTTGTTTAAATTTAGTGTTTTATTTTTTTAAATAAGCGCTAAGAAAAATTTTAAAGATTTATCATTTTTTTCTCATGTATGTTCGCCTTATCCATTAAGTGAAATGGTGTGAATTGAGTGGAAATTTGAATAACTGTGGAGAGAATTAGATTTATTTATAATTTGATTAAAGTAACTAGGTGCTTAACAATTAAATGAACATTGCAATCAAAAGAGTAATAAAAAATTCTCAATGGATATCTTCGAAGTGTTTAAATCTTTCCTATAGTTTTTTTTTAATTAAGTTGAGAGTAATAAAATTGATTTGCTTGAGGACAAGAAAATACTTAAGTGTGGGGGAAGTTTGATAAGTGCATAATTGTTTATTTTTTAGTTTATATTTAGTGCATTTCACTTATTTATTTAAGTTTTATTTTTTTACTTAATTCATTCACATTGTGTTTATAGGTTGTAATTCACTTATTTAAAGGAACAGAAAACAATTGAGATAAGCTCGGGGCTGTATGGAGCGGTTTTGAACAAGTTATAAAGATGTTGGAAAGACACATAGGTACCAATATGCCTGTATCAATGCTTGTGTATTTTAACATGGCCATGTTTCACATAAAGTAAGAGATTTTAAAGTTTTAAAGAGTTATACAGCCATAAACACATCTATTTTGGAGACCAACATGCCTCTGTTGATACCTATATTCATATTTTAAACCTGTGTTTGCTTTGAATTCAAGGGTTTCTTGATTTTTTGAAGTACATGGCTGCCAATACTCTTGTGTTAATGCCTATATACCATAAAAAACCTAATTTTCAAAATATAAAAGGGAAAAGCAAAGGGAGGCTTAGGAAACACAAATTGACCACCTAGAATGACAGAAAGAATGAAAAATAAGTAAGGAAACATATTGAGAGTGGATTTCCAGTAAGGAAACATATTGAGAGTGGATTTCCATTGATCTAAAGGGGATTTCTTAAAGATTAAAAAGGATATTATTATGTTTATTTTGATTTTCTAGTTTTCCTTTAATTTTGATGTTAAGTTTGATATCAATAGAACTTGAACCCTTAGTGGTACCTGGATTACATAAATCTCGAGAAAAATCTTTTAGTGATTTAATTTGAATTTAATTTTTTTAGCTTCATTAAGATTCAATTATATGTTTTCATTTATTCTTGAATTAATATTATTAGTATGTTACATATGTGACTTTATATAACTGAGCTTGAGAAATCCTTTGTATGGATAAATCTAGCATAATTAAGAAAGAGCTGCATGCAAACTTAGAGATAGGTCGACATAAATCTTTCAAATTAGGGTCAAACATAATAGTTACACTTATAAAATGATTAATGTAATTTTAGAGGTTTTAATTAGAAAGAGATTTCAACTAGTTAACCAAAGATTAGTTGTTACTAATCTTGAGACAGATATTAGTATAATTGAGGATTTTCACAGTCTAATGAACTCTAGATTAATTTGATGGGTAAAAACTTAATTGTGTGAAATGTCCTAGCAGAGATTCGAATTCGAATTCTAATTATCATTGTTTTCTTTGCTTGTTTCTTAGTTTAATCTTTGTTCTAATTAGTTAATTATGTTAACTTATTTTAGTTTATTATTTAATTTTTAATTTTAGCAATCATCATCACCATAATTTGTTAAACAAGATAATAGAGAGATGGTTATATTAGTAATTCTAGTCCTCTTGTTAGTGTTAGCTATAGCTGCACCACGCGCTTACGGTTAAAACATAAATCATCACCATGTAGAAAAATTAACTTCATATTTAGGATGCATAAATGTTTATATAGTGGTTGCAGTAGACCTAAGATTACGATACATATCATTACCCTAAATTGGTTGCTTAATGTATGGGCTTTTATTTCATTCCATTACTAAAATAAATATTAGTGTTCTAAAAATTGAACTAGGCTGACTAGTTTTACTAGAATTATTGGAAGTCAACTAACTTTTTGGTTTAGTTTGTTTTAATAATCTATGTATGTATTAATTAATCAATTAATAAACTAAATAGTTCTTTAAATTGTAAGAAGCAATTTTTAAATCGGTAAGAAGCTTTCTTATGTTTTTTGATTTTGCAATCTCCTTCTTTAATCATAATTCAACCTACTGAATTTTTTTGAATTCTTGCTAGTAGTGTAAAACCCCAAACTTTTCTTTTCATATGTTTATAAAATTTCATTTAGTGTGAATGATGTTTTTGGGTGAATGTAAATTTTATTTTCGTTAAAAGGTGAATTAGGAACCCAACTCTGAATGAAAAGTATTAGAGTCAAATGATAGGCGAAAAAATATTAGGGTTGACTGGTATAAAAATGGACCAAAAATAAATTTCATCGGATGGATTTATGATTGATCAAGATTGACCTTGATTTAAATTATTGTGGAGTAAATTTGAAGTAATCTTAGGCTGAAACATAAGGACATAAGAATCAGTCATAGTTAGGGATACTTAAAGTAAATCGATCCAACTTATATGTTGATATATTTTGGTGTAACATGTTATCAAGTGGACATGAAATTTCTACCAAAATTGGACATATTTTTTGTAGCACCCCACTCTCGCAAGATCAATCAAACACTTGAAACTCAGTACTCCTTTTTTGTTTTGCACTAACGTATGCGGAAATCAATAATCAAATTCAGACCCAAACTTTTATTTCATAAAAGTCAAAATCACAATTACACTTTAATCAATTTCATTTGCAAAATGTTTCCAATTTTAGAATTTATTACATCACAAAATCATTTACAAACATTTTCCATTTGGAAAATTAGTAAAAACAGAATGTTCAAATACACATTGTACAAAAATCGCAAAATATACAAATTGATACAAAAATAAGAAAGTACAAATGTATATGCGAACCGACCCCTATCTCTTACTCAAATGCATCGTCTATACTCCCGTTATCCTAACGGGGTAACTCTTCTGAGCCTGAAAAATATTGCAAATTTTGGGTGAGTTTTGCGAACTCAGATGAGGTAACC
>JAOTAY010000008.1:17581309-17597551 GCA_025629805.1 Erythroxylum baracoense
ATGATTATGTTATAATTTATAATTTATGAATTTTAAAAAATACAACTACAATTTTTAAAATTGTCTTCAAAAATTTTAAAAATATAGTAAACGTCCCGGTCAACTTAGACTCGATGTGCAGCTCGTGGCCCGAGCTGGCTGGACGGGCCGGGCCATGGACTTGAACATGTCGTTTTTTGACCCTTGGGGGCCGTGGGCCAGGCCACTCGAGAATTTTTTTCAATCGGCCAAGCTGGGCCATCATCGGCCCAGACGCAGCCTGGCCTGTTGATATACCTACTTGTCACCTATTATTTGGTAAACCTTGGTAGTTTGATGTTGCGGCATAGTATGATGGTAGAGAAAATACATATAAGCTGCATAAGAACGGAAAGAAATATACCTTATTTCTAATGAACAGGAGTTTTAAACCCAAAGCTTCTAAAGCAGAGGGTAGGGCTTTCTTAATAGTAACCTATTCTGAGGCCAAATTTAAAGAGGCAATAAAGGAGACTAGAGAAGTGCATGCTCTGATTATGAGGAGAGTGCTAGTAATAAAGAAGAATCTATAGGAAAATCCCGGTATATGCATCATATACATGCGGTGCGAAAAAATAAAAATTTTTATTCTGGGACTTTCCCGAAGTCCAAAATCTATATGCCTATATAAGGAAATACCATTAAACCTAAGTGAAAATTCTCGATTCATATACATGTTCAAAACACATATACATATAGGAATTCATGGCATTTACACAAATCAATCATCCATATAATAACCACGTACCTTATGAATAGTCTCTTTCGTTCTTTGATCTTCTACTCATCGGGTTGTCGTAAACCACAATAACCAAAACAAACCGTCTCCAATAGTATCCATGCAGAGATCGGAGAAACTAGCTGAATCAAACTCTTTGATCTGGAAATGGCTAGAACAAAGACAAAAATGCTAGCCCTTTTTTTGTTCTATGGAGAGCATATACGTGGGAAGCAAAATGGAGAGGAAGAGATGAGAAAAATGAAGAGAGCTTTTTCAAAATTGTTAAAGAATATATATATATATATATATAAAGGTGAGGTACATGGAAGAAGAAGAAGGTTTCTTTGTCAACTTAAGCATTTTATGTCTTTAATTATAAGAGACAAAATCCATAAAAGACAAAATGAAAAAGAATGAAAGAAGATGTGAATCGTGAAAATGTATAAGTAATCTTCATATATATATATATATATATATATATATATATATATATCCTTATTCTTCCACGTACCTCACCTTTATATATATATATATATATATAAATGTTGAGGTCATCCAGTTATACTGGGATCGGTCCTACTGGGCCCCAGATGTGGAAAAAACACTGGAGACCTATTTCAGCAATGTGGACATCACGATCTCATCAAGACATATCCCATTCTCATCGGGATTTATTTAGTTATATCGCTCTCCAAATAATGGATCTCTATCTAAAACTATTTTACAAATCCTCTAAGTCACTCTTATGCGTGTGACCCATTAGATTCCCGGTTACGTTGGCCGCTTAGATTAACACTTAATCCAAGCAAGTCATGAGTGGCGTCTAGCAGCACATCATAACCCTCAATTGACCGGAAAGTAAGTGGTTTGACGAACCCGTGCTCGTCATGAACCATCTCCCGAACCCACCTATAGATAATTGCTGTGCAATTCGTCCTTTCACTATGCTATACCCCACTTGGTTATGAGTATGGGCAAAATTTCAACTCTCACTAAACTGACTACATCAAATCTAGCCCAAGTGATATCAGTTCTCGTCCTGGGACTCATTACTCTTTATGTCAATGAAGAAATTCTTCATGACACATGTACTCCGGCCAGAGATTTCCAAGTAATGACCCCAACAAGTGGTCGTGGGTATCATCTTTTGCAATCACAGAAGTGGTGAATCCTCTATTGGCTACTCAGTTACCTTCAAATACCTCAAGCTGTACTCAATCACTACCCTATGAGCAACCTCTGTAAGGCAACAAGGAATGGAGTCAAAGCACAGAATCAGTATCTAAGATATCCTCGAGTACCTTAAGTCTAAGGATACTTACACCATTGCTATGATGAGATTATCACTGACATTAAAATAAGACATCCATGTGATGATCTCATGATAGGTCATCCAATGTACTTACTACCTCTAGTAAGCATCCACATCTCAGCTCTAAACATCTCATGTTTATAGTTTCTAAGATCTACTACTTGATCAAATCAAGGAGTTTGACATGTGCTAGTTTATTCGGATTAACGATGTCCAGTCTCATTAATCCTATGACTAGGGATAATTTAGATACTGACATAATTGCTTATGATAGGAATCTCAGTAGTATGATCGCATCATAATTTCCTTCATACTATGTCATATATCATGGACTTCATTAATTTGCATATAGATCAATATTAATTCATAAATAATGAATACCAAATTAACGAAATATGCTTTCTTTATTATTGAAAATAAAGTCTAAACGTAACTTTATACAAAACGCACTAAAGGTGATTGCCTTTAGGGTACTACTATAACATTAGTCATGATTCACTATTGTGTCAATTTTTTACTAGTTCAAGTCTATCCTAAATTTTGATTGTTTCGTAGTCCCTTAGCCTTATGGTTATCTACAACAAGCACGTAGCCTTAGACTTTGAAAAGATATATTGGATTTTTGGAACACACTTAAAAGATGAAAAGAAGTTTGAGGAGCTGAGTGAATTGAGGGATAAAGATAAGAAGCAGTTATATGAGTTAACCGACTTATAGAATCAAATTGCCTATCTTAATGCTCTTGTCAAGAGCTTAGAGGAAGAAAATGATCAAATGGAAAAACTCTCTCGATAATAGGAGAGTTACTACATTGGGAAACAATTCAAATTTGACATTTGATGAGTGTTTTTTAATAGTAAGACCCTTCAAACATAGAACTATAACAACATCATACACTTATTTATTAATGGCTTCCAAGCCTATAAGGATTTGGTTAAGAGAAAATATAGGAGCTTTTCAATCAATTCTTTGTTGATCAAAGACATTAATAAAAAACCATAAACTGGCATACATATTGAACTATCACAATTATACCTTGGGCAACGTAGATGGAGGAAGTGATGCTAGTAGTGACGAAGATGTGGTCGCGTCCAGATTTGTAATTTATTCATGTATAGTTATACATTTTGTATTAGATGTATTTATAAGCCTTTTTATGCTTGATTTGAATGTTAATTCCACTAAATATTAAAAAATAGAACTTTCCCAACTCTATTGTTTATTACTTGTTTCTACATTTTATGGTCTTTCATTGTAGACTAGTTATTAAATAGAAAGTGTTTTGCCTTATTATATTTTGAATACATGTCATCAAATTGTTTAGTTTGCTTGTTGTTTATTGGTTTCATCTTAATCATTGTATTGGTTTAGGTTTATAGTCTATCGTGTTTGTAGCACCCCATTCTCATAGGGCATATTCCCGAACCTACCGTCAACATTCGAGAAAATACTCTACGAGAGTGGCATTCTAGGATAATCAGTTAAACTGATTGCAAAATTTTCATGCAGCACACACATTTTTAGAAATCAAGGAATCATTATTGTCCCATTTTATTAAAAAACACTTTCAGTCGCAAGTTTTACAATAATTAAAACTTCATCATATATTCCAATAATCAATTGGGCCCAATATAAAACATTTCTAGTCATACATTCATTACATGTTTCAATTCGCATAAACGCTGTACAATATTTGTGGAACACAATTTTAAAAAACAAAAGAAAGACTATAGACATATTCAGGTACAACTGATCTCGACCTCTAACTCTTATCTGAATGCAGTGGTTAGACTCCAGTTGGTCTAACTGATAACTCCTTTGAGCTTGACAAAATATTGCAATTTTGGGGTGAGTTTTGCAAACTTAGTGAGTGAATCATCATTGATGTGCTCACCCATGTCAGGATACAAATATTACAAGCAATAACCAAATTCACATATATATCATATTATTCAGAATCAGTTCTCATTTAACACATCTTCTAATTGTGTATGCCAACTCTTAATATATACATATTTCTATAAACACTTTGTGAATACAAACGTTTCATATAATCATTTCAAAATAATCTAATCATTCATCTCATCAACATGTATACAAACGTTGCATATCATTGGGTCAACACAATTCAATAACTTTTCTTGTGGATATCGAGCTTATTTTAGTACTGACCCATATCTCTTGTGGATATTGAGCTTATTTTAGGTACTGACCCATATATCTTGTAGATACCGGGCTCATTTTCAACTGAGCCTGAGCCTGTGGCTCTTTATGCATATTCTGAGCTTTAAGCTCTTTTCAGGCTAGTCATTCCAATCATAATTCCTTTATCTGATCATGCACATCAATATCATGAAATGCATCATCTCACATAATGCGCTATCAATTACTTTCATTCGATGTGCACAGTCATTTATCAAAATCATTGGATCAGAGTCCGGCATTCAATATTTAGTTGAGGACCACTTATTCCATTCACATTCACATTCACATTTATCATCGGACATTGGTCCGGCATTCGACAATAACGTTGAGGATCACTTATTCAGTCAAATTCACATATAATGAGCACTTCCAATACAGTCCCAAAAAATGGTCTCCTCAGACAATCAATGTCCAGAATTATCACAATCACACCAGTAACAGTTTGATACGTAAAAATTAAACAAGTGAAATCGCTACACATATAACTCAAACAGAAAAGAACATATAATGGAGTTGAAATATCTAGGTTAACTCACAGTATGCTTCAGGTGAGTTATTGCCTTTATGATCCAGTAATGTCTGGATGTTGTCGGTCAACTTGTGCTTCTATATCATACAAGACACACATAATCTACATATTACTAAATTGATCAATCATATAATTGTTCAACCATGCACATATATATGTATCATGTTCAATGCATGCTCAATTGACTATTCCAGATATTTATCCTTAATCACATCACTTGACCAATTACAACATCATTTGTGTATCTCAATCTTACACTTAGGTTCATAGGTAAAAGAACTTGGTTAATCTAATATCATCAATCATATGTCTATCACATACATTCTTTCCAATTCTTTCTCTAAGATTATATGATCACAAAGTATTCAATTCTCATTCACCTTTACTTAATACACATTACTCTCACTTGAATCACATTATCCATATAAGATCACTTTCATTTTTATAACATCTCTAAATTTCTAGAATTTGTCTCAACGATATCAACTATCTATGCTTAAGTTATAACTTCCATTATCACTTCGAACATATCATATATTTAATCACTTTATTTATCATCCACTAAGTTCAATTCAAGCTTCATTCAAGCCTAAATGAATCATAGGAAAGTACCTAACCATTTTTCCTGTCAAACCACACATAAAAGAAGTATATTTCACTTGATAACCATTCCTATTTTCCAACTTTTCTAACTCTATTTTCAGGTCAATTTTGTATGACCATTTTGACCTAGAAAATGAGCTATTTAGGCAACACCTTCTTCTAAAAAATGTTCCTCTATGTCTTAAGTTTCTAACAACATCAAGTTCATGCAGTTTGGTTTAGTATTCTATGAATTATACCTAAAATACTACAGACTATTATCAAACAATGACAACACTTAGTACTCAACTTCAAGCCAAATTTCAAAACCCTTATAGATAGAATTCAAATTCAATTCCTTCATGAAAATTGTAGCCATATGTCTCTAGTTTATTAATATAAATTAAAAATCATCCCATTTGGATATATACATGTTAAGATATGGCTAAAATACAGATGCATGTTCAGTGGAAACACTCCATCTAACATATTCCAACACAAGGGTCTATCACAGGCAGTATTGGGGAAGTAGACATAACTCGAGCTCTAGTCATGATTTTCTCAAACCACTTTCACATAGATCAAGTTAAGATCTATATCTAAAACTATCATTCTTTGAGTTTCTTCAAATTCGTGCTCTAATGATATGAAAGACAGATCGAAAAAGAAAGATGAAATTGAAACTAGAATTTCAACTTACCTTGATAACCTCTTTCCTTCTCCTCTTCTCTCCCCCTTTTTCTCTCCTTCTCTTCTTATTTTCGTTTTTCTCCCTCTTCTAACCTTATGGCTGACCTTCACTCTCACTTCTATTGCCTTTTTTATTCATTTTCTCTAGAAAATTCAAAGAAACTCAAACTAATTCATGTGTCACCATTCCATTGGTCCATGTGTCACCATTCTATTATTACATATGTTATCCTTTTATTAGTCCATATATTACTATTCTATTAGTCCATGTGTCACTTACTTTAGGCTCCACATGTAACTCATTTAAGCCTCAATATGTCACTACTTATAAGGCTACACATGTCATCAATTGTAAGGCTATACATGTCACCAATTGTAAAGCTACGTATGTCATTATTCTATTGCTCCACATGTCACAAGTCTAAGGTGCTATTTGTCACAAATTTAAAGCGCCACTTGTAGCAATTATACTCAAGCCACTCATCATCTATTTAACTGAGTCATTTGTCACTTATTCCCGATGCCATATGTCACTATTTCATAGGCCTAATCAACCTAAATTCTCATGTATCAACTTGTCATGCTCTTTAACATTTTTCTTAGACTAAATGCACATATCACCTCAACAATTACTGAATTGTAACAATAATTTCCCAATTCCCTAATTATAATTCATCAATTCATATTATTGGTAAATCAAAATGCAAAACATTGGAAATTCACATTCATTTTCGTTCCATACTTCGGAATATGTCAATTGAGTGCATATACTATCTTGCAATGTTTTCTAAATCATGATTCATATGTGTGTATATGCAAATATAATGCATGTCAATGGAATGCTCTTCATATATTCTCACATGATATGACTCAATCTAATAATTAATCCTTAAGTGTAGGAACAGGTTATTACAGTTATTCCTCTACCTTTCAAATGCTTGTTACAAAATAAGTAAATAGTATAGTTCTTTATACCGAGAACTAATGCAGCATGAGCCTAAGTTGAATTATTGTATCTTCTTGAAGCGGTTTGATCAGGAGCACTTGAACTTTCTTTCATTTATCTGTAAAAATAAATGAAGATATATATCAAAATAAAGAACACATAATTTTATTACACAATACTCATGTTCATCTTATACAATATAACTCATTTTATATGATTACATCATACAAAATTTAATTTCATTCAACAAAATTCAATTTCATACACAATTCAATTTCATCCAACAAAATTCACTATTAATTCAAAAAGAAATAATTCAAGTATTCAATATACACAATTACATAATAACAATATACAAAATTGTTAGACAGCACATTCCTCTTTTGGTATAAAGTATTAAAGTCATTATGTTATGTTGAATTTATGAACCCTTATTATAACAATAAACAAAGGTTATGTAGTGTCATGAATATCGATATACATGAGAATCTTATTAGGGCTTAGTCATTTATTTGTAATAAAGATCTTAGGATTTAATTAATATGATTATTATAATGGTCCCAACTGGGTAAGTTGAGTGGCAAAAAGTGAATATATATAATGCTATGAACCGAAAAGATAAAGCTTCACAGTTACAACATTATTCAAAGTTGATTGTGAATACATATAATGCTATGAACCGAAAAGATAAAGCTTCACAATTATTACATTATTAAAAGTTGATTGTGATATCTTAAATATACGAAAAATTGTTAAAACTTAATTTCCAAGAATTTCAGCCATCACAATTTGCTAAACATATATAAACATATTTTATTTCTAACAATTTTCAACAATTTCAATTTAACAATTACAAAACATATATAAACAATTTCCATTTCCAACAATTTCATTTCTATTTTTAACAGTTTCGTTTCTAACATTTTTGAACAATTTCATTTCTAACAATTTTGAACAATTTCAATTCAAACATTACAAAATATACATAAATAATTTTCATTTCTAACGAGTTCATTTCAAACAATTTTTATTTCCAACAAGTTTCATTTCTAACAATTTCTAACAATTTCAATTTAAGTATTACAAAACATACATAAACAATTTCGAACAATTCCACTTCTAACAATTTCGAACAATTTTCATTCAAATATCCAAAATATACATAAATAATTTTTATTTCCGACAATTCAATTTCTAACAATCTCTATTTCTAACAATTTAATTTCCAACAATTTCAATTCAACTATCACAAAATATACATAAATAATTTTTATTTTAAAAAATTCTATTTCCAACAATTTATGTTTCTAACAATTTTTAATAATTTTAATTTAACCATCACAATTAGTACTTATAGCCAGTACTACTAATCTTAATACCATTCTGTTTTTCAGCTAATATAGTATCTTCCGACAAGCCCCGACTGGTACGAAAGAGTATTCACATCGCCGAACTAGAGTAACTCTGTAATTCTTTTTTGTCTTGGCTGTCCTTTTACATAATGTGTGGAAGTAATGAGATTTCCTAAATTTTATGTTTTTGGTCGAAACAAAATGAGTCAATCTTGATTTAGACTTTCAACAGCCTCCGGACGGTTAGAGATCACTAGGCATCGGCGCATAGATCTTGTACACCATCGACCTTAATCAAGAAAGGCCAACGGTTGGGATCCTAGCAACACAGAGAAATGCATTCGAGCAATCCGCATATGAACGGAATCGCATCATCCAATCAAATTAAACTCGTTATCCAAAACACTGAACTTGCCACTTACTACACTTTTCTTTGGCGTTCACCGAAGACAAAATTACAAAAACAATGGCGCTTAACATCAACATCTCTTCGTGTACCAAAATCCCACCAAAACCTCCTGTTCCCTCGTCAAAGCCTTCTATTTCAATCCCTCATCCTCTTTCTATCTCTCCTTCACGCTCTTGTACGCCCCTGGTACTAAGTTCTGTTTTTTAATCCCTGTTTGTTTCCCTGATCTGTTGTTTCATTTCTTGGATCAAGTTTTATCCTTTCCATTTTAATCCTTGAACAGGTGGTTTTTCCAAACAATAAAGTAGAAGACTTTGCCAAGACCAGCTTGCTTGCTGTCCTCTCTGCTTCAATTTTCTTTGTTGACCCCGCTCTAGCTTTTAAGGTAATGATTAAGCATTTAATGGTTCTGACAGTCCTTATCATTTTTGCTTCCCTTTTGGGTTGTAATTACTTGAACTTTTAATTGATATTGTAATGTGTGTTGGATATAGGGTGGTGGTCCTTACGGTGCTGAAGTTACTAGAGGACAGGATCTCACTGGAAAGGATTTTAGTGGCAAGACTTTAATCAAACAGGATTTTAAGACGGTATTGTGTGATGGGATTTCTTTCACTGAGTTCAAAGTTTGTGTCTTTTGTTCTTGAATGTATCAGGTTTTCTGCGCTCCTGTTTCAGTCTATACTAAGAAAAGCTAATTTCAAAGGTGCGAAGTTACTCGGTGCTAGTTTCTTTGATGCCGATTTGACAGGTGTTTCCTCCAATCCCATTGCACTTGCACATATATAATTTAGAATAATTCCATCAGCAGTTTTTGAAAGATATAGGAGCTAGGCCTTGTTCATTAAATTGGTGACCGGCTAAGAAAAGGTGAACCCGGAACCTCGTCCAGAAGTGAGGGATTTAGTGACATTATCATCTTTTATTCCCTCTACGGTAATTGTTAGTGCGTACAGTCAACCAGGAAACATCTAACATCGGAAGCCAATATTGCCTTGTATTGAATTACAAGTTGTTCTCAAAGCTCGCATTGGCATATAATGAAGGTGCCAACCGAAAAAAAAAATTGACATTGTGTTCTTGGAGTTATTACATACTACCCTTATAATAAAAGGTGAAATTTCTTTGTTGTGTGCTATTTTGATAAGTCTGGTACTGCGATTTTTCTTATCCCATATGCAATATTTTACTTGTTCTTCTTCTAAACGAGTGCTTTCTTGGATATGATACAGGGGCCGATCTTTCATATTCTGACCTTAGGGGTGCAGATTTTTCCTTGGCAAATGTGACAAAGGTAATAGCATCCTTATCCAGATGCCACATCGAATCGCAGGACTGTAATATGTAATTTATACGCAAATAGACAATATTCTTGTCTAAGACAGAAGGAAAAGCAAGATATTACAGATAGAATAGTGCAGTACCGTATATGCATACTTTAGTTTGCACCTTTGTAATGGTCTTTAGCTAGTGCCAACCTGCATATATTATTCTAATTCCTATTAATGTTGGTATCTTCTGTAGTGGTAAACCAGATCTAACTCTAGCTAATATTTCCACTTTACACACCACGAGCACATTGCAGGCAAATTTAAGCAATGCCAACCTGGAAGGTGCACTTGCGACTGGCAACACTTCTTTTAGGGGATCAAACATAACAGGAGCAGGTACGTGGAAGCTAATACGATCTTTGCGTTCAGTGTCTAGAACATGTTTTTCTCGTGGTGCGGTCATGATCAAATATCTGCATCCAATATGAACCTTTTAGGAGTAGGGAAATTTGTGTTTGTGGATCGCCCCACGCTGAGCCAATTGGCACGTTGTTGTTCTAACAATATAATGCGGTCCTTGGATGCTTATCATTTGCGTGCAACTAATCAGGGGCTTCCAAATAGCATTACCATGTCTATGATGTATGTGCTTAGAAGGAAATACGGTGGCCGCGGATCATCTCTAAGTTGATAAAAATACTACAGCACCAAGATTTTAATACTCTTCTGGTTCTGGGAGTAAAGCCTTAGTCATTGTCAACAAAACTTTTAATCGGAGTAAATATCCAATTATCAGATATTAGCTTATGTAGGCTTTGTGTTAAAGAGAATTTATCAACGACATGAAGTTTTTTTACCACTGATTCTTTTGTGTTTCACAAGATAGCTGGTGCTATTGCTGATCGGTTTTGTCTCATTTTATTTGTCAGATTTCACTGACGTGCCTTTGAGAGAGGATCAGCGGGAATACCTATGCAAAGTTGCAGATGGGTAAATGGATATGTTCTTCTTTAATATTGATATTGGTGTCCTTGGATTAGTGTTAAGTTGACAATGAAATGGGCATTGGCCACTTTTTCTCAGGGTGAATCCATCAACTGGAAATGCAACACGTGACACATTGCTCTGCAACTAGTGCTTCCCTTACTTCCTTAGCATTTATGCATACACGCTGCAATTTGCTTTGTAGCTGAGGTTTGCTCATACTTTTCTTGTAAAATATAGTCCACATGATGATAGCTTTTTTGTTAATATTGGTTTTTCATTCCAATACAACAAATATCTATCATGAATCAGAAGATTAAATTTTTTTTCACCTATTTGGTATCAGGGTTGTCCACGCCTATTGAAAACAAGCTGCCCAAAAAGAAAATATGCAAACCAATCTCCTCTCCTTTTCTACTTTAAAATCACATTCTGGGTCTCTTTCTCTCCTCTTTTTTGTTTGGTTTCGTCAGAAAGCATCAATCATAGTCTCTAGCTTTACAAACATATCTTGCCTTCACAAGCAACTTTGATTGGGACTTAATCCTCTGTGCCATTTTTCCTTGTCCAATCCTGTGTCATTTTATCTCAACCATTCATTTATATGAGACCTACATAAATAAATGATTGGAATAAAATGGCACAAAATTGGAGCAAAGAAAATGACATAGAAGATTTCATTTAACTTTGATTGCGATAAAATAACTTTCGCCTCAACTTGAACAAGTTCCTGCCACATGTTTTGTAGATTTGACTGGGGGAATGTGAAGGATTTGGCAACCATTACATGTTTAATGTCCTAGTTGCACCACATTCAAGCTGACCATCATCAATCATTCTTGCAACCAAATAGGTGCAGGATTGATCGCCCATACTGTTGGTCCATACGGAAAAAAAAATTCTTGAGCTTAAGTACCTTGAATTTGTGGTACTGATCTGAGATTTGTAGACCTATGGCCAAATTGGCTGGTAGCTAGTGGCATGGTGCTTCTATTCAACTGCCATTACTGAAAAGGCATCTCAAATTCTTTCTTTTCACCATTTGTTTACCCTAATCATGTATTGGCTTACGTGCCTTACCTATTGGTTAGCAAATATTCATTCACAATTATAGAGTAGCCGATTAAGAGACTTTAAAAGTGAAACTGGAAGAATTCGCTCTGCTCCCTTTCCTCGTGGCAAATGTTTAACCGAAGGAAATAAGATCTGTAGTACTAATAAATAGAAGGAAAAGCCAAAGAATATGTGGCGAACCTAGCCGTCAACTATAAACATTAAAAACCATTGTGCCTGTTCCCAACTCACCTCTCGTTAAGTGACTTCTCCATAGGATTGAATAGGAGATCTATATGAACAGGAGAACAGCGTTAAACGGGCCAACCTACCTCTAAGCAGTAACAGTTTCCCACGGCCTGCAATTTCGTACCCTAATATGCATAATGCTCTGCTGGATCCGTACTAACTCACAGCACTGCCTTCGCTGTGCCTGACCCTGCACATTCATGAGAGTCAAAAGCACAATTGTCAGACACTTAAAAAGTTTGAGTCCATTCCAGGATACTCGTGCTTCAAAACTCAAAAGTTACATCCACCATAAAAGGTTTATAGCCCATACGCTCTCAATAAATGCCAGAAAACATTCACGTTTCGTAATGATCTATTTAATATTCTAAGCGTGGAAATTCTAGCTAGGTTTTACATTTCGATTAAAGGTGTTTACTTTTTATTAAAAGAAATCATATGAATATAAGAATATGTATGTATAATTTCATGTATAGCCTAACCTTGGTCCAATAGTTAGGGTCCATCTTAACTGTTGAAACGAGTATTCCACGTACCAACAATGCTTGTCTATACTGTGCACTGTTACACTCCTTCCCTGGCGTATAAGCAAGCCTTTTGTAACCGGTCAAGGTCCCTCTATCTCCAACTCCATTAGTACGATTCAACATGAAGATAAGGGGTCGTTCACAGGGGTTAGGACTCATAGGTCGGACGTCGAATGTGAATGGTCCATCACTGGAGCTCCTCCAAGTCTTAAACGTCTGCAATGGTTTCTGCAAGTCCATAGCTGGCAATAACAGTGGGTAGAGCTGAACCGTGTAGCCCCACGATACTGATATTGACCATATGTGCTTGTAGTCGTGACAGAAAGTTTGTTGTAGGATTCGGGGTGGATCTAAATGGTACGCTGTCATTAGAGTGCTGAGTGAGTGTACCTTGTCTTGATCAGGAAATAACGAGCTCAAATGATCAAGGTGATGAAGTGATACAAGGGGGGCTGGTGGGTGTGCTGCTAGTAGACCATATGGGTTCCCTCTAATGTCCAGCTGAAAATTCAGGACACAGAATCAGTCAGTCCCTGTCCTAACAAAAGTTGAAAGAACAAAAATAATATCCCATATATTTTTTACAACTGCTACTCAACTTTCCACCGGGAAACTTTAACGGCTGCAGTTAAAATGCACGAGGAAGTAAGCTTCCTTAGAAATTACAAGACCAGAATTGCATTATGTATCCATGACTCTCGACAAGTCTGTATGGTGTACTCTTTTCGAAACTACTAGGTGTCAACCAAAGCATGGAAATGGGTGTTTTAGCTAAATAAGGCACCAAGAACTTTTACTTTAATTTTGTCAAAAGGCAAGCCCACCCCTTTCCCCGAGAGCATATGAAAGGGGGGTGAAATTATCTGTTTCGTTTTCTCAAGTTCTATTCTATGCCAAGAACTATTACCCGCAAAGTTTACAATCAATAAATGAGATAAAAAAATTTTGTGGATGAGAATTATTGAGACCGGTAAGAACTGAGAAACAGGTACAGACAATCTGTTCCCAACGAAAGGCATTACAGTATTTTTCAAACCTGCGACGGTTTGTTACTGCCAGGTAGAACCAAAAGGAAAAGAAAACGAAAAAAGAAACAGGTGGCATAGCTACTGTCATTGTTCGGTACGTATATTATAAAAGCACACTAAAAAGAGAATCCAACTAGTAGAACCGTAGAAGGAATAGTTAGACGCGTGCTATTTTATGGAACCAGATAGATTAACCCATTCGAATTCAAAATAAATCTGACAAGCAGATGTGCCAAATGGCTCCTGAGGGGATCTTACGACACGTTGTCGTTTCTAGTAGCCCCTCGCATGCATGTTGCGCTTTTCCAAACCAATAAACAGTTAGGACACGTGGCCTCAACACAATCCTTGACAAACAAACAAAGGTTACAGACTCGAATGTTGACTTACCATCCACAACGTAACGGAAAAAACATAACATATCAAACAAAATAAAAGAGAAAAACAAATCGAACAAACACGCAACGTACCTGGTGGAACCCCGGTTCTTTGGTGAGCCCGACGCCGATCTCAGTGATACACGCCCATATCCGCTGATCAGAGCCGTAGAAATAAAAGTAACGGTCAAGACAACCATCGAATATGGACACTAATCTTTCCGCTAGAGGGTAGCTGATTGCAAACCCGCCGCCACCAAAGGCCATATCATAGGAGTGCATCACATCTTGTTCTACGCTCTCAGAATTTCCTCCGATGTACCACATCTGATTATGATCATACTTGCCTAACACCGAAACTAAGTTGCGACGGAAATACACAGTATCGTCATCCCCCATCACGAACCATCTCACGTTTGGTAACCTCAGTTTAAATGTATCAGTTATAATCCTCGCGATCCTGACCGCCGATTGCGAACTCGAGAATCTGAACCGCGTCCACTCCGGAGACGAAATGCGGCATGGCGTTTCAGGAGATGAATCGTTGTTGCGGCCGTCTCCTGATGGGGGCATTTCGTCTAACCAGACGAAACCGCGCGTTATGTTAGGGAGCCACCAGAGGGCACTGTAACGGCTGCGGTCATGCCACGTGGCCGCGGATCCTCCGAGGCCGAAGACGATGTGGGAGATGTTAGTGGGGTCAACGGAGGGAGGGGACGGCGCATTTCGGACGGGGTATGGGAAAAGGAGCCAATGGCGTTGGGACGAGAAGGAGGTGTATAGAGCGAGAGAAATGGAGGAGACAAGACAGAGAAGGAGGGAAATTCTCGCGATAGCCACACATATCTCACACGACCTATCGGGGATGGAGAGTAACTTGAGTTTTTTCACTTGTTGATGTTGCATTCCAATCTGGCTCATTTCCTTGTGGGAATTTGAATAAATATCACAAACAAACTCAGTCTAACACAAATTTCTAATTTCTACTCGTAGATTAATGTCCTAGCACGGCCAGGCCAAGTGGTTTCGGAGACTGAAAACCTTCGAAACATCCTAAATCTCTGAGACAACGATCATGTTTTTTTTATATATATAGTTTTTGTCAATTGTTCTGCGACGTTAAGAGATATCTTTCAAGTATTAAGGGGTGGCAGCGCACATGGCACAATACGTAACAACGCTTACGATGAATGTAGGGTAAGCAAAAACTGGAAGAGAAGATAACATGTGAAAATGGGATTGGGAGGTGCACGCATAATTTAAATGATGGACAAAAAGAGAAACCAAAAAACCAGGAATCTACTAGAAGGTTGAGGTTGAACCATGTGGCTATTTTGGCATGAGCGGCTAGCCCAATGACAGGGCTCGTAGCCTTAGGTGCTTGACTTACTTCTTGGTATAAGCCTCCTCTACCCTCCTGGTAAATTGTAATTGGACGAAATATAGCCAAGTTCGGTCCTGGTCCTGGTCTTGATCTTGGTCTAGGAGTTTTGTTGTGCCTCTGAATGGGTGGGGGTTAAATAAGGGAAATTCGTTAATTGTTAGAACTCTATGGCACATCTGACGGAGTTCCGTTTAAAGAAGGTGGATTCCAGGGATGAACATGAATGATCTTTGGACCATTTAGATTTTAGATCCTAGCTACCAAATAATAAATGGTATTTGCTTTTATTTTTATTTTAAATTTCTTATTTTTGTATTTAAATTTAATAAAAAAGTTTGTTTGTTTGAGTTTTTAATTTTTGTTTTTTAATTTTAGTTTCTTACCGTTTTTTAAAATTATGAAAACTATAGAAAGTGGTTTTTATTTCCTGTTTTTGTTTTATGTTTTTATTTTTTCTATAATACTATCATTTAATATATTATGTAATTATTTAAATTTTAATAAAAATTATGAATACCTTAATTCAATATTATATATTTAATAAATTAAAATTAATTATCAATAAAAATTATGAATAATTTAATTTAATTTAATTTTTATAATTA
>JAOTAY010000008.1:17608506-17619966 GCA_025629805.1 Erythroxylum baracoense
CATGATCTCATCATGATTTCCTTCATGTTATGTTTTGTATCATGGACTTCATTAATTCGATTTAAGATCAATATCAACTCATATATAAGCAAATATCAAATCAATGAAAAAAATGTCTTTCACTTTGTTAATCAAAATAAAATTTGTACAAAAGTACTGAAGGTGATTGTCTTTAGAATATTATATATATTCACTAAAAGGTATTGAAATTTTAAACTTGAGTGACTAATTTCATTGTCGTTTTAGGAAAAATTTTGTTGTTGGCCATGAATTAAATTTATGGCTCCAAACGACGGATTTAACTTAAAAGAGCTCACAACTAGGAGGGTTTAATATTATGCTTCCCTATAGAAGGCATGTCTGATTGCATATTATAACACTTGTCTATATGGAACTTCCTGACTCTCTCTCTCTCTCTCTCTCTCTCTCTCTCTCTCTCTCTCTCTCTCTCACTATCGATTTGTATCATCCATGTTTATGTAATTGCAACATTTTTTCCTAATTTCTTTGTGACGAGGTGGTTCTTTTAGCTCAACCATGAAATACGCTTTAACTTGAGATTTTAAAGAGTTTCTCGGGATATAATACTATCGAATTTTCCAACTCTATTGACCATTTTACTAATCGTCTCGAGACATCATGAAGAGTTTGCCTTAGTGACATTCTTATATATGCTAATAGTTTAGACATGGAAGTAAGATTGACACGTGGGCTTTCATATTATAGGCCAATAAAAATTAATAACAAAAAAATTAAACTCATTTAAGAAAATTCCTAGGACCAATATAACAATAAATATTAATAATTAAAAAATAAACTAGTTTTATGGATTCAAATCTAAGGAGAACTCGAATTTTTGGTGCGACCACACAAGAATTGAAACAATTCAATTTCACTAAAATTGTTTTATTAGCACCTGAATTTTTATAAAATAATAGCATTCAAATGGAAGATAAAATAATATTGAAAATAAGACTCAAATATATTTTTGTTATAGTATTTGAATGAAATAAAGTAAATGTAATAAAATGAAATCCAACGATACAAATTTTAAATTAATCAACTTTTTCTTTTAATTTTTAATCTTTAATTTAATTTGTTTTAATAATTTTTATTATTAAAAACTAATCAATCAATTAATTAATTATTCAATTTTCATAAACTAATTAATTTTATAAACTTAAATAAATTAATTATTTTTTATTTAACAATTTTTTAATTAAAATTTAAATTATTTTATAAGTAAATATATTTTAAATTATTTAATTTTATACAATTTTAAACTGATTTTATAATATTCTAATATCGATTAAACCTTTTGAATCTTTTAACTCTCATCTTATCCATTTAACTTCCAATCCAGTCTTAAAAATATTGACAAAAACCACATTAAAATTGAGGCCTATAACAAAATTCATTAAGAGAAAAATGTGATGGCATTTGCAATTGCAATAACTATTGGAATGACTTCCTCGCGTTGAAATCCTAAAGCAGTATCCCGTCGCTCCATTCCCTGTTATACTTGAGACTATTATTTTTTCTTCTTTCTTTTTCTCAAAAGAGCTCCAACAGCCCTATCACTCAATTAAATGCCAAGAAAGAACTCGAAAAGAACATCCCTTCACATTGAGATGTCACCTGGTTCTATTAAGCGAACAAATGCCTTGAGGAACACAAGCAATTTTTTCAGGTATGATTGAACCATGGTCCTACTGCACCATTTACGTGTCCATTTCCGTGGATTGCAACACCGTTTGGAATAAGGGACTGGGGCAATCCAACAGTCATCGGAGGAGAAGCAGTGGGATATAGCCCATGATTGTGAGGCAGGGCATGGGGGCTAACAAGAGGACTGGCAACAGGACTTCCCTTTCGCTGCTGGAGGGCATGGATCTGCCTGAGCCCTTCCTCGTGAATACGTGAAATTGTCTCCAACTCCTTCATTGACAAAGCTTCCAATCCAGCACCGTAGAGAGGAGCATGTCGTGACATCTCCTCTTGAAGTGAAGCCTCAAGAGTATGGATATATTGCTGTAAAGAAACAGACAGGCATTAGAGAAGATAAGAGAACCAAGGGGGTTGGCGCAGTTTCTTTAGAGAATACAAGTTAAAGATTAATGATTATCGAGCTTTCAAGAATGCCCAAAAGTAAATTACCAATCTTATGGTTCTAATATAAAAAGATTAAGTTGTCATTCGCTAAAATTTCAAACAAAAGAGAGTCAACAAGACATTAGGTGCTATAGTTTCACTCATCCATTAAACTACAATAGATCAATCAAATAACAGCTCATAAAAATCAAGTAGTCAACAGCGAAGAAGAACATGATAGTCTTAATGATAAGAAGCACAGGTAAGTTCAGAAAATAAATGAAGTAAATAAAACCTGGCAAGCCTGCAATTTTGATTCCATTCCATCTATATATGCCTCACAGCGAGCAACTTGCTCTTCTTTCTCCCTTTTCTCCCCCTCAGTCTGCCCAACTGTTTGTGTCAGCCTCCTAACTTCATCCTCCAATGACTGCCGAATTTCCTCTCGAGTCACATTCTCAGTGGCATATCGTTTTAATTCTTCATCAAATCTCTTCCGTGCAGCCTCAGCACTTTTTAGCCTTTCAGCCAGAGCATTTTTCTCCTTTACTACTTTCTATGAAATTCATAGAATAATTTCAAGTTTAGGAAGATAGAAACCAATGCCACTCGCAAGTAACATATGAAAACAACTAAGCAGCAGTTATGACAAGAACAGATTAGTTCAGCCAAAACAATTCCACTCAATTGCATCTCCTTAAGCAGATATTCACAAGCAGCATTCTACGAAAAAAAACCAAGTGCGTATGCGAAGGGCATTTATTAAGAATCTGATTCAAACCAAAAAGCAATACCAAGATGCAAATAGATAGTATTTCATGACTCAGAAACTAATAGTATTTCATGGCTCAGAAACTAGCACACCAATGTCATGCTAAAACTTTTACAAGTTTGCCGTGGACAGTACTAGCCTACGGGAAATCAATGCAGCTGTTATAACACATTAAGATAGCAAGCCTCATACATGAAGCTACGAGTCATGGACAAATTCATGCCAGCTTCCCCAAATTCCTTCTGAGGTTGCACGAAGTGCTCTCAGCAGTGCAAAAGATGAGATGTTTAAAAAGGTAAAAAAATACATACGAACTCTGTGAATCTGAAAAGTAAAAGATACAGCAGAAATGGTGACAGGAATATAATGATGATCACAAAGAAGTTATGTTACCTTTAGTTCATCCCTTTTCCGGGACTTCAACTGGGAAAGTTGTGCCTCAGAATCATGAAGACGATCCTGAAGAACTTTCTTCTCAGATTTGAGTTTTTTAATTTCATCATCCCGCTCTGAACGCACCCACTCAAGCTGACTCTCAACTTCTTGTATTTGTTCAGAGAGTTCCTTTTTTTCCCGTGCAGATCGATCCAACTCGGCCCTCAATTCAGACTGTCATTTGATGAAAATAATTAAGTTAAAATAAGTGCAAAAAGTTATTAGGATTGTCAGTCATTATGCATACTCGTAATAAATTACAATTCTGGGTACCTTGATCCGGTTGGTAGAGGCTTCAGATTCACTCAATTTTTGTAAGAGACCTGCTTTTTCTTGAACCATATTAGAAATTTCTACCTTCCTCTCTTCACGTAAGCGAATAATCTCATCTTCCCTAGCACCTAACTGGTGCCAAAGTGCTGCCCGATCAACATTGGCGAGGTCAGCAACCCCCAGCATCATGCTCAGAACAGGTTTAACTATTTCCTGCTCTTCACAGACCAAGAGAACCAATATATCCAAGTATAAATCTACGTTACGACCATTATCTGCTGTACTGGTGGCACGATCAATAAGTCTTTTCAGCATTCTTCCTCTGTAGGATTCATCGGCATACCATTTGAACAAGATTGTGTAAAGCATCTTGACAAACCCCTTAACAGAAGGATCACTAGAAAGCGCCAACGTTTCAGCAAGACCAAGAACAACGGTAAAATCGTTAGATTGGACTCTCAGTTGTTCAGTGGCTTCTCCCTCTATTACAGTATCTGTATGTTGAAAATTTTCAGTTAAAAATCCAGTGTTGAAATTCAATGTCTGCGCAAGGCGCCTTTCCAAAACCATTGCCACAGACTGGCCCACAATAGCTCCTTGCGCTACAGCCCTCTCGAATGTTTGAGAAGCTTCAACAGCAAGGCAAGGTATAGACAACATCTCAAGGAGAATGTAAATATCAGAAAAATGACGACTTCCACGGAAAGGCCGTTTGTCCACCACATGCAAACTATCAGAATTTGACCCATTTTCACCAAATAAGAAAAGATCATGAGGTGGTTTTGTGCAGTCATCTCCAAATTCATCATCAATATTAATATCTCTAAGTATGGTATCACCAACGTCTCCCCAACTATTGATTGTTTTACTCAAAAATTCCAGCACAATAGAAGACACTTCAGCTCCCAAGTTCTTTAGCCTAACACGAACTGATCTAACCTGAAAAATAGAACAGAGAAAGTTAAATATTGAAGAGGGATAAACTGCAAGAAACAAAGCAAATTTGCATAAAAAGGAAAATATAAAAAGCATACAGCTTGAGGAAGATGTTGGCAATGTGATGCAGCTTTGAAAAGAAAATTAATTGTAGCAGCAAGTGGTTCATCATTACAGTCTGCCAAAAGCTCAAAAGACTGAAAAAGAATGTTCTCCCATGCGTCACTGTCACATTCAAGTTGACTAAGGGCACCAAAAACCTGAAACAAAAAGAAATATGTTGACACAACAAAGTGTTCCATGAAAGCAACGAAAACGTATGCTTCCCAAAAGCTATCTTACAGGTATCCTCAGTGCAGGTTCTGCATCTGGCTTTTTGAGTCTTTCAAGAAGTGCACAAGCTGCTAAAGGATGCTCTGAATGCTCTACCAATTTGGGTACTAAAGCAACAAGGTCTGGCTGCAGATGCTTGGGGGCTTTATCCAGAACAAGAGCAATTTTCTGTGCAGACTGAGGCCTTCGTCTTGGCTCAGGACAGCGTTGAGTAACTGCTCCATCAAGGGCTCTCAATGAATTTACAATCAGTCCTAACAGCTCCTCTGATTGCTCTGGCCACTTGGTCTGAAAATTCAATCTCTTCAAATGGATAGTCGAGGCCAAAAACTAAAGCTATGAAGCTAAATTCCTAAGCAGTAAAATCATACCTTAGAGTTCAGAAAAGCATTTTCCACTGAACCTCCTGTTGCTGCAAGTGAGGGATAAATAGCCTGTACAGGAATAGCTTTTCCAGGAATATCAACCCTGCTTGTATCAGAGCTTTGCACAGCAGAGGCACTGATAGAATCATCTACACCAGAATTCAATCTCCCATAAACAGGAGATTGAATGGATTCTCTTGTTCCACTTTCTCTATCAGATTCCAAGGGGCTGGCTGCACCACTGCCATCTAGAGAAGGTTTAGAGGAACCATCTGATGAATCACCACTAGAACTTCCTTCGGAAGGTTGGCAGCATTCGACCATTATGTCCAATAGTAGATCAATAATTGCCTGCTGTAAAACTTTGCCCCCCGAAAGCTTGGTTGGAAGAAGCAAGCGCTTTACCTTAGCAGGATCATCAAGATAAACACGTAATCCAGTCAAAAAACCAGCAATAGCACCAGCATCCATTAGAAGCTTTTCTCTCAGGGTTAACTGTGGCTGCGAAGGATTGTCTCCGTAAGTGAGGTGAAATCCAGCTCTAGAAAGAAGATTTCTGAACATATCCTCTTCATCTCCACTTATTCCTTCACTGTCTTCAGAATCAATGAGTTCATCAGGATCAGTTGTTAAAGCATCCTGATCATCTTCAGATGCCAAAACCTTTTAACGCATGGAGAAGAGACAAAATTAAAAAGGTCATCCATGGGTGATTCATCTAACTAGTTCAAGTAATCATAGTATTATAAACTGAAAGAATATGAGACTGAAAAAAATTGATGTAGATCAGGGTAATTAGATAAGTGAGACTGCTAATATAAACGATTATGACATTTACACATTTATGTAGTTTTGCAACTACACTGATATGGGTAACAATAAGTTGCACAAACAAACCTAGCAATCTAATTGTGCAAACACGAAAAAGATTCCCTCCCCAATAACATGTGGCAGGTAATTATCAATAAGAGATGATATGCCCGTATAATTAACTTTAGAACTGAGGTAAAAGCACAACATTATTAGTGGGATAAAACCACAAGATGGAAGAAGTTACATGGAGAGAAGCAAAGCATAGTAGCTCACAAGTTAACCAACTACGTTCTAAGGATATCAAGACTTTAGGGTTAGAATGAGACGATGATACACATAGCTGACACTCCAATTATCATATATTCCCCACACATCTCAAGATGAATTCAAATCCCTAAACTATCTCACTTTTCAAAATTTTCTTTTTGACACAACGTCTCTCTCATTTTTGACACTCTCTCTCTCTCTCTCTCTCTCTCTCCATCTCTTTCCTAAATCCTATTTTCTTTCGTATCAATTTTCTTCTCCATTTTTTGAACCATCAAAGATATTGCAACAGTCCATAGACATTAAGAAAAAAACAGAAAGAAAAATTGGGGGGGAAGGAATGTTACTGCAGAAGGAACTGTTACCAACCTCTAAATCTGAAAACTCAAACCATGGACAGCAGTCCTGTATTTCACAAACAAAAACAACAGTGTCACGCACAAGGAACCCAGCATCCGCTTCCAACATATCTGATACCTTCATATACTGCAGAACAGAATTATTCCATGTCTTTGTACAAATCGAAGATTCCTTCCACACAGTCCTTGCTGGATTCTTTTGATTTACCACCGCCATTCTGTATCTGACCCAAAAGTTTTTATCTGGATCACTACCAACAGATTGATCGCTCTCTAGATAAATGCATATGGTGTCAAAAGACTCATACACACCTGCATTGGGAAAATATGCACCATCAGTTGAATAATGAAAGGGTACAACACTAACGCATCAGCAAATGACCACAGATAAGTACCCACCTATCCGCAGCTCACATCCACCAGCTTGAAAGAACTTGCTAAAGATCTTCCGGGTTTCCATTATCTCCTTGAAGTACAAAAAGTTTTCCACCTTCCACGTAAATGAACTTCGTTTTGGAACCCTATCAATTTGCGAACCAGCATTTGTGAATCCAGTGTCCTCATCAGTTAAATCTTGTGATATAGATGTCTCTTTGAGAATGAGAACCTCAGCAGAAAATACAACAGTATCCTGGACAAGAAACCCAGAATCTTGATCAAATAAACTAGTGAGTGTCACAAATTCACGCCAACCCCAATCTTTTGCAGCTTTTGAATAGCGATTCTGAGATTCCTTAGTCACAGACTTCTCCTCCACTCTTTGGTTCACAACTGATAATCGATGGCTCACAAAACAACTCCAATCAGTGGAAGTATTTCGTGAATCCGTAACTTCAAGAAATACTGAAAGGTGGCATGGTGGTTGAGACTGACCTGAAACCACCAAGGATATGGTAAATTCTTTTCAATTCACTCAATAAACAAAACTAAGTACTCTCAGTTTGGTTCATGTGTCTCATGAAAACCAATATAAAACAAACCGCAATTTCATGTGTCAGAAATGACTCCAGTTAGGAGAACAAAAGAAACAACAAATAGACTCAAACACAAGGTCACAGAAACAATGGCTGATAGAGAAAGGAGGATAAACTGAATGAAAGACTGTAATAGTCACGTCATCTATTTGTCCATCAAATGGCATATCTAAAACATTATTGCTTAACGGACTTATAGCAACTAATACAAGGTAACAAGCAGCTCCATGATCAAATTAACTATATTTCACAACTAAATTTAACAATAAATTGAATCTAAAGTTGCCATAATCACAGACAAGCAATAAGAATTGTCTATCAAAATTGATGTCCGAACTAGTACTCTTCATTCGGCAAGCTAGGAATGGCATAATGCCTTCATCTTAGACTGACAACATTACTCAACTACATGAATGAATTAGGTAAAAAAAAAATTAATATAAAAGGACAATGACATCAAACAAACCTCGGGGATAAACAATGAGGCGACAATCACGGTTCCCAATTTGAAATCTCCTGCTCTTGATGCATAGACCTGTAATCTTCCTTTTCTTCAAAAGATCTTTCAATCTCGTAAAGTTCTCAATCCTCCAAGTAAATTTCCCCGTGTGCCCATCAGACTTCCTTGGTCCACTCCCACTCCTACCTCCAGTCAAGCTCCCATTCTTAGAAAAGCTACTTAACTCCTTGATGACATGAAATGAAGTACTAAAGACAGCAGTATCATCCACCAAAAACCCTGCATCGACCCCAACAAAATCGGACATCTTCATGTAATCATTCCAGCCCAAACTAGTATTGTCCCCACTCTTATTATCAGCAGCAAACCGCCCATATGAGTCCCTATGCATATGGTTCAAGCCAGGCTTTTGGTTCAACGCCGACATTCTAAACAAGCACCAACAACTCCTATCAGACACAACAAGCTTCTCAGTGTCCTTACTCTCCAAACACATAGACAAATAATCCTGAGCATTAACAGAGCTCTGATACACACTGATCCTCAAGTTACACTCTCCAGCAGGAAAGACCGGGCTCATTATCTTCTGCGTTTTAATCATCTCCTTAAACAAACTAAAATTATGCACCTTCCAAGTAAACTTCCCACTCAACACATCAGAGGCAGGAGCAGCAACAACTGAAGCGGAAATCGTGGACGAGGAAGCCGATTGCAAGTCATTATTATCGCGTATGAAATTGACAGACTCGTTAAGGATTAAAATATCGGCGGTGATGAGAAGGGAATCAGTGTTAAACAAATAACCTAATTTGGAATCAAAAACAGTAGATGAAGGCGTGAAATCACACCAACCGTGAGATTTCTTCTTACTAGAGAATCGGTGCCATGAATCGCGATGGATGGTCTTGGAATCGTCAGTGAGGTTAACGATAGCTAAACGGTAGCTCGCGAAGCAGTCCCACTTAGAAGAAGAAGTGCCGCGAGGGTCCATTATTTGGAGATATATAGAGATGTAACCAGGCAAAGCCTGAGAGTCTCCTTTTGGATACACCAGTAGTCGACAATCGTAACCGCCTACCTCGAAGTACTTGCTCCAAAGTGCCCTAGCTTTAATGCGCGGAAAATTGTGCACGGTCCATCGGCACTCGGCTGAGTACTCGCCGCGACGATCGACGGTCACGGTCTCCTGGGCGCCGCCGCTGCCGTCTCGGGAGGAGCCGACGGTCAAATCCTCCGCGGGGATTGAGGAAGAAGAGGCAAAGGAAGAGGTGGTGGCCGGCGGTGACTGGTCCGTGGGAGCGGTGAAGGGGGAGGAGGAGGCCGGATATGACGACGGAACTGCCTCGGCTGAAGTGTGCTTCATTTAGCTTCGTGTTTATTGCTTCTCTCCCCCGAGAGCTCTTGTTTCTGTTTTGTGTTTTATTTTTACGATCAAATTGAAGATATGAAAGAAAATGGTAAATATCATGTGGTTTTGAGGGTAAGAGGACTAGAAGCATGAAATGACTAATGAGGCTTTTGGACTACGAGCGGCGTAGTTTTGTTAAATGCGCCTTTTTTCATATTGTCTTTGGACGATGAGCCGTATAGTTTAGTTAACCTGCGCCTTCTTCTTAAGTTGCCTTTTCTATCATTTACGTTATAATAAGGAGATAATTTCTCAAATTTTATCAAAAATGTAATATTTATAAATCAATAACAAGTTTTATTTTATATACTTATTATATGTTAATTTAAAATAAAAAATTAGAAGTTATATGTCATTTATATAACATAAACAAATCTTTTGTTATTTTCTACTTTACTACGGTCAGATTTACTTTTAAGAATGGTATACATACTGCACAGAGTGTAATATTATTCCATGAGACTCTTCAAAAAAGGTTGAGCTTATTCTTGTCTAATCCTGACCTCATTAGATAAATAGTAGGGTATGGGGAGACAGGATCTTCTGTCCAATTTTATGGTGTCTTATTATGTCCCATGAATCTCGGCCATTCATTTATACGGGTCCCGCATTTATTTATGCGGGACCCAAATAAATGCGGGACCTACGCGAGACCCGTATAAATGAATGGCTGAGATTCATGGGACAGAATAAGACACTATAAAATTGGACAAAGGATCCAGACTCGGGTATGGGAGGGAGGGTTTTCATTTGATTAAGAAGAAGAACTGTTGCTTGGGTTGTTCGAGAAGGATTCGTACTGTGAGAGGTAGAATTATCGTTTCAGATATTATGTGTTGCTTTTTCTTTTATAAGTTGGATCCATTCACAGTGGAACAAACTTGCAACTACTTGTTGGTTTATACCTTAATCGGTTACTTAAAGTTTAGTGGCATAATTATTTACAGGCATTATTCATCTTATACATATTTAGATATATATATGATAGAGTTCATATGATAAATATACATTATAAATAAAACTATTATAAAATCATAACTATGATATTTATATTGAATTTATGTATTATCTTTTAATTATTTCTAATTATTGTTTTATTGAGGCTGGATATTAATAGAGCATAAAAAGATTAGCACATTTTATTTTTTTTCTTATGAAGGAAGTAATCAATCTCATAGACTAAAATATGGAAATACTTATACAAACGCATGTGAGTACTTGTTAAAAATTAAGTTCATTGAGCTGATCCTATATAAGAATTTCATTTGAAACATTAATTGTATGTCTAAAGAAATTCTCAATGGGATAATTGCATAAATGAATCATTGACTTTAGATCACCAAAGTATTGTTAAGGAGCCATGGATTCATGCATCATATGCACAACAAGGCAACGGAAGTGTCAAAATCTAAATTCCATCCCCACGACATCCCCAAAAGTCCAGAATCCTAGATGAATGATTACACAGATTATAAGAACATAAATTTTCAGCACATGTACCTTCGATAATGATCCTCCTTTCTTTAATCTTCTCCTTCTTTGGCAAACACCAAACACCTTCCTTGATCACTCAAGAACATGCAAAGATGAAGAAAAAGCAGTGTGTATTGGTGGTTGGAGCACCATACGAGATGAGTTCAAGTAGATGCTCAAATGGAGAGATAAATCAAGATTATGTTGCATGCAATTAGATTCATGCAACAATTGCATAAGTTACATGAACAAGACTCAAGATCGTTTCTCTCTATCTACAAAACACTTCTAGACCCTTATCCTCTCACTTGAGTGTCTTTAACTTATTAGTCCATGTGTACATAAGTGAAGAACTCACTTATGCATCATCTGTCGTGCCTTCGGAACAATTGTGGCCTTCTTCAATGACAGCCATGCACACTTTGTTTTGTTAGTAGTGTGCCCTAGGCCAATGGATATTTGTGATTCATGTATTAACATTATGACTTGTTAATAATATAT
>JAOTAY010000008.1:17634320-17650493 GCA_025629805.1 Erythroxylum baracoense
TATGAACCTCTCCGATTCAATTTATCACTCACAAAGCCTATTTTTCAAGAAGTCACACTTATTCACACTTATACCGGAAAAATGTCATGAATGCATGTACAGGTATTTTCATGTGCACATTTCACTGTTCACAAATGCATGAACATGAGATGTGTTTTCCTAATTTCTCTTATTTACTTCACTTGGACCCGTTTCTCTGGTCCGACCCGTTCTACGGAACCGGGATCTTACACAAAGGTGAAAACCATATAAGAATCCAAATATTTAAACACTTAGACACTGCAAGACTTGGATCACCCCTTATTTATGATATGTAGATGAATAAATTGTAGAAGAAGAAGTGTCTCCAATGAGAAGAGTAACGGTATTTAAAATATGCTTTGAAAATTTATATGACACTTTTGAATGAATTCCGGATGATTTTGGTGATATTTAGTGATTTTTGAATTCGAATCGAAAATCTTTTTGGGCAACTGAATAATTTCAAAATACAATGAAAAACTCCAAAATTAGGATTGGAGTCTATAGGAACTAAAACGGGTCGAAACGGAGGTTGTTTGAATAGAACTCGGTTAATCCGAAATTATTGGACTAAAATGCTCTTTTTAGAAAATAATGGGTATTGATGATTTTAAACCCATTCAAAAATTTTAAAAGCATCAAATCAATAAAAATTGACCTTAATTAGAGTATTTCATGGTCAATTTGAAAATAAGACAGGTGTGGAATGTTTTCAGGATTTAATTTGGTTAGTTGGTCAATTAAATGCATTAAGGGGCAATTTGGTCTTTTTGTAATAATTAAAGGTATTTGGTCTTTTTACATGATATTAGTGGATTGATGAGTCATTAGAGATGACCAATGAGATGATGACATGTGTTTAATGTCATTAGTGATGACAAATAGGAAGGTGACATGTGTAATCCATTAAATGAGTATAAAAAACAAAACTTAAGACATTTAGCTTCGTTCTTTCAACATAAATGTGAGAATGATGAGAGAGACGTGAGAGACAAAAAAAAGAAAAGAAAAAGAAGAGAAGTCAAGGGTGAACATAGGCTAAGGACAAAGGAAGAAGAGTGCAGTCATTTTTGATGGAATTTGATGGTGATTTGGAGAAATCTTGAAGTATTCATCCAATACTCAAAAGATTGGAGGAAAAAGTCATAAGTTTCCTAGCTTAAATTTCTAATTTTTATAGCTTTTTTTTAGTGAGATGGATGTTTTTAAGATCAATGTTATTACTTTGATGTTTCTTTGTATGGAATTAGTTGAATATGATAAGAGAGGAATATGTAGTGGGATTCGATCTTAGGTTAACTTGAACCAGCCCCAATGTTTTGGCCATAACTCAGCCTACTAACCTCCAAATTGGGTGATTCTTATTGGAGGTGAACCCTAAGACATAGAACTAAAAATCTCTAGAAGAAACCTAGACCTAATTTGGTATGAATGATGTTGAAATTTGAGATTTAAAATGAAAACTTGATGCTCCCCCTGTATTAAAATAACTTGTGATATTTGGTACATTTTTCACGATTTATAAGTTTCAATGGCATGATTTTTAATAACATAGAAACTAGAGACATAGTGAAACAAATGTCTAGAAGACCTCAAAACCTAATTTGAATGTTTACTATATGAAAATTAAAGAAAAAGTAGAGGTATGGATTCTAAACATGAGTCATAACTGTGACTCATCATGTATGATTGTGATATGGTGAATTAAATTGGTTGAGATTGTATTTTGAAGAAATTGGTAAGATAGAATGGATAAAATACGATTTTTAAGTGACTTTTGAAGTTAGATTTGGAAATGGTGACCAATAGGTTAGCTTATAGAAGTAAGCATAAATATGATTAGCATGTGTGTTACACGATTAGATGCAAATCTCGAATTCAGTTAAACTGAACATATAGTTTTAATGCCTTATTTCATTATTTGGAAATAAACACCCAAGCAAAATGCATGTTGTGTAGGTAAAGGAGAGGCACCAAACGTGTGAGTGTGCTTGGTGATAAGTTCATAAAACTGTGAGTGTATTCTAATTGTTTTATATGACTTAATTCTTTGTAAAAGAACTGATGACATGTGAGTGTTCTTTAAATTGAGTTTATGCAAATGGTTTTCATTTGATCATAAAATGAATATTTATGCTGAGTTTTATGCAAATGATATTTTACAAGTGAATATTGCTAACATAAGTGTATACTTTGGCAATATATGAGTTGTAATTTGAAAGTTAAATTTTATATGATTGGGAGTTACATTGAAATAATTCACTTATGAATTCTCCCATACTTGATTTGGAAAATAAGATGAGTCGTAAATCTAAGAGTTACTTTTGCCTATGATAGACTTTATACATGTTATTATATCAGTATATTTATAGTGGTTAACCTGTTATAGGTAAGCGGAGTTGCACTAACTCCATAAATAGTGGCTAACCAGTCATAAGTAAGCAATGTAGAACCAGCTCTGTGATTGTTATAGGTAAGCGATGCAGAACCAGTTCCATAACTACCAATCTGTAGCGGTCAACCTGTTGCGGGTAAGTAATGTAGAACCGGCTCTGTAACCAATGGTTAACTAGTCACAGGTAAGCAATGCAGAACTAGCTTCGTGACTTTAGGACTAGTGTATCGTATGGTAAAGAAACTAGTGGTGGGCTATGTCGAGTAAGAAAGTCATGTAATAGTAATGCCGCCATTATTTACTTTTAAAAGTGATTTGAGAGGTACCACTGTTTATTGATTAAGGAAAAAGGAAAATGAAAAATTTTATATTATAAGTTTAATTTCGAAAAGCATTTCAAAATAGTATTTTGGAAAATTTGAAATTATGTTTTACGAAATATTATGTTATTACCAGATTTCATGATGCACGAATAAATTGTTATGAAAAATGTTTTACCCTGAGCTTTTTGATTGTATGGAATATTGCAGTTATATTGTTATGAAAAGTTCAATTTTCTTGTAAACCGATTACACTCACTGTTCACCCTTATTTTTTTTGTTTTTAGATAAACCACCCTAGGTATGCATACATGTGTTGCTGTAATTGGGACTCCGTCTCAAGATTAGTTGTATCGTCAGGCACTACTATGTTTATGTTATTTTTTTTATTTATGTGATATGTTTGAAGTTATTTTGGAAAGAGTTCAAAAGTTTGATCTTGTGAATATTATTGGAATTCTAAATATCTTTTTCTTAGTGAACTACGAGGGCTTTAATCCTCAATGATGTTTCTAAAATGTTTAGATTTGTATGTTTGTGATTGTTTGTGATGTGGACATGAGGTCCCATTTCAAAAGTTGAGATGGTATATGAAATATTAGAAGTGTTTTAAAATGTGTTATGCAGGTTTTTTTTTTCAAAATTTTGGGAAGGTCAAAATACAATCGTTATGCTGCTAAAATTTTTAATGAAATGATCGAAAATGTAGGAAAAAGGTATCCTATTATTTTCCGCACTTTTAACGTTTAAAGTATAAAAAGTTTTTAATAGATAATCGTGTTGGCTTTGCGAGAACCTATCGGTTGAGTTAGTTATCGATTTGAGGGATATTATGGGGTGTTAGGAGGGCTTCACTCGGGTTTTTGAAAGAAAACTCCGGTATGTGTCCTTTCAACTTAAGCCATATAGGATGATACTATTAGTTTAAAGAGTGAGGAATCCAAAAATATGGTGACAAGTATATACTTTGTGGCCAATAATGATGAGGTACCCTCTTCTTCAAATTCTTATGATGATAATAATAATTACGGTGTTGATGTTTCATATTATAAGTTAGTTGAATGTTCATAAGTCCTGGGCATGAAAAAGAAGAAAGTATTTTCCAAGTAAAATGAGACTCAAAAACTCTTAGATGCATGTATAAATGAGAATAAAAATTGGAATGTGATATACATAAGTTGATAGAATCTAGCATTATGGTTGTTGCCAATACTGAAGTGAATGATTTGTTATGTAAGAATAAAGCATTAAAAAATGAGATCAATGTCCTCAAAAAATCATTATCTAGGAAGTGAAAAATTGATTACGAGTCCAAAACGAGCTCTAGGTACAGAATTGGTTTCACTTATAGAAGTGCACCATCAAATGTTAAAATTACTTTTATGAGGACTCGACATTTACATAATGAGCCTATACCTAAATCATCATATGAGCATGTTGCATCTTCTAACTATTTACAAAATTTGCACACATAAAAGAAAATTTTCATACAATCATGGGTCATATTTTAAACCCTAGAGGTGATCAGATTATCATAGCCCTCAAAATTAATTCCAATTCTCTAAACTCTTACAGTAAACGTGGAACCATGTCAAATCCTATGAGAAATAAAAACTAGTTTCTTAATTTTAAATTAACCAAATAAGGGGTTTATGATTAATTAACTAATGAACTAAAAAAATCAAATTAAATCAACTAAATATAAAGAGTAACAAATTCAATGGTATCTAACTTCAATTTAAGAAAACTATCTCACTAATTATAACATTGATTGTTAGTCTAATAATAATAGTTTTCACAATTTAAGCAATTAGCCATAATAAGTCTAAATTTTTTCTAAATTAATTGATTCAAACCCAACATTTAAACTAAAACTAACCATCAATTGATTAGGTATGATATCATTTCATATCAATTAAATGACATCAATAAGTTTAGTGAAAAATATTAGAGCCTAAATTAAATAATTGAGATAGTGATAACTATTCAATTTAGATTTCTTGTTTCTTATAAGTAAAATATGCAACTTCATAAATAATCTATTTACTACTTGTATCAATCCTTAATGACAATTACGGATCACTGAATTCATGGATAACTATAGAATAATTAAAATCTAATTAATTTTTAGATCAATCAATATTAATTATTCATAACATATAAGAACACATAACAAGAAACACTTGAATTAAAATATGAATCTAAGTTTAGAACAAAACCTCAGAAGGTTACAATTAGAGTCTTGAATCCCTTTAAATCATAATATTTGGATTTATTCACACATGACTTTAATTCCAACAGAAAAAATAAAAGGAAAGATTAAAGATTGAGAGAAAACTATAAAGAAATAAAAGAGAATGATAGAGAAGCTGTTGGATGTTTCTTTCCTTTATTTTGCTACTCAAAACATGGCCTCCTCCTATCATACAAAGATTCCTTTTTAAAATAAATCTAAATCCCTACATAATAAGGATAGAAATAAGTTTCCTAATTGAATTCAAACTTTTGTTGGCATTAGGCATGATCTCACCTTATCTACTGCAATAATTTGTTCACTTTTTTCCAAAATTCTTGATTTTGACCAATAATGCTCCAATTTGATGCAATCTCGACTTGCCACCTAAAACAAAATAAATATTAATTTTCCTATCTAAGCACAAAACTGTAGCAAAAAAATGAGATAATTCCAACTAACATAACCAAATAACATCTTATCAAATTCACCCACACCAGACTCTTGCTTGTCCTCAAGCTTACATCAATCATCTTCATAACAACCTCTCATCTTCTTTCATGTTATCCAAGAATATCCTGAAAGCCAATACACATTAAAGGTATAGGATAAAATGACAATTAAGAGAATAAATACCCATAGGACACATTGTTATAATGAAAATACAAAATTTCAAAAATTCCATTAAATCAAATGAAACAAGAGCCCTCTAATTGATCTCAATCTTTAGACATAAAGTGTTTAGGGTTCATTAAGCTCTCAAATCAAAGCATAGCAAGTTATTTCCATAAGCTTGCACACGAATCATATTTCCACCACTATTAAAAATGAACTTAATGCATGAATCAAAGGGACTTGATAATGGTTAGTATACGTCACAAAGGTCTACTTTAGACTTGAACTTTTACCACAAGTCACGCCACCTTTGCGCGACAATCCTGCTTGGGTCCGCTTAAGCAAAGATTCAGCCTTCTCATGTGAATGTCACCGAACAATTTCGTTAGCGCTCAAACACCCCACGCGCACACAAGTGTTTAAAGTGTTTCTTTCACAGACAAAATAACACAAGTGTATAACAGAGTAAAGAAAGCAACAAGATATATATATATATAGCCGAAGCTACTCTTTCATTAACTCTCAACAAAATGTCAACAAACGATATAAATACTTCCTTCTCGAAGCACTCACAAGGAACTCCCTACTCGAAGACCTTACAAGGAACTCCCTATTCGAAGCCCTTACAATGAGAACCCCCCAAAAACTCTCAACTCTCAAAGCTCTCTCCTCTGAGTGATTTCTCTCAATGAGTGAATGACTCAATGATTGAATGAATGGCTTTCAACTCTAATGAGCTATTTATAGGCTCCTCTAGATGACTAAGTTAGAATCCTAATAAAACTCTACTAGCTAAGATCACAATCTTATCCTATCTTATCCTTATCAAATTACATAAAACTAACCAACAGATGACATCCCCATCTAATTAGGACTCTATCTAATAGGATTAAGTTACATCACATTAACAAGATAAAAGATTACCCTATCTAGGAATGATTATCCTTATCCACGAAGATCTTCTCTATCTTCAGCTGATCCTTCCAAATGATCTTTATCTCTTAAAGTTGATGTTCATCCACTGTGATCTTATCTGCCACATCATCCACAGTTGCCATTTCATTGTTGATGTGTTTTCTAAGTCACCAAGGGCTATCCACACATAGGTCCATCAATGCACGTCTATGGACAAGTCCATCTTCTATGATCAAGCTCACTCATGGTATAGTCTCATCACTTCATGACTAAGTACAAGTCATAATCCGAGTTAGTATAAAACCTCGCATGTTTTACATACCTTCAACCTGCCTAGCCGAAGTCAAATGCTTATGCGACTTTCCTAGCTCGCATGCCTTCGCACACCTTGGGTCTCACAGGACTTAGTTCACCAACTCTGCGCGACCTCGCATCCGAATCTCACTTCTCGTTGAAGATTTCCGCCAATACGCGTCTACGAGTACACATGAGTATCAAATCTCACCTACTATTGGGATCTTTGCCGATACTTCCCACATTCCTCACTTACTTCATAAGTTCCTCGCTTACTTCACAAGTTCCTTAAGTTTTGGTCGCTAACTCGCAAGACTTCACTTTGTTCCCTCGTCAACACGCCTTCCTCGTGCCTACCTGCATGTCAAGCATTGGCCAAGGCTCACCAACACTTGCACGATCCCACAGTCTGGACTTAGGGGTCTAACAAACCTATTTATTTATATATATATAACAGGTCTGATTACGCCTATTCCTAATCCTAAACAGAATGGAACGATAGAAGGTGGTAAGAAAGGGTTTGGTTCTAGTGTTCAAAAATAATCTAAAAGTTAAGCAGTAGGAATTCTAAAGATTCCCTAGGACCAACAAGGGTTAGTACAAGAATATTCTCGTATTGTCCATCAATTAAAAAAAAGTAATAGTCTGGATACAAAAAATAATTCTATTAGATCTAATTACTGGGGTATCTAATCTCATTTGCTCTCTTAGCTTTCATTTCTTAGTGTCAATATGTTAGCCTAACATAGATACAAGGAAAAGGTTTAGTTCCAAAGCCAAAGATCATAGTTCTCAGATCCAAGGTGGATCCAACTTTCTATTCCCTCATGGAATTCATTTATTTCTCTTAATATGGCTTATAAAAATTTATACATTTTTGAAATGTAATTACTAGAAGTCGTCATCCATGACCTCTACCTATCCTCCTATGATTCCAAATCAAAATATTCCTTAGATAACTCTTGAAAAATAAAATTGAAAATAAAATAAGCAAAATAAATAAAATAATAGTAAAGAATAAATAAAACAAATTTCATCTTCTTTTTTACCTATAAAAAAATATTGTGGCATCTCTTTCCTTACAACATTTTCAAATTATGCTCTCTAAAAAGAAAATCTTCTCAAAAGGTGATGAGTGACCTTGGGTAGAGACAGGTGATATTTTAGTTGGTAAAGTAATGCATCAAATGGAGAAAGAATAAACATATGGCCAAACAGACCAATTTGGTATTTCATAATAAAGTGGTAGATAGAACTGCCAAAGGTGGCCTATTTTGGTTTTGACGCTTTTCATGTATCACATAGTTTCTCCTCTAAAAATTGCCTCTCTTGGAATTGTGCCAATTCCAATTTTAATTTATCAGCTACTTATTTCATAACTTTAATTTGAGTAGCAGTTGAACAATATGATATCTCACACCAAGTAAATCTTAAAACCTTCCCCCTCTTACTAATTTTTCTATTCAGCGGTCGTGGTTACTGGCAAGAACTTACTGAATCAATCGTTTAGGCTAATAATAAATTAAAAGTTGCTCATGTTACTCAGCCTAGATCCTTGAGCATTATCCAAGGACCTACCTAGATAATTAGACATCCAACCCATAATTGCGTAAGACATAAAATTCTAAAAAATAAAAAGGTTTTTTGATTACATGATTACTTCGATGAGAAGAAAAAAGAAAGCTCTAAGAGACCAATGTATGGAATATAAATTTCTTAATCGTATGATTCAATAATCTTTTCTGAAGATATGAAAAAGGGTTGGAGTGCATATTGTATTTTCTAGCTTATGATTGGATGATCTATCCATGATTAGGATCAAGCTTTGGTGAAACCATGAACTAGAATAGAAGAACTTATAAAAACTAACCCTAGATAATAACTATAACAAATAATCAATATCTAAAATGAAAGTAGCTAATAATAATCATAATAATAACTAAATTGAAAGTAGTAAAATCTAATAATAAAATGGTTCAAAAAATGATAATTCAAATCACTTTATAAAGATGGTACATATTGCTTGAAGTTACTGTTAGTTGTGTCGATGTTGTTCCCTATGCATTAGTTGTGTAGTGCCACATTAAAATTGGGATGTTATTTGTGATTGGCACTGAGATGTTATAATTAGGTCTGCGTATCGGGCTGGAGTGGCGTGGTGTGACTGTATTGGTGGATGTGATTGTGCCTACTGATCGCAGGTTTTCGATATGAAAAGCTTTAATAATTATCCTCGATATTTCGTAAGCGCACGGGTCATTCGCATAGTACTTAAGATGTTAATCCCATGAGGAGGGTTAATCTAATCCTAAAATCTAAGGCTAAAACAATTCGAAATAATTCAAAAGAACAAAACTTAAATAAGAAAATATGTCAATCACACAATTAATTCCAATAATCAAATTCGAAAATAATAACAAGATAGCAGATGCAACACCCAATCTTAAAACAACATAAAAACTACTAATTGAGAGAAAGGGAATTTTTATCCGAATTTAATGAAAACCTAATTGATTATGAATTTATTGAATTACTGGTTCTAGACAGTCCTAGGGTTGATTACTCTTTCTCGAGTTATAATCATTAACCCTAATTTATAAACCCTAATTAAATTATGGGGATTGCAACCTCTCGATTCACAATTTATCCAAAACCTAAATTAGATATGAAATTGTCCAATAAACTACCGAAAACCTATGCAAGATCTCTCGTTACACAAATTTACTGGTTTGATTCAATTCTTGATCTATTAAATGACCTAACTCTCGTTAGCCTAATTTAATGATTTTCACTCAGTTCACCCTCTTAGTTTGTTACTGAATTATGCAAGTACAGAATTGAAATCACAAGAAATTCAATAAAAACGCAATCAATCAAATTTCATTAATATCAAAGACAAAATATCCCGAAGATGAGTTTAGACAAATCCTCAACATTCAACGAATCTATCATCTATGGCTATCTCAAATTCTATGCAATCATAAATAATGAAATAAAACTAGAAATAGACTCTAAATAAATGGAGGCAGCAACGGTAGGAGATTCTAGGAAGTACTTCGCGTAGGCTTCTTCTCCAGGTCTCTCTTCCTTCATTTCTTCCTTAATCTCTCGATAAAGCTCTCTAGGGTTTCGGGATTGTGGCTAATACAAAAGCTCTGTCTCTTGTGTTCTTCATGTTCTTTTTTTGGGGGTTGAAATGGTCCGAAAAATCTCTCAAAACTTGACCTTTTCTTTTGTTTGCGCGGCTACTCGACGTAGGTCACGATTGTGGCTAGCATCAAACCTTTCTGTCACGATCGTATCAATTAGGCCATGATCGTAGGTTGTGGCAGAGTCTTCTTTCATGATCATAGCCCATATGCCATGATCGTGGCCTGGATCACATGTTTTTGTCACAATCATGAGATATAGTTTCGGCCTGAAAGTCTCCGAAACTTCTCCATTTTTCGACGTTGACCTTGAAACACTAAAAAACACATCAAGGTACCTCAAAAACATAATATTTAAGCTCAAAGACTTATACTAACCTATAAAAACACTAAACACATAAACTAACACAATTCTAACATAAGCACATACTAAACACTCAAATTAACACTTAATACATAACAAATGAAACCCTAAAACATAATGCAAATCACACCTATCAACATCCCCACACTTAAACGTTTGCTTGTCCTTAAGCAAACAAAACAATAAACACATAACAAACACACAACACACAATGCAGTAATGAGACAATGACTTCAACTTCATGAAATAAATTTAATCTTAAACATAATCATTCAAGTTATATCAAAACATTGATATGCAAAATCTGTATCTAGGGGCTTTGAACTAAACATACAAATTAATGAAGATCCAAGTGTTAATTTATTTACCCTTTTCAATTGCAAAAACACATTAATAATTCTTTGGTCATTCGAACTCTGTAACTATTCCTAAGTACATTTTCATGAAAAGTCAATTTATTACAAGTTCGGTACGGTATTATTAGAAAAAACTTTTTATTTTATTTTATTTATTTATTGAACATGGACTTAGTCTTTTTACACGGAGGCAAACATTGGTAATAAATGTTGATCCGGTTACTCGACTAAGTCATGTTTTTATTAAGCTGCTTGGTTGGAACATCATTATAGCTTTTTGACACGGAGGTACACATTTGTAATGCATGTCAATCCATTTACTCAACTATATCACGTTCTCAACTAGCTACTAGCTCTATTCATAACCTGAAGGCTAGCAAAATAGTTATTTATTTAACAAACATTTTTTATTTTAATTTTTTTGCCTACTTTGTTGTTTTAGCTGCTCGTTTCTATGGAAAATACTAGTAAAAGCTACTTAAGTTGAAAGGCCTCAAATTATGAATGAACATGGCAATTTAGAGGGTGCTAAACTTACACTAAATCCTCATTAAGCTGTATACTTATCCAAAGACCCCAATACACTAATTTTTGCGAGCTAATGATTCTTTACAACCTAATAAACTATGTTCAAAATTAAATTAATTTTAGTCCATCTAAGCCATTGACACATTGAAACAAATCACAAAATGTACCCTAACAGCTATCATACCATATGAAAAATCACATACAAAGAAAAACACATAACCCTCTCCACACTTGAATAACACATTGTCCTTAATATGAGAAGGGAACAAATAAGAACATAAAATAAAAAAGAAACATAAATTAAAGTAAACAGAAAATAAATAAAAATAAAAATAAAAACAAAGATGAAGATGAAGACTAATTTGAAAAAGAAAAATGAGTTAGACAAAATCTCATAGAGATGGAGGTGAGGATGGTGTTGGAGGTGGCAATTGAACGCCTTAAGACTCGAAATATCGATGGATCTGACAGATATCCTAGCTCTGGCGTTTTTGTGTTCAGGCCTTCTCCTTCATCATTATGGTGTGCTCCACAAGTGTGTCAGTAACTATCTTATTGTTTGCGGAGATTGCCTCCATGACTTTCTTCTAGCCTTGATCTTTGCTTCTTCTACCTCCTCGGACTCTTCAGTAGTCGAGTCCTCTTTTGCCTACTGAAGCGGTGCTGAACTTGAACTCGCCTAATTGGCCCTAATCTTAACACGTGTCTTCTTGCTGATATCCCGAAGTTCTATGTTGTGGGACTCAAGAATTTCAGCCCTCCATAAATGGTGATGGTTTAGGAAGTCAGGGAGATGAACAGTTAACTAACTACAATCTACGCCATAATATTCAGCAATGGCAGAAACTAGGTACCCAATACCTAAATTGTTGCTCCTCTTACGTGGAGTCGCAATAATAACATTTAGCACATGTGTGGATGTGCACACTGGAATGCTATGGTCCATGCACCACAACATAAAGAGTTCCTTTGTAAAACACTTGTTGGTTTCTGATTTATCAAAAACCATGACATATAAATTTATGCATTAACAAGTACTCATGGGAACTTATTATGTTGTTATGAGCATTTTTGGCATGAAATTGCTCTATTCCAGTGAGTTCATTCCAATAGAGAGAAGGATAAAAATCATCATGTCGATCGATAATGGAGGATTTAGAGAACCCACACATATTGCAAATGATTTCTATATTCAGTTCATAAGCTCTTCCTCTTAACCTAAACCACATTTCCTTAGGGTTCCTAGGGGTCATAGGACAGGGAAGTGAAAAATTCCAAATTGAACTCCTGGTAAACAAGAAATCGGAAACATATAAGTTTGGCCCACTAGAATTGTTCAGCTAAGTTCTCTACCCTATCGCGCAACTCTAACCTATCAAGCGTTTCAAAATCAAAATATTTAGGAACTACTATTTTTCTAGCATTTAAGGAGTGGAAACGAATACCTTCCTCATCTGTGTAGATTGGGAAAGGTGCTTCGAAGTCTACTTCTCTGTTTCTTTTCCCTTATCCTGCAACTTGATTTCGTCCTAATGATTGCTCCCGTTTGTCTGATTGCTTAATGCGCGGTATATTTCTTGTGAATAGGTAGAGTTGGAAGAAATTTAGAAGTTTGAAATTTTTGTAGAGAGATGTGAGTGTTTGTAAGTTTGAAATCTAGAGAGATAAAGTGAAAGTGAAAGTAAATGAAAAAGTGAAGTTGGAAATGAATTTATAGGTGGTTAGAGGGTAAAATGGTTAAAAATTTCTTTAAAAAAGCATATTCCCCTTTTCTGCCCAATCGCAGGCCACAATTGTGACCTACAGTTTTCCACCGATTCTTCATTTTTCTTCTTTTGTTCTTTTCACATTCTTTTCGAAATCACTTCTTAATTCTTTTGTGGCCCTTTCACCTCTCTTTTGCTTGATCGATCATCCAATTTATATCAAAGTCTATTCCTTCTCGATTTTATTTGGAAACAAAATAATCTTAACTATGGAATTCAAACTTTCTAACAAAAAAATTAAAGAAAATAATTTTTATAGGTTACCTCCTATGCAGCGCTTCTTTTTACATCAGTAGCTCGACGCTCTTTCCTTGGAAACTCAACCGAGTAAAATTATGAGTGGTTTGCTTCCACCCTTTTCGTTCAATATCAGTTTTGTAACCTATAAGTAAGCTACACTTATGAAATCCAATTAGGCTCATTAATGTCCTTCTTTTAAGTGAACTGTCAACAAAATAGGGAATAATAAAACTCCCTAAATCTTTCACTGAATCCAACATTTTGTCCTACATGAAGATGAGTTGCTATCTTTCTTCCTTATTCACCTTCGTCTCCTCTGCTTTTTCCGCCTCACGAACAAAGACTATCATAGCTTCTTAAAACTCGATGTCTGTTGTCATCTGTTCTTCATCCTCTTGTTCCTCATAAGATTCGAACACTTCAATTGTTCTGAATGGGATACTCTCCTTCAGATTCTTTAATACATCATTCATGTTGAATGTCACTTGGTCATCGTCAATCTGAAGGATAAAATTCTTTTTATGGGCATCTACCTAAGATTTTTTGATGTTCAAATATGGTATATCAAGAACTGGTGAATAAAAGAGAGGGTTGGCATTTTTTTCTTCATCCTCTTCCTTGATTTCTCTGTCTTCTATAAGGTCGGGTTTAGCTTGAATTCTCGCTGGTTCTTCTAACTTTAACCCATTCCTAAGTGTGATAGCCTGACATGGCTCTATTGAATTTATTTTCACGCTGCACAGATAGTTTTCCACACTTTGCTTACAAAATTCCCTAAAAGGCTGGCCTATTTGAACCTTTAGATTGTGAATTGAAGAGACATGAAATTCTGCTACTTACTTAAACTTCTCTTCCAATATATCCTAGTTCTCTTCCATATCCGTGAGCTTATCCATGATTTTGTCCAGCTTGGAATCCCATAAATTGGATTCAACATGTTGAAATTCAAATAGGTCTTGATGTCTCATGTGAGTACTTGGATTGTCGGACTAATAAAAATCTAGGTGATTTTGCCACCCTAAAGTGTACAGGTTCATATAAGGATGATGATTTCCCTAATTAGGGCTCATTGAATTCCGCAAGCATCCCCCTACATTATATATCCTCCATGATCATTCTTTTTATCTCTTCTTAGCATTCAACTCTTCAGATGTCTCATTCTCACTCTAAGATGTCTTCATATGTCTCTACTTTATGCCCTAAATTTTTTTAAAAAAAACAAAAGATAGTGGAAAAGCCTTAGACTAAAGAACTAAACTAATCATCTCCCTGACAATGGCGCCAAAAACTTGATCGTAGATTTTTGATATAAAAAAGCTTTAATAATTAACCTCGATAATCTGCAAGCACATGGGTCATTCGCGTAGTACCTAAAGCGTCGATCCCACAAGGAGGGTTAATCTAATCCTAAAATCTAAGGCTGAAACAATTAGTAATAATTCAAAAGAACAAAACTTAAACAAGAAATATTTCAATCACGCAATTAATTCCAATAATCAAATTCGAAAATAATAACAAGATAGTATATGCAACACCCAATCACAAAAAACCTAAAAACTACCAATTGAGAGAAGGGGAATTTTTATCCAAATTTAATGAAAACCTAATTGATTATGAATTTATTTAATTACCAGTTCTAGAAGGTCCTAGGGTTGATTACTCTCTCTCGAGTTATAATCATTAACCTTAATTTATAAACCCTAATTACATTATGGGAATTGCAACCTTTTAATTCACAATTTATCCAAAACCTAAATTAGATATGAAATTGTCCAATAAACTACCGAAAACTTATGCACGATCTCGCGTTACACAAATTTACCGGTTTGAAATTGTTGACTTATTAAATTACCTAACTCTCGTTAGCCTAATTTAATGATTTTTCACTCGGTTCATCCTTTCAGTTTGTGACCGAATTATGCAAGTGTAGAATTGAAATCACAAGAAATTCAATAAAAATGCAATCAATCAAATTTCATTAATATCAAAGACAAAATATCTCGAAGGCGAGTTTAGACAAATCCTTAGCAGTCAACAAATTTATCATCTATGGCTATCTCAAATTCTATACAATCATAAAGAATGAAATAAAACTATAAATAGACTCGGAATGGATGACAGAGGTAGCAACGGCGGGAAACCTCCTGTTCCAGGAAGTACTTCGCATAATCTTCTTCTTTAGGTCTCTCTTCCTTCGTTTCTTCCTCTATCTCTCGATAAAGCTCTCTGGGATTTTAGGATTGTAGCTGATGCAAAAGCTCTATCTCTTGTGTTCTTCATGTTCTTTAAATACCTTGGCAGCCCTAGGGTTTTTCTAGGGTCGAAACGGTCTGAAAAATCTCTCGAAACTTGACTGTTTCTCTTGTTTGAGTGTCTACCTGACATAGGCCACGATTATGGTGCATGTCACAATTGTGGCCAGCATCAAACCTTTCTTTCGCGATCGTGGCAATCAGGCCATGATTGTAGGTCGTGGCAGAGTCTTTTGTCATGATTGTGGCCCATATGCCACGATCGTGGGTTGGCTCACACATTTCTGTCATGATCGTGGCCGTGGTTTCGGCCCAAAAGTCTCCAGAACTTCTCCGTTCTTCGACGTTGACCCTGAAACACTAACAAACACATCAAGGTACCTCAAAAATATAATATTTAACCTCAAAGACTTATACTAACCCATAAAAACACTTAAACACATAAACTAACACAATTCTAACCTAAACACATATTAAGCACACAAATTAACACCTAATACATAACAAATTAAACCCTAAAACATAATACAAATCACATCTATCACCTACTAAAAAAGAAACAAAATAAGGTAGGGTTTTTCTTTTTTATTTTTTAATTTTTAAATTGTTAAAAAATAATGTCTATTTTAATATATATTTTTATTGTTATTATTTATTATTATTATTATTATTATTATTATTATTATTATTATTATTATTATTATTATTATTATTATTATTATTAT
>JAOTAY010000008.1:17662982-17680737 GCA_025629805.1 Erythroxylum baracoense
TTCACTAACTAGCGAAATAAAATTTTACTCACATTGTACTAAATAATTAATCTCCAAAAATGATTCTATCATGATCCCAAAAATTATTCTAAGGCAAAAATTCAAATCTTATGCTTATTCCATAAACTATTATGCTTAATTTAACAAAAAATTTCGGGGGCCAACAGAGTGGGATTCTGAATGTAACTTGACTTCCAAGTCAAGAGGCCTATATAGAGCTCATTCGAGCTATGCTCTCGACAAATTCAGAGAGATAGCATTCCTTGTATTCTTTTGAGAGAAAGTAATATAAAGGTTGGTTTAGCCGTATCTCTGTTGTTCCTTTGTTGCCTATCTTTTTTATTGCTTTCTTAAGCATTGTTTCTTCAAGTGTGCGAGCGAAACACTTCGAGGGTGATTGAAGGCTGAGTCTTGCTGAATAGTGAGACTGCCGTGCAAAGGGTGTTGGCGATCAACTTTGGTGAAAGTTCGAATCCCAAGGTGACCTTTGTATCAATAACCATAGTATTTTTTATTAGATTAAACTTCATTATTGATTTTTTGTCGTGGTGTATATTGTTTAAAGTGTTAAATACATCAAATTTTTTTATACGTTAACATTTTTAAATTACATTTAGAAAATATATTTACACATTATAGTTTGAAAAATTATGACACACCCTCCTTTTATCATATGGCCATCAAGTAAACTAATAAAAAATTTAAAACCACGACATTTAAAAGATTATAATACTATGTCCTAACATTTTTATAATTTAAAGTCTAATAAAATATCAAAACCTAAAATCTAATCACCTTCATTTTGTTGTAGTACACATAATTTTTTAATTGTTAAGACATCTATTTTGTCGCTAACACCATTATTAACAAATATTAACTAGACTAACATAAAAAGATAGGTTCCAATACAATAAAGCTATGTCATTTTTGTAAATACGGTTTGACAAAAATATTTTCAAAGATTTATTTCTTACTTTTTTCCTAATTTCTAATTTACAAAATTGGAAGTATAGTGTTCATAAGTTTTCTCCATTTTGAACAATTAAAGAATTTGAAATTTAATCTTTCAAATCTTAAATTGGCTCACTCATGATCTATTGTTTTTGTTTTTAAAACAATCACTATTGGCTTTAGAATTTCCGCCAAATTTCTTGATCTTTAACTTCTTTCATGATTAGTTCATCCTCTTTTAACATAGTCATTTCTCACTCATTGACATCTTCAATATAAATCTTTTAGATAATATTCTTCCTACTTCTCTCCTAATACATATTCTCACCTAATTCTCTTAGAAATAACTATTTCATGATTTTTTATATATTTATTCTTAAAATTATATGGTTATTTTTTAATTGTGATAAATACTCTTTTACATTAAATTATATGTAAATATGTCATAAATTAATATATAAAAATGAATGCAAAAAATAATTTATACATAAAGTAAAATTTTGAATTGTATGCATTAGAGCTATTTAACAATTTCATCTTTAATAACTGTATATTGATAATAAAAAGGTACAAATAAAAATTAATTTTATCTTTAAAATAAAATTTTAACAAAATATGTTGAAGTATTTAGATAAATAAATAGTGAAATCTCTCAATCTTAGTACTAAAGATTAATGAAATAATAATTATGCATACTTTTATGAATTTATATTTATTTTAAATAATAATATGCTAAGCTAGAATATTTAAAGCATTAGAACTTTAAATTTTGTTTTTAAAATTAAATTTAAAATTTTATCAAAAACGTATTTTATATAAAGTTTTATCTTAAAATTTACACTTATTAATAATTTGAACTCAATTATTAATTTTATTCAATTAATTATATTTACATTATAAAATTGTTAGAGATGAAATTATTATATATCTTTAATAGATATCATTCATAACATCAGTATTCTAATTTTTAAAATAATTATACCAACTCTCCAAAATATGCATATATCACAAATTAATTTACGTTAAAAGACATATGCTCACTATAAAAATTAGAAATTGCATAATATATTAAAGTAGATGCATACGTTTAAACTATAAAAGGATAATATGAAGAAACAACAAGTTACGACATTGACACAATGAATGTAATTTTTAATTTTATTTAATCCTTTTAAGACTTCTCTACTATTTTGATTTGCAAATATTTCAAATGTTAAAAATACTTCTTTTTGATGGTTTTCCTCATTTCTTAAAAATTCTTTATAATTTAATATTTCAAAATAAGTCTTCATATTTATCCTTACAGTCCCTTTCTTTTTAATTTTTAAATAATTTTTTAAAATATGCTTTTGTTATGAAATTAATTTTTAAATATTGAATTAAAATAAATTAAATTATAAAAGAAGGTAAATAAAAGTTTTTAAAACATAAAAAATTTAAAAGGCATTAAATTATAAAAGTTATACATACCATCACATATAATAATTTTTAATTTATTTTTTATTTTTGTTAACGCTATCTAAGTTAATTAATAATTAGGATAGGCTCAAATTCAAAATAATTTATAATACTTTATATTCATCTAACTCATTAAATTAATCAAAAAGTTAATTAATATTTTAAACTGAAAATCGAGATACTCAATTAAAGAAAAATAAAAAAATAAGAAAGTCAAATACTGAATAACAGCAAAACATCCTCCGGAATGAGGGGAGACGCTACTGTCGTATTGGGTGGCACCTGCAAAGTAAGTACAAAGTAGAAAGACCAGAGAACAAATGACACGTCAGCCGTCGAACAACAGTTACATCAGTACGATAATATTAAACCCCACGTGTCAGCTCCATGACTGGGAAGATATACCAAACCTCTGTAAGCCCGGTGTTACTCGTACCTTCCGTCGACGCCAACTCGGAGGCCTGACTCACTCCACACCGCCGATTCTCGCCTCGCCGAGTTCGACTCCTGTAAGATTGCTTTAAACCTCCGCCTCTATGCAGCAAATTCCGTAATTCTAACTTCAATTTAGTGCCTGAATTTGATCCTTTTGACCTAGGGTTTTGATTTACGTTAAAATTCCGTAAAAGCAAGTTAGTCGTATAAACTAAGCATTTGAGCATTCGAGTTTGTGGTCAAGAAAAAACATATGATATTGTGTTGTTTTCAGTGGGAATGGATCTTTCCAAATTGTTGGCTGCTCCAAATTTTTAGTGAGCAAGATAATTTGATTGCTGTTGTCTTTCAGTGATGGAATAAAGTTCTTTCGAGTGAATTTAGTAATTTTGGATATTCATTATTCTTCATCTTTTGTTTTCATGGTTTATGAATAGGTTATCGTGCTCTGTTTATAAGGAAGGTCTGGTTCAAATGGCGAGATAGAATTGTTATGCCGGTTGATGTGATTATGGACAGCAATGGTACGTAATTGGATGATATATGAGTTTCTGCAACTTTTTAAGTGAAATGACCATCCATGGTATTGTTGGATTCGGAACTACTATTTTTGAAAAAGGATTTAGATTTTCTAGTTATCAAGTACAAAAATATTTTTTTTATTAGTAATGAGTTGCAATATAATTCTTTTGAAGAAATCGCCTGCTTCTACCAGCTAGGTTATGAATCTGAACTGTTTTGGTATATCCATAAAAGAATTTTAAATATTTGGTATTTATCTTTTGTAAACTGAGTGGCTTTTCACATATTAGTAGGTTATTATTATAAGTATTATTGTTTATTCTTTGAATATTCAAGATCTAAGACCACTATAATGCTCCTTGTATGCTAAACATCTCTTCCTACACATGCTGAAAAAACTGGAGTTCCAATTGTTTCTGGAAAAAACGATTCATCATTGTCCATTTGCTTTTTCTGTTGACCAACTTTTCATCTTTGCACTTCATCACAAAACTACAGCAAGTTCAGGTGTAAAAATATGAGCTGTAGTCAGCCAAACAAGGATGCTAAAAACCATAATTGGGTGGGGTTTAGTACTTGTTTCACATCAAATTTTTTGTCCGAAATGACTTGGTCTCTTGTTAATAGAGACATTCATAGATATGTATTCTTTAGTAGTGTATGTCCAGGATCTGAATTCCCATAGTCTTTCTCTTGTAGTCAATTAGTTGTTGAGTTGTATGCTCTGATAAAACCTCCACCACCTCTTTACCACTGCGCTCATTGGTCATATATTCTTGTTATTCTTCCCTATTTCTATCTTGCTGTGAGATTAGCGTACCTGGAGGCTACGTCATTTTCAATTAGCATCATTTATTTGAGACAGTTATTTTTTTTTGGAAACAGTTAACATGTTTGAAGTAACAATTCATTGACCTTGGTCATTAAATGTAGAATTTGATTCATGTAGTTTACTTGTGTTAACAACATTGTACAGATCCCTTTTTGTTATCAATCCATGTTTAATAACTTTCAATGAATCTGCTTTCAGATGGAAAAGGTTTGCCTCAATAGTGAGCCTGTTTTTGATGAAGGCGAAGATTATCAAGTTGAGGGAGACAATAACTTTGTGGAGCATGATGATCAAACTGGTGAAAGACACCCAGAGAAGCAACCTCTACCACCTACTGTGGGGTTGGAGTTCAATTCTTTTGACGAAGCCTACAATTTCTACAACATTTATGCTAAACAACAAGGCTTTGGCATCAGAGTGAGCAACTCTTGGTTTAGATCAAAGAGAAAGGAAAGGTATAGAGCAAAACTTAGTTGTAGTAGTGCTGGTTTCAAAAAAAAGAGTGAAGCAAACAATCCTAGACCAGAAACTAGAACTGGATGCCCTGCAATGATAGTCATCAGGCTTGTAGACTCTAAAAGGTGGAGGATAGTTGAAGTTGAGCTTGAGCACAACCATCTGGTGAGTCCCCGAATCAAAAGGTTTTACAAGTCGCATAAGAAGATGATCATTGCCTCCAGAAAAGCTCACCCCCCACCAGAGCCTGTCATAGAAATACGCACTATAAAGTTATATCGGACAGCTCTCATGGATGTGGCCTGTAATGGGCACTCTAGTGTTGGTGAAAGAGAGAGTATTACTCATGTTGATCATTCCAAGCATTTGGAACTTAAAGAAGGAGATGCGCTTGCAGTTTATAACTTCTTCTGTCGTATGAAATTGACAAATCCAAACTTCTTTTACTTGATTGATTTTGATGACAGTGGTCACCTTAAAAATGTGTTTTGGGCAGATGCTAGATCCCGCACTGCAATTGGCTATTGCGATGTTGTTTTTGTTGACACAAGCTGCTTGGCAAACAAGTACGAGATTCCTCTGATTTCATTTATTGGTGTGAACCAGCATGGGCAATCAGTTTTACTGGGATGTGGCTTTCTTGGACATGAGTCAACCGAATATTATGTTTGGATCTTTACGGTGTGGCTTAGATGCATGCAGGGGCATTGCCCACAGGTCATAATTACTGACCAGTCTAAATCTTTGCAGTGTGCAGTCTCGGAGGTTTTTCCGAAAGCTCGTCACTGTTACTCTGCATGGTATATTATGCAGAGACTTCCAGAGAGGTTGGGAGGTTTGAAGGGATATGAAGCCATCAGAAAACAGCTAAATTCAGCTGTTTATAGGTCGTTGAAGATAGCTGAGTTTGAAATTTCTTGGGATTGTATGATAAGGCAGCATAGGCTTGGGGACAACAAATGGCTTCAAAAGTTGTATGAAGAGAGGCGTCGGTGGATTCCAGTTTACTTAAAGGACATATTCTTTGCGGGAATGATCCCTATCCAAGAAAATGAAGGTTTTAATGCCTTTTTTGATGGTTATGTACATAAAGATACCTCTTTTAAGGAATTTCTTGACAAGTATGATCTGGCCTTGTATAGGAAGCATTTAAAAGAAGCCATGGCAAATTTGGAGTCCCGAAACTTGGATTTGGAGTTGAAAACAAGGTGCAATTTTGAGGTCCAGCTCTCTAAAGCGTATACTAAAGAAATTTTTAAGAGGTGTCAACGTGAAGTTGAAGGGATGTATTCTTGCTTCAATACAAGGCAGGTGAATGTAAATGGCCCAATAATAACTTATGTTGTGAAAGAACGAGTTGAAGTTGAAGGTAGCGAGAAGGAGATTAGAGCTTTTGAGGTTTTGTACGAGACAAGACAGGCAGATATCCGATGTATCTGCAGCCTGTTCAATTACAAAGGTTATCTTTGCAGGCATGCATTGAATGTTTTAAGTTATAACGGAGTGGAAGAAATCCCATCTCGCTACATTCTAGCTCGATGGAGTAAAGATTTTAAGCACAGGAGTATCCGAGATCAGACTTCCTGTGACATGGATCTGTATAATACTATTTATTGTTATACGAATCTGTACAGACATGCCAATCCGCTCGTGGAAGAGGGAACAGAATGTCCACACTACTATGAGATTGTACTACAAGAATTGGATGGTTTGTTGAGCAAATTAAATGTTTTAGAAGACAAACTAGACTAAAATCATGTCAAAAAGGTCAAGAATGTTGTTTAAGGCATTTTGGTACATGGATAGGACAGCAAACTCTTTTTCATAGTTAGTGTTGTATAATGTACATACTCTATTTTCGTATAAACATGCCCCAAGTTTTATCTGCAACACTCTCCCTAAAATAATTATTAAAATGGGTTTTAAGGTTGCTCAGCAACGTCAGATTCCAGACTTTTCAGCGCCCGTGGAGTGATACTGAGATTCAATCACTTTTGGCTTGCAAAGAGCTACCTTTACTTACATCCTCCACCTAATTCTTTCAAATCCAATCCCCAGCTTTGGAATAAATTGTTGATCACTTGGGGGATGCAAAGGCTTTAAATAATCAATTCTTTACAAATTTATTCATTAAGACATGACAACCCACATGAAGTACCGTTCAATTAGCTCTGTATGAGCTTCAAATTACCAGGTTACCAAGCTCAAGTCTACTACTAAGATCTATTTCTCTTCTCTCCTCTCCCCTCCACGCCTCTCCTAGATTGTGGTAAATAAAGGTTTCAACTAAGAACATCCTGCTTCAGCAATATTAAACTTCTGGATTTTTTTTTTGAAAAAAAAATAGGTAAATACTGGTGGAATAAATGATTGCATGGAGTCCGAAATTGATGTCCTAAGATCAACGGAAGCAGCCAAGCAAACGGATCCCTGGCTATGGATATTGTTACTCCTATATCTTGGTAAAAACAGGGAAACCTAGAATGAAACAAGAATACATGACACTAAAACAACTTAGACAAGAAGGTTAAAACAAAAAAACTTCATAGATCCAACCATGAATACCTTAAAAGAAAAAGGTTGCTCAAACAGTCAACATAACTCAGCAAGCCAAAGCTTCAATAGGGACAAAACCAAAACCAGTTTCTATCAATGGGAGGCCCTTTTACACTATCATATCACGCCCTTCACATAAATTCCCTTACAATAACTGGGATGGCTTAAATTAAAGGGGGGAAGAGAGGAGAAACATATACCGGAATAGAAACAAATAAACATCACAAAGAACATAAAAATTTCACTCAACTTCAGGCTCACTTCAGGCATGTTGGTAGTGTTAGTCCATGGCATACAAAAGCCAGCACAACATAGACAATCACTAGGAGAAGTACTATCAGAGCAACCCTGCAAGATCCGAGGAATTTAGTCAAAAAACTTGGCATCTTACTCTAGACTCAAGGCGGCAGCTAAGTTTATGTAAAAAAATTCTTTTTATTAAAAGAAAAAAAATGCAGTTTGACAACACAGAAAATTCATTAATAGTGTCGGTCCCCACATTTTCACACGGAAGTGGTTATGCATATCAAAAGGTTTGAAAGTGAACATACGTTAGCTTCACATTTCTCCACCATACTGTGCTTCTGAAACGGCGAGCTTGTTTTCTAAAGCGGAAGGTGTTGCCTTGCATGTTAGCAGTTTTATCTACCAGCAATTCCAAGCGATCACCTCTCTCCAAAACTTTATCAATATTCTCAATCATGACATTTCGCACCTATTATAAGAACATTCATCAATTTGGAGATCAGAAGCGTGCCTTAGCATTAGAAAGATCAAGTAGATGCACATCACCATAAAGTTAACATTGCCATAGAAAAACAATATGAAGATTGCATTGTAAAGATTAAGGTTGGAGCTATTGGAACCATGCTCCAAAAATCCAATGAGTTCAAGTTAGTAACAAATTATACTTTCCCTTATAGAAGTGAAGTCATTATTTCGGCACTCCTGAGAAAGCATCTTCTGGCCACCCCTGGTCATAATAAAAAGTTGCATAACCAAAATAGGTGTTCTGGTTTGAATAGAACGCCAATATTTTTAAATTAATTGCCACTCTTATAACAAATAAAGGAGGCAAAGTGGACCATGCATCCAAACAGAAGAAACAAAGAAGAAGTTACAAAGTGACTGCCCCTCCTACATGAAGAATTACATAAAGTACTCTACTCAATACATTCATTGAAACAAAACCTTCAAACCTACCTGACTCATTTCTCCTTTTAGTCTATTTATCCTATCAGCATTTGGATCGCTTGAATAATACTCCATTTGTTGGCTCAAAACCCTAGAGAATTCATCATTCATGGCATATGCTTGGGCTGAATGAACTGCGCGACCATAAGTCCTCACAAATCTCTGATGGATGTCTTCAAGGAAGGCAAAGGGGATTCTTCCTGCGTTAAAATATGATTGATTTAAGTTAGAAACATCCGCAGGATCCTTTCAAGCAGATACTTCCTTGAACAAAAATAGCTGAAACGCTATTCATGCAACCATATAGGACCATTCATTAGCCGGTGAGAGAGAATGCATTTTGAAAATTTAATTTATCAGTTTATGCTACTAAATGTCCTCATAATAAGCTTGAGTCAGCTAAGAATCAGAGGAGAGAAGGGAAGAAAATTAGAACTTTCCTAGAGGGCCAAATATCACGAGCTAAACTCCAATCAACAGTTCTCCTAAGGTCCTGGCTTGCATACCAAGGAAAATTACTGTTGGCAAGAAGTGATAACTGCAATCAAAGGGGTAAATATGCTTGCCAAACTATGAAACTATACAAGACGATCAAAAGCCAAAAACCAATTTGACTGAATTAGGAGGCTCCAACGGTTCAATCATATTCATAGACATAAATTCCCTCTTTTTTTGTATATTCCCAGACACAAATCACGATAAAATATATATAACCTTAGGAACTCGAATTACCAACACATAAACAATTGAAAAAATGAATTTTGATTACAATTAGTAAGTGAATAGAAAAAAAGACGATTACTTCCGGCGGTTTCATCGGCCATACAAAGAACGGTGAGGCCATCGGTGCGTTTAACGTGAAAGATATAACGATCTTGAGAATAAGAGACGTGGCTATCATTGTTCCCCGGAATCTTCTCCAATATCTGGCGAGCTATGGCGCTGGCGTTGGTGGCAGTCGCGCTAAACTCCGCCAGAACCACCGAGCCTCGAGCGACCAGCGCGTAGAGTATCGCCATACGACTTCTTTTCTTCGAAATCTGCCCTCCTGGATCTATAAACAATCTTTTCAGAAAGCTCCTCTCCTTTTTATCACCTTTTTTGGTTTGATTGATCAAATTTATATTGAATTTATATTTATACAAAGCTCTTCTGGGTCTGTCCGTCCTGAGTTGTAAGGTGAGTTTGACCCACCCAAGTGGGTTATCATCGAAAGTTGAACATAATGGATTTGTTTCGAATTCGATTCGGTCACTTTACTTCTTTCAAAGCTTAATAAATCAGTTTTTAATTTTTATTTGAAAAATAAGGTCTAATTGATTTAAGTTTAAAGTAGAAGAATTCACTACAAATGCTAATTTCAGATTAGCAATATGAATGCTAATTTACAATTCTAATATTAGCTATTAGAATCAATTAATAGCTAATATTACTGTTTATATAATTAGTTGATGTCAGTCATCAATCCCAGTTTTTACTAATGAAACAAAAACCAAACTTGAATAAAAATATGTGGATGTATGTTAAATACGTACTAGTATACTTATATAATAAGACCACATTAATATTCAACTTGAAATAACTATACTTTTAACAGTTTTTTGGACAAGTGTAAGTTAGATAACTTATAAGTATAGTTATACAATATCATTTTTTAATCCTTTTTCCTTTTTGAATAAAATAGAATGGAGTTCTTTTGTTAATATTTATTTATATTTATATTAATTATTTATAGTGAGTAGTGATTTACAATTAGTTATTTAAATTATTGATAATAAATTAATTATTTACAAGCTTGAACAACTTGTTCTTACGTTGCAAACTACATATTTACTAAATAATAATTAGAAATAATTAAGAGAACTAAAAATTCATTATGTGTGAAAAAAGATGAAACATTCCAAGTAACAAGTTTGAAAATTTGATTTTCAAATAATTTTCTTAAGATGAATGAGATATTGTAAATATAGAGAAAGGAGGGGGTGAAAAAAAGAAAGAAAGTGAGAAAAAGAAAATTCATCTTTTATATACAACTATATAAAAGACTCGAGTTTCCCTTTCGAGTGAATAATAACTCTTTCTTATTATAGAAGCTTTTTTGCTCGCCTCCAAATTGAAGGCAAGTAACTTTCTTCTTAAGGAAGTTCCATGGAAGCCTCTAAGGGAGGCTCTTTTCTTATAAGAGTGTTGCACAATCATTTACTTATCTTGTAAGAGTCATTGGACGCCAATATTATGAGAGAACTGAGCATGCAGAAAGATGAAGGAATGAATGGAGGAGGCAAAACTTAGAGAAATCTTGTTTCAGCAGAAACCTCCCATGATAAATGAAAACACTTCTCCTCCCCCTTAGTTGATGGCATTGTCTTTCCTCCTCTTGAGCTATTTCAAGAAGGAGCTAAACACTATAATAACACTTCGGTTGAATTATTTTCCAAGTAAAAGGTCAACTTTTCTTTTTATCCAGGGTTGGGCTCAAACAAGATAGGGAACTAAGGGCCTAGATAGAATCTTACTCACTAAGGAGGACACTTTTTTGTTTAAGTTCACAGACGAGGATAGCATTTTGTAAGATCATGGAATCAGGCTCTTGGCACATTGGAGGACAACCTATGTTCATCCAAATATGGGTTCCAAGTTTAGAATATGACAGTAATAGCATAGAAACCATCCTTTTGTAGATCAATTTTCATAATACACCACTTAAATATTGGACTTTAGATGGATTGAGTTTTCTGGCCAGTTCAGTTAGGAAACCTATTGCCTTTGATTCAGTTATTACTAATCTTGACAAAGTGTGCTATGCACAAATCTATGTGGAGATAAAAACTAAAAATGCTCTCCTTAAAATTATGCTTGTTATGAAACTTAAGTCTGACAGTGAACTTGTTAAAGCTGAAATCCAATTAACTTACAATTGGAAACCTCAATTGTGAAAACAAATATGGAAACTTACAGGGAGATTGTACTCAAAAGGGGACTACTATGAGCTAATGGGGATAATACATGATCATACTACTCAAAACACTGAACATAACTTAGTTATTCCTAAAGATCATATTGCTTTATTAAATGCAGGTGAGGACTAAATTAATAAAAAGGACATGATTAGAATTGTTCCTGCTGAGGAGAAGGGAAAAGTTGGTATTGATAATTCTAACAGTAAGTATGAGGAGGAGGCACCTCACTAAAGTCTTTCTGATGTGAGGCAGGATCAACTAGCTTCTTATAGAAGATCAGGGAGGAAAAGGAGGAAACCCAAAGGGGTTGGTAGTCTCATTATTCATATATTAATGTCTTTTTTGAAATATTAGAGGCTTTAATGAACCTCAAAAGGGACAAGCTATCAATGATCTTTTACCGGAGAGGAATCCAATTCTACCTAGATTACTTGAAACAAGAACTAAAGTTTAAAAGTTCCGTAATCTCATGAAAATCTTTGGGAAAAGGTTAGAAATATGGTTCTAATCATGATCATCACTATAATGGTAGAATTTTATATGCTTACAACTTTTAAAAAGTACAGATCATTGTGCTAAACTCTTCAAATCAATACATCCATCTTAATTGGAAGCTTATTGACTCAGGGATTGAGTTTGAAACTATAATTATTTATACTGCTAACTTCAAATTTCAAGGAGCAAATCTCTAGAAGTATTTGTACTTTATCTAAACCTCTATGAACAACCTTGGTTGATTGTAGGAGACCTTAATTGTGTACTTCATCCCTCAGAGGCTCAAGGAGAGATGATTAATTCTTCCAATCTTGGCAAGGAGTTAAATAATGTTGTTACTAAGGTAAAAGTGATTGATCTCATATTAGTAGGGAGTTTCTTCACTTGGTGCAACAAATAGTAGGGAAGATGCCTCATTAGGAAGAAGCTAGACAGAATAATTGTTAACTAACTTTGGTTGAGCTAATTCCCTTATTCATATGCCCACTTTGGATCCCCCTTATGCTTTGATCATTCCACTATGAAAGTCTTAAATTTCATCTTTCCAACCTCCTTAAAAGCTCCATTTAAATTCTTCAACTTTCTTATCAACAAAGATGAGCTTATGGAACTAGTGCAGGAAGTTTGGAGTAGCAGAATCCCAGGTTACAATGCTTATTAATTTATGAGAAAACTTCACATTCTTAGAAATAAACTTAAGATTGTTCATAAAGCTAATCAATCCACAAGCTTTTTCAAACTTTATGATGCTAATAAGGATATAAGGAGAGCTCAAGAGGTATGCTAGCATCATCCCGATAGCATTGTGAATAAGATTTTTGAAGTTAACAAATTGGAGCAATACAAAAAAGCTCTCTAGGATCACCATTCTCTGCTTATGCAAAAACCTAGAATAACATTGCATAGACCTTATTACATGTCCTGTATCGTTCATGAAAAGGTAAAAACAAAGGAAATGTAAAATACTTGATTTCAGTTCCATCTCGACTTTCGAAGCAGTTTTTGAGGCCAAAATAAGCTCCAATCACCCGGGACCTTAACGGGAAATGATCACCGACACGTGGTTAACTTCTTTCTACATTTTTCTCAAAACGTAAGTACTCTTAACTGATCAAAGGATCCGAATGCTTACAAATGATATGAGCAACTATAGGAGACCTTAAACTTTATATATAGGTTTCGTATGGGGCTTCCCAATCATAAGCCCGATATGGGTCCGATCCATACTAATCAAGGTCTATTTTCCTCCTAGACTTCAACCCATTGATTTATATCATTTATTGTGCCACTTTATTATCCTTATCTGATCAAATTATGTAACTTAACTGATACTTTATTGAAAAGCCAAAATTTGCAATTAATAGTTGTCCACATAATGGGAAAGGATAATCACCATTCTCTACTTATGCAAAAACCTAGAATAACATGGTTGAGAGAGGGAAATTTTAATACCAAATCCTCCACAATTTTGTCTTAGCAAGGAGAAATGCTAACAAGATCAACTATCTTCTGGATTGTAATAATCAAATGGTAACTAATAGATCCTTTTGAAGAATAAGATTTTCAGTTACTTTGAGAGCCTGCTTGGAGCCTCGAGTACATCTGGTTTAACTAGCTTATAAAAGCCTATGGAGTGAATTGATCCTCTTATATTCTTATTTTAGGATGCTTTATTAAAGCTCCAACAACCATTTTTAACCTAGGAGATAAAATAAGTGTTTTTTAGTCTTAATCCTATGAAAGTTGTAGGTCTAGATGAGTTTAACACCTACTTCTTCCAAAAAACCTAACATATCACAGGTAATCTACTTGTGGAAACTGTCTTGGAATTTTTGAATTTTGGAAGAATTTTGAGGGAAATTAATGCTACTTATATCTACTTGATTCCTAAAATTCTTAATGCAAATTTCCTTAATGATTTTTGTCCTATGTTGTAATACTATGTATAAGGCAATTTCAAAGCTTCTTGCTAACTTATTAAAAGGGACCTTGAACCAAATTATACATGACTCTCAAGGAGTCTTTATACTTGGCAGATCAATATCACATAACATACTCTTAATGTAGGAGTTAATGAGGGATTATAATTCTAGTAGATCCATCAAAATTTATGTTATTAAAATAGACTTTTCCAAAGCTTTTTACATGCTTCAATGGAAATTTATCTTAATATGCATGGAATGGCTTGGTTTTCCCGACTTCTCTATCAATTGGATTCACTTTTATATTTGTACTCCATCATATAGTATTCTCATCAATGGTGTTCCTACTAATTAATTCAGAGGCTCTAATTGAATAAGGCAAGGAGATCCTACATCTCTCATTATCTTTTTGTCATTTCTATGGAAATTCTGAACAAGATCATAAGCTTCAATACTGCCAGGAGTTTTGATTTCAAATTCCTTATAAATGTAAAGAGGCGTCTCTTACTCACTTGAGTTTTACAAATGATCTATTACTGTTCAGTGGAGCACATCAGGTTCTATCTCAACCTTACATCAATCTCTTATGATCTTCTTCAGGTCTTTGTGTGCAACAGTGGATTTTATTTCTCCTCAAACATCCCCAACATTAAAAGCTTTCATCAAATTTTTAGTCTGTATGTGCATAGCATGCCTTTTAAATACACGGGGTCTTTATATTTGATAAAAACCTGAGATATTAGGATTGTTTAAGGATCTTGGGGAAATATAAGAAAATGATTAACTCCTGGCAAAATTTAGCACTTTAACAGGTTAGGAGAGTTCAACTTATTATCTATGTTATGAACAATCTTCACATAAATTGGAACTCTCATCTACTCTTACCAAAAAGAATCATCAAGGAGATTGAAAAATGCATTAAAAACTTTCCCTGGTCAGGCAAGAGTGACAACTCTAAATGAGCTAAAATCAAATATGATAAGCTATGTTGGAGGAAGCAGGAAGGGGGCTTGATCTTACTTCATTCTAAACTTTCCAAGCTATACAAGTGGCTAAAAAGACTTAGAGACTATTCAAGGATAAAGAATCTCTTTAGAACAAATTGATAAATGAGTTCTATCTTAAGGATTCTTGCTTATGGAAATTTACAGATAGGAAAGAGCACTATTGGCCTTTCATTCAAATTTTAAGAAAAGACAAGCTGTTTACGCTTTCATTGGAATTCAAGTGGGGAATAGGGAGGATACATGGTTCTGATTTGATAATTGAACTTCTTTAAGTCCCCTTTGCCTTAGATATGATATTTCTTCAATTTCTAATAGAATCTCTTCATAGGCTCAAGTCAGGAGTGTTATTGAGCACAATTCTTAACACTTTCCAGGTAAGGGGGAAAAGAATTGTAAGATATTTTCCCAACTATCTGCCAAATCCCTTAATTGTTCATAAAACTTTACTCCAACTTTTCATTGTTTGGAAAGGATCCTTGAAGCTAAAAGCCTCCTTCATCACTTGGCTTACAGCTAGGAGAAGATTAAAAACTAAAGATAAGATTGCTCGATCCAATGATAACTAATGTGAGCTATGTCATATTGAGGAGGAAAATATTGATTATCTTTATTTCAAATGTAGCTATAAAGCCTCCATTTAGGCCAGGATTCAACATTCATTAAGTGTAAAACCTCGAACCTTTCTTTTCATTAAATATAAATGTTTATTTTTGGTGAATAATACTTTTGAATGAATAATGAATCTGAGTGAATAGTGATTTTTGGGGGACCTAACCTCGAAATATTAAAAATATGTAAAACAAGTATTAGAGTTTAATGCTAACGAAACAAATAAAAAATAAGTTCAATTGGATGGATTTCGAGATTTTTAAAAGTTTAAAACTAAAATGTCCTTTTTGAAAAAAATGGGTATTGATGATTTTAAACTCATTTGAATTTTTTCGAAAGCATCCTATCAATAAGTATTGACGCTAATTATAGTATTTTATGATCAATTTGATAATAAGACGATTATGACATATTTTTGAAATTTAATTCGGCTAGTTGATGAATTAAATTCAAGGTTATTGTACAAAACCAATCTTATGTTGAAGAAGGAACAAAGAACTAAACTTTACGACATCTTTTTTGTACAAGTTCACTTGCATCACATATATAAATGCTCTATGAATCGTGCAATAAGGTCACCCATAACACGACTCTCTCAGGATTAATGAGACACTAGAAGAGGACCAATTAGAGAGTACATGTGTATTATTAATGGGGAGTATAAAAAGCAAAACTAAGACAAATTGCTTCATTCTTTTAACATAACCATGAGAGTGGAATAAAAAGGGAGAGAAGAGAAACCAAGGAGAAGTTCCGGCCAAGGAGAAAGAAGAAGAAGAATGTTGTCATTGTTGAGGGGTTTTGGGTGAGATTTGAAAAAATCTTGATCAAGCCTAATTATTTATCAAATACCCAAAAGATTGGAGGAAAAAGTGGTAAGTTTTCCTAGTTTAAATTTCTAATTTTATTGGGTTTTTGAGTGGGATGGGTGTGTTTAAGATCAATGGTGACTTTTGACTTGCCAAGGAGTGGATAATAAACTTAGAAACATGTAAGGTTTAAAATCAAGAAAGTAAACTAAGAAATCAAGATCGAAAGAATCGGTAATGACTAGTTTTTTTTAGTGTGATTTGATCCAAAATTCTATTTTGATGTTTTATGATGATAATTTTTGATGCTAACAAAGTAACGAAATGAAAAAGAATTGATTTGGAATTAGTTTTGGTTGAAATTTGGCCAAGGGTTTATGATTATGTAAAAAATTCGTTAATGAAATTTTAGGACTTAAATGTGTGTATTAGAATGTCATGGAAGTGAATTTGGATTGATTTTAAGGATTAGAAATCAAATGGAATTAAATTGGAAAAGTTTAATGTGAAATATGTTAAGTTTAGCCTTAAGGACATTTTTGGTATAAAAGTATAGTTATGATGTAATGACCACGTGAATATGATTAAGGATGGTCATTAAGTGTATTTGTGGCATTGGAATAGTTAAATGAAGTGTTATGTTATTATTTGGAAAAAAGCCTTATTGTATGGGATGTATGTGGAAAGTAATGAAGTTAAAATGGTTTATGATGTGTTTGGATGACGCTTGACATGGATCTTAGGTAAATAATGTTGAAAATTTGGAAAGAAAATGAAATGACAATATCAGTATATGTGGTGAGGACAATTTGGCCTTAAAAGAAAATGCAGTTATTGGCATGAGTTGTTGAAGTTTGATTATGGTTATGGTGCATTAATTGGGTGAAATAGTGTTTTGAAGAAATTGATAAAGTTAGAATAAGTAAAAGATGGTATTTAAGTAAATTTTGAAGTTAGACTTTGAAATGAAGAACAATAGGTTAGCTTACGGAAGTAAGAGAAAATACAATTAGTATACATATTATGCGATTAAATACTAATCTCGAATTCGGTTAAAACAAATATATAGTTTTAATACCTTATTTCCAAATTTGGGAATAAATGCCTAAATGAAATGCAATTGGTGCAGGAAAAAGAGAGGCACATAATGCTTGAGTATGCTTGGCGATAAGCTTGCAAAACAATAAGTGTATTTTTATAGCACCCCAATCCCGCAAGACCCAAACCCGACATCGATGGGTGATAACCGAGTCTGTGCTCCGCGAGGGTGACATGCTAGAGCAATTAATCACTCAGAAATTGATATAAAAATTTTATTTTAAACCACAAACATAAAGTGCAGAAATCCCTAACCAAATCGGCCTGTTTTGTTTCATAACCATTTTCAATCAACATAATAGGATCATCAGAAATTTCAATAGCCATTTGGGCCCTTTTTACAAATACAAAACCACTTTAGTTGTTTCGGAATACAAATTTATACAAAAAGTGCGGAAGAAACAATTCAATACAAATTAAGGACATGCAATGCAGACGCGAACTGATCCCG
>JAOTAY010000008.1:17680837-17691007 GCA_025629805.1 Erythroxylum baracoense
GTTGCAATTATGTATTGACAATAACCTCAGGGACATCATTGTAGAAAGCGACTCCATGCTCCTTGTGCACTTTGTCACTACCAGGTCGGGCTGGCCATGGACATACTGAGATTTACTAGACGAGGCTTACGCCTCCATGCATAGGACTCAAACCAGGATTCAACATCAATACTGTGATGCTAATGCAGTTGCCGACTCCTTAGCCAAACTAGCTAGCTCCACTGCTTGTTCAACCTTGTTTAGCTTTTCCTCTTTGCCTTGTAACATCCAGTCACTAGCACGTATGGATCAATGGTGGTACCATTATATTAGAGTGCTATGATGATGTTTTTCTTTTGCGAATAAAAAAATTAATATTAAAGTTAAATTTTAATGTAAATATTAGGCATCAAAATATTTTTTATTTTGTATAATCTTAACCTTTTACGCTAATAAAGGGAAATTTTTATAATTATTTATATATATATATATATATAGGAATATAAGTTTGCTTAGTTTGCATTTGAATTAGTTTCTCTCTCTTAATTTGTTTAAAAATTCAGAAAATGTGTTTTTCTCTCTTCTTCTTAATAAATTAGAATAAGGAAAAGAAAACTCTAATTGGTGTGCTGATTCTGTAAGCATTGAAAACCTTTGTATAACAAACCATAACGTTCTCTTTTTTGAAATATTGAGTTATTCTTTATTTAAGGTTCAATTAGATGAAGTTTAGATGTTGTCTTTTCTGGATTTTATTATTTGACTTTAATTTAAAATGTCCATTTCGATTGATAGTTTAATTAAATAATAAAAAGGAACAACAATATTTTATATAATATAAAATCCATCAAATTACATGGATAAAACTATATTTTAGAGTAATTTATAACTACCATCAATTATATTCTTATATAATGAACAAAAATGTAATGCTATAATTGATGAGGTATGTAAAGCATAATATGTTTTAGGGTAAATTACGTTTAAAATTTCAAACTTTATACAATTTTATAATGTTATTTAGAATTGTAAAAAATATTAATCAAATACGCAAATTTTTAATTTGTTACAAAATTATCTCGACATTAACTTTATGGTTAACGTTATTTATGTAGCCCACAATAAAGTATGACTTTTTGACTGATAAAAAATTACATAGCAATTAATAGCTATTTTAAAAATACTTCAGGAAACTGAAGGAAGTGCGCAATGTAAGCCCTTATAATGGTGAGATAATTTCCTCCTCTAACATTTTCAAACCCCCTTTCAACAATGTTAAGTGAGGTGTGTCAGTCCCATCATCTTCTCAATTGATAACTTGTTTAATAGAAAATAATAGAAAACCTAAAGAATTAAAATTACGGTTTAAGTATGTACAATTTAAAGAGAACTCTGTTAGTGACTTAAAGAAGAGGAAGAGGAAAGACAGGAAGCAACCGCATATTGACCTAAAAGAATAGGTGGAAACTCCTTTAGTTGCACAAAAAAAGAACACCCAAATTGAAAGATTGTGCTTTGAATCTAATGAAAGCTCCAATCAAAAGAGGAAATTCCAAGTTATGTATGAATCGAAGAGGAGAAAAAGTCTAGCTGAAGATGGGAGCAATAAGAAGAGGAAAAAGAGAAAAAGGGGATTAGATGGAGAAAAAGGGTGAGGTTAAAAGGTATAAGGAAGCAATATAAGATATGGAGAATCATATTGTTAATGTTCAAAGAAAAAAGAAGTTCAATAAGGAAAAAGGTACAGATTGCTCCCTAAAATTTCTTAAAAATTTGATGTTAATCCATATTGTTATCTATAGTATTATGTTTTACCTTTACATTTTCAAAATGGTGTTGATAACACCTTAAATTCTAAAAGAGTTAAGTTTTTAGTAGTTTTTAATATATGGGTCATCAATTTAGCCTATATGATGTCACAACTAGATAATATGGACTAACCAAACATTGATATAATCTTAAAATTATTTCTTTAAATATTGGTTAAAGATGTAATTTTCACCTTAACATCTCACTAAAGGCCTAAATAAGCCCTACTATTATATTTTTTTACCATTTTCCCCTTTATTCAGGATGCAATTAATAATATTTTAGTAACATTAAGATGTAAAAAGGTACCAAAGATAACGATAAGAACTTAATTAGATCTTTTCTGAAATGGTGAGGTATAAATCACATCTCTAACCATTCAATAATAATATGAATGTTTTGATTTCAAAGGAGATGCAAGGTTTTAATTAGGAAAGCAAGCTTTTGAGGATTGTATTTATTGGAAACTTACCTTTAAAGGTGAAGATGAAAGTGCCAAGGAAAGAATTCAATCAATTTGGAGATATTGAATATGTAAAGATTCATTCTATGCCAATTTTAGATGTATGCCTTACTGTACTTTATTGTGTGGTTTAAATGTCAAAAAGTTTTAAAATATTCTCTACAATTAATGTTGGTTTTGATTTGTTATGTTTTGGCTACTTTCTACAAGGTTGTGTAGAACAAGATACTTAAAAAGGGAGTAATAATGCATAAGAAATTAAGTTTTGGTTAAATTTTAAGTTCTAAATATGGACCTTAAATTGAGTTCTTGTTTGTTATTTATGATATTCACTTGTAGTTAAATGTAAGTTCTAGCAAGCAAAAGGAAACCGAAGGAAGTGGGCAATGTAATAGATGAATTTTCCTTTTTAATATAATTATTTATTACCTTATAATTATTTATCTTCCAAAGGGTTTTGTTTATGTGATGAACTACAACATGACAGCTAACAATAAATTTAATTATTAGGAAAAAGGGAACGTACTATGTAAATATTATTGTGTAATATCTATATTTGTTTTTATATCTTCCTTAGGAAGCTAAGGTTAGTTATGAGTCCTTGTTTGTACTTGTATATAATGTGTGGTTTTGCTTAATTAAAGATGGATCATTTTACACAAAATTCCTTATGGTATCAGAGCTTAAACACAGTTTTGGAGAAATGCTAAAACACTCGTAACACTTGACCAGAAATGAGGAAGTAAAAGATGCCGAGAGTTATGATAAGAGATGACGACAAAAACAAAACATTTGACTCGACCTTACCCTATTATCTTCATTCTGGAGATAATCTTGGGTTAATTATCTATAAAATGACTCTCAAACAAGAAGCAAATCATGATGAGCGGGCTAAAACAATACAAAATGCCTTTAAGTCCAAATGAAAAGAAGGTTTCACCAATGAAACAATCAAAAGCCACTAGATGAATCTGAAGAAATCAATGACTGGTGGAACTTAAATTCCATGCTCGTTCATTAGATTATGATCTTTATAGATCTGATAATTCGATCTATGGTGTCATGCATAGACATTGTCATAATTTATAGGTTGATTTAAAGGAGTAGTTTTCAATTAGGAATGCTATATGAATTCATTAACTGAGAAAATGCATTAAAAATTATAAACAATAAGGACAAATAGTGGTGGCGTACTTAGGATGATTGAAAGTTATGTGGGAGGAGTCGGTAGGCTACATGAAGATGCTGACATGTAGACTTAGAGGTTACAAGTGTGAGCTTGCAAAGGAATACTTGGAGGAGTGAGAAAAAGATAAGGTGTAAAACCTCGAACCTTTCCTTTCATTAAATATAAATTTTTATTTTGAGTGAATAGTGAATTTAGGTGAATAGTAATTTTTAGGGACCTAACCCTGAAAATTTGAAAAATGTTCAGAATAAGTATTAGAGTTTAATGATACTGAAACGAATCAAAAATAAGTCCAGTTGGATGAATTTCGGGAGTTTCGAAATTTTAAGACTAAAATGCCCTTTTCGGAAAATAATAGGTATTGATGATTTTAAACTCACTCGAAATTTTTTAAAAGAATCCAATCAATGAGTATTGACTCTAATTAGAGTATTTTATGATCAATTTGATAATTAGAAGGTTACGAAATATTTTCGAAACTCAATTTGGTTAATTGGTGAATTAAATTCATTAAAGGGCAATTTGGTCTTTATATATGGCGTTAGTGGATTAATGAGGCATCAGAGATGGCCAATGAAGAGATGATATATGTATCATTAATGGGGAGTGTAAAAAGAAAAAAGTAAGAGAAAGTTACTTTATTTGGAGAAAGCATTATGAGAGATCAAAAACAAAAGTAAAAGAATGTAGAAACAAAGGTGGGGTTCGGCCAAGAAGAGAGGGGAAGAAAGAAGCTGGCACTTTTTTAGATTTGGATCATGATTTGAAGAAATCTTGATCAAGCCTAAGTATTCATCAAATACCCAAAAGATAAGGAAAAAGTGGTAAGTTTTCCTAGCTTAAATTTCTAATTTTTTTGGATTTTTGAGTGGGATGGATGTGATTAAGATCAATGGTGATTTTTGACTTGTCATGGATTAGATAATAAGCTTAAAAGCTTTTAAAGGTTGAAATAAAGAATGTAAACAAAGAAATAAAGATTTGGAAGAATCAGCCATGGCTAGGTATTTTTAGTTTGATTTGATCCAAAAATTCTATGTTGATGTTTGATGATGTTCAAAGCATGATTTTGATGCTAATGAAGTAAAGAAATGAAAAAGAATTGATTTGGAATTGGTTTTGGTTGAAATTCAGCCAAGGGATGTGATTATGTAAAACTTCGTTAATGAATTTTTATGGCAAAATGTATGCATTAGAATGTCATGGAAGTGAATTTGGATTGGTATTAAGTGTTAGAAATCAAATGGAATTGAATTGGAAAAGTTTAATGTGAAATATGTTAAGTGAAGCCTGAAGGGCATTTTTGGTATAAAAGTAGGGTTTTGATGTAAAAGTAGGGTTATGATGTAATGACCATGTGAATGTGATTAAGGATGGTCATTAAGAGTATTTATGGCATGAGATTTATTAAATGAAGTGTTACGTTATGATTTGGAAAACCTAGTATATGGGGTGTATGTAGAAAGTAATGAAGTTGAAATAGTTTATGATGTCTTTGGATGATGCTTGGCATGGATCTTAGGTGAATAGTGTTGAAAAATTGGAAAGAAAATGAAATGACAATAAAAGTATGTGTGGTGAGGACAATTTGGCCTCAAGAGGAAATGTAGCTGTTGGTGTGAGTTGTTAAAGTTTGATTATGATTATGGTGAATCAATTGGATGAGATAGTATTTTGAAGAAATTGATAAATTTAGAATGGGTAAAAGATGATATTTAAGTAATTTTTGAAGTTAGACTTTGAAATAGAGAATAATAGGTTAGCTTACGAAATTAAGCAGAAATACAATTAATGTACATGTTATGAGATTAAATGCTAATCTCAAATTCGGTTAAACCGAATATATAGTTTTAATATCTTATTTCCAAATTCTGTACCTCTCCTTTACCTACACAAATCGCATTTCGCTTTCCAAATGCCTAAGCGAAATGCGATTTGTGTAGGTAAAGGAGAGGCACAGAATGCGTGAGTGTGCTTAGTGACAAGTTTGCAAAACAGTGAGTGTATTTTAATTACTTTATATGAATAAATTCTTTGCAAAAGAATTGATGACATGTGATTTTAAATTGTATGATTATGAATTTTATGTTAATGATACATTACAAGTGAATATTGCTAGTATAAATTTATATTTTAGCAATATATGAATTGAAGTTTGAAAGTTGAATTTTGTACGCTTTGAAATTACATTGAAATTATTGGTTGATAAAAAGGAAATGAGTTTTAGGCTATGGTATATCGTTAGGTTTTATAAATATTATTATACCAGTGTATAGTTGTTAACTTAGTGTGGGTAAGCGATGTAAAAGTAGCTCTACAACTAGTGATTAACCACTTGCAGGTAAGCGATGCAGATAGGGATGACAATTATGGCCTGATCCATTTTTGGTTCGAGTTGGCTGGGCCACGAGCCGACCATGGTCTGCCCATGTAATTTTGAATTTTTTTCTTTAAAAATAAATGGGCACGGTTAGCATGTCGGAGGGCCAGGCCGAGGGTGGTCAGGGCTAGGCCCGGCCTATTGACTTGTCTAGATGTAGAACCAGCTCTGTAACTACCGATGTATAGTAGTTAACCTAGTGTAGGCAAGCGTTGTAAAACTAGCTCCATAACTAGTGGTTAACTAGTTGCAGTTAAGAGATTCAGAACCAGCTCTATGACTTTATACCTAAGGGTATCGTATGACAAAGACGTTAGTGGTCGGCTATGTCGTGTAAGAAAGTTTAAAAAGCATATATGTTTTATATTGGTATTGTATCATAAGAAATGAAATGAATTTGTCTTAAAGAGGTTTAAATTGTTAAATATGGTTTGCATGGAAAAGTTAACTTTCACTGAGCTCATTTAACTCACACTATACTTTTTGTTTTCAAAATAACACCTCTCAAGTGCAATCTCAAAGGCCTTACTAATAGGGACTCCACCTCACGAGTAGTCAACTTCGTCACATACTGCTATGTAGGCATTTTTACCTTATAAATATTTTTGGGAACCATTGCGTATCTTTGATTATGTTTTGGAGTGTACATTTGTGTAAAGAATGCCTGTATATGATGTTTTTAAATTAAATGCATAAACATGTTTTAGCCTTTTTAAAATCATTTGATGTAACAATTTAAGGTTGCTTATGAGTGGACTTGAATTCGAAAATTTGTAGTTGAGAAATTGATGTGATTATAGAAGTGTTTTAAACTTTTACAAGGATTTCGAAAATTCCGGGGATGTCAAAGTGGAGTCGTTATGATGCTGAAATTTTTAATAAAATGATTTAGAAAAAAAACTCTACTTTTTATATTTATGAATGTTGAGTTAAAACTTTTCGATAAAAAGGGCAGTAGTCTTAACTCTACCGGAACTTTCCAGTTGGATTAAATATTGACTGGAGGGCCACCGTAAGGTGTCATGCAGGCTGCCTAGTCGTTTCAAGATAATGGTTTGTCAAAAGGTGTATGATTTCCTGATGGGTTTTAACAGTGTCCTATATGAACATATTGGAATAGATGTCCTGAGCCATTGCTATCATTTAGTCGAGTTTCTAGCCTTTTAATCCAGGAGAGAGGCACAAATAGGTTGATTGATCTCTTGTAAAGAGGGTTGATATGGTTAGGTTTGCTATTTAAACATCCACAAAACTAAGATCCACTAGTGTAGATGCAGAGCCATCGAATGCTAGTGCTACTAGTATGGTGTGTACGAAATAAAAAAAGATAGGCCATGATGTGAAAGATTGATATCATATCATCAATTATCTAAAGTGGTAGCCTAGTGAAAGTGGAGTTATTATAATATGGATAGAGGTTGAGGAGCTGGGGATGGTTGTGGAAGAGGAATTATATCATTTGCTAACATTGTGTAAATAGGAGGTAGCTTTGGCATGATTCAAAGTGGTTACATGGTGATGGAAAATAGTTGTGGTAATTTTATACACTTACTAATGAGCAGTGGACATCACTATTGAATATGCTTAAAATGGAAGAGATAAGCAAAAGCTTATCATAAAAAATCTAGCAACGTGCAATTACTTGAGACATTTTGGAAGCTATAAAAAAGGGAATTGTGGAAAGGAGAAAATCAACAAGCAAGCAGTCACGCAAGGTAAGATTTTAGAGAGGATTTTTCATCTGTTAAAGGCGAGTCAAAGATAGGAGATAGAGTGAGGAGTGTTGAGAGTGTTTGGAGACTCATAAGCCTACTAAAATTAAGCTAGTTTGTGACTAGTGAAGGAAAAAACATAGACCTTTTGTGGCTGGTTTGAGGTTTATGAAGGGAGAAAATTTCAATGAGTTTTTTAAAAACCCTTAGTCTCTTTGTTTTTAGTTTCTTATGCTAAATTTTTGATTAATTGTTGAATTCTAGTTTAGTTATGTTGTTTTGATTATTTGGGATATTATTTTTATTTAATTCAATTACAGAGTGGATTTAACATTTATACAATTATCAGAATTTTGACATCAAATTTTGATTATTGATTGTGTTTCTTTGTGTTTGATGTATTGAGCTGTTTGATGTATTGAGTTGTTCAATTTCTAAGAGTAAAAAGGAATAAGTAGAAAAGAGCTAGTTGGTTTTCTATAATTAATTTATTAAATATCTCGAATTATCTCAAATATATCAAAATTGCATGACTAAACTAAATTTAAAACTTAATTGTTCCTTTGTAAATATTAGGTTAGATTTATATTTTAATTCTTTCATTCCTAAATTTGATTCGTTTCAACATCAAACACCCCTTCTTTTTATTTATGTATTAGCTTAGCATAATTCATAGGTTTCTATAATTATAATTGTTTTAGTTTTAAATTTCTTGTATATTTCTATGTAAAGTTAGTTGTATGAATATAGCGTAACGTATTTTGCTCAAAATAAACATGATATGTTGTGTATTACTAATATGGTTTAAAAAGATATTATGTGAATATGTTAATGATGTTTATATTTTGTTAATATTTTTCTTCATGTAAATGAAACTATTAGGATGTACTTATCACTTTTAAAAGTATTGTAATTAATAAACTAATTTAGTAAATTAACTTTTCTCGTGAGTTTGACTCTTATTTGCTCTATACTACATTGTTTAATAAATTGAGAGTGAAATAAGGATTTAATTTGTATATGCCTAATGACACGTACCAATTATGGCTTGAACACAATTTAATAAAACTATTAAGTTTGTGAGGAGTGACAATGAGACAGAGTTTGAAAAAAATGGAATTTTATTCTTGCTCTTATGTGTTAACACTCCTCAATGAAATAAGAGGGTTGAGAAAAAGCATAGTCATACCCTTAATACAAGGCGAGCATTTCAATTTCGAGCTCATCTTCCCATTAAGTTATAAGGAGAATGCATTATGACAATAAGCTATTTAATCAATATTAAATGATAGAAAAAAACTTATGAAGTTTTGTTTAGTCATTTGCTGTAGCACCCTACTTCCACCAAGCACGTATCCGTACATCCCAAGGAAATTCAAATACATACCCTGTGAAAGCAGTAGGCTAGAGTAGTCAAACAGAACTCATACTTTTTTGTTTTTTTAAACATCACATGCATTTGTCAAAAAACCAATAAACTGAAGTAAATCATATGTTAATATAGAATTACGTACAATATAAGATATACACAAAAAGGGGATTGAATTGTGTATTCTTTTCGGGAATACAAATTCTTTGTATTTCTGATAAGAACTTATCTGACTTGTTAAAAGAAAATCACTAACAAAAATTGTTATGAGTTAAATCGCAAATAACTTTTGTATACTTGTTCAAGAACAAAATATACTATGTTGAGAGATAGATAATAGAAAATGCAATTTTATACTGGTTCACCTCAAACCGTGGGCTATATCCAGTCCTTAAAATTCATCTGAGTATTCACTATACTTTAACAAATGTACAAGTATTCTTTCTCCTTCTCGAGCCTCTTCAGGTCTCGCACACTAAATATTCTTTTTCTAGCTATCTTAGCCTCTCCAGGCTCTTAGCCTTTTCTTTCTCTCACTAGAAAGATATCTTGAGCTATTGTTACAGTATTTTAGCTCTATAGCATCGCACTACAGAATTTTAAGTATACACTTGAACGCTCAAAAGTTGTAGAATCAAAGATCTCTTGAAAGTTATTTAGTCTTCGACTGCAACCAGTATTTATAGCCTAAGTCTCCAACCGCTTTTTTGCATCTTGATACCCTCTTCTTGATTCTTGATAACTGCTTCTTGATTCTTGAAAACCACTATTTAGTTGAGTTTTGTAACTAACACCAACTAACTAACTGCTCGACATACTCGCGTATCTTCTGCTTTGTATAGTCGTTCTGTGTCTCGCTTCTTCTGTATCTACTTCTTCTGTGTTTTGCTTCTTCTGTTTTCTGACTTCTTCTGTCTTCTACTTCTTCTTTTGCCTTGCTTCTTCTATGTTCTACTTCTTATGTGTTTCGACTTCTTTTGTCTTTTGCTTCTTTTGTGTTCTACTTCTTCTATATTCTACTTCTTCTGTGTTTCGCTTCCTCTATGTTTTGACTTTTTCTGTCTTCTACTTCTTCTGTATTGCTACTTCTTCTGTGTTTCGCTTCCTCTATGTTTTGACTTCTTCTATCTTTTACTTCTTCTGTATCTACTTCTTCTGTCTTTTGCTTCTTTTGTGTTTTACTTCTTCTGTTTTTCGACTTCTTCTGCACACTTAACACATTCATCAAACTAGTTCATTTATTTCTAACATTATTATTATTTGATTGTC
>JAOTAY010000008.1:17691107-17708203 GCA_025629805.1 Erythroxylum baracoense
GGCCTTATACCATTTTAGGCCCTCTTCATCTCAATGTAAAGGTGAATGACCACCTTTCTGTCATACATTGCCCCATATCGTGTTCTAATGATGCCACTATGGTCACAATTGTAATGTCTGTATCAATTTGAATTATACCCGAATCTCATTTTCCTATGAACTCAAAAATATAAGCTTTAAGCACATCCCCAACAGTTAGAATTGTTGGTAATTCAAACATGTAATCACTCAGTCTTACATTATATGTGTTCCTGAGGATGTATATCATAGGTTGTTATTGCACTTCTCTAACGATCTCTTTACTCAATCATCCTTATCAGGTACACATACTTCTTATTTCAACCTTTAGACATCATTCTTCCGATTCCACTCTAGAGTTCAGATTCGTTTTCAATTTTTCTATGGGATTCAAAATTTTGAATCCTTAGCTTTTAGGCTTTATCACTTCTTTCACATGAAACCGGCCTTAACTTTCAATGCATCTAAAATTTGCCCCGTCTTCAATTCAACATTCTGCACTCTTCATTGCACTAGATTTGTAATCTCAATATTTGAATTTGCGCTATTCCATTACAATTTCGTCTGTCCAATGTATTAGGTTACACATTATTTTTACTCGTATAGCACTTATTTATATATTCCTTTCAACTCAATAATTTTCTCAAAGTTACATAATTTGGACATTCCAGAAATGACTTTGCACATCTTATGTCTCCAAGACTTCAAAGCGATTTCTATCATAGCAATTCTAAACCATATATCAAAATCAACTCATAAGACCTTAATTGTCTTTATGCGTACAAAAACCACCTTATACTATTATAACAGATTGTATCTTAATCTCTAATGTGAAACTTCATTATATACTGCATAATCTCCAAATTCAAATGATATTATTATCATCAATGTCATATTCCTCAATTATTCAAAATGTTCCTTTTTACTTTTCAAACACACTCAAGATACTATCTATGATCACAGTCACTAATTGATACAATTTTGCTTGGATCACTTAAATCTTCAATATCATAATGCTATTGGGGTATTCTTAACCCCAAAAGATATCACTCAATTTTTTTCCTTGTGTCGATAATTAATTCTTGCAATTCCTTAAGTGACTAATTCCTTAATTTCGGTAATATTATCTCATGTCATTTTTAGTCTCCCACTTGACGTCTTGTCTGTAATGATTTTCTCTTTTCATTCAATTTCCTTTAATTCACATCGGCTTATTTAAATGCCTATTCAATCGTAATAATTCCTCCACGCATTCTCAATTTATTTGAATACTTCACTTTGTGTGTTGGTATCACTTCCTCATATTCAGTTTGTATTTCCCGAACATATTTACATCGAATATAATGTGGACCTATATTCTCCTCACATTTGCAATAGCGTCGCCTTGAATATTAAAACCCACTCACGTAGTTAGATACTTTACATCAAACAAAATGCATACACTCTCAGTATCATATTCCACTTCATATGCCTGAGTCTCCACTTTGGATTTGATTCCATTATTCACTTTTGAGTTATTACCTATTCGTTTCCAATTTGTTTCTTCATTGATCACTCTTAAATTGAATCGTCTGATCAACTTAACTCAATTTAGGGAAATTCTTCTTTGAAAGAAGATTTCTTGCTACAATCATTGATACTGTTCATGAAATCCTTATCAATCAACTATTTTTTATAATTACTTATGAGTCATTCTTATTACCTCAAGAAAAATCAATTTCAACTATACATAATATCTCAATAGGATCAATTTATGCCATAGCTTATATGATCGAAACATCCCTTGTAATGAGGCTCTGTGAGGCACTAAACAATTTCACTTTTTTGAATTTTTATAGGGATTTTGAAAATTTTAGGGATGTTAAAATATAACCGTTGTGCTATCAAATTTTTAATAAAATGATTCACATTAAAAAGATTTACAAAAAAAAACTCCACTGTTTATATTTATGAATGTTAAGTTAAAGCTTTTCAATAAAAAGAGCAATAGGATTAACTCCAAGGGAATTTTCCAGTTGGATTAGATATTGACTGGAGGACCATCGTGGCATGCCAGGCAGGCTACTTAGTTGTTTCAAAGTAGGAGCTTGTCGTTAAGGTGTATTGCTATGAGACATGTAATATCTCATTATCCCATGATTAGGGTTAGAACCCTAGGATATTATATATGAGTGTTTATTGAGAATTTAAAAGTGCATTTCATGCATCATATAACATACATATATACGTGAATAATGTTGATGCTTATTAAAATAACTGTACATGCATTCATTGACATTTTCCAGGTATAAGTGATTTTAATGTGAATTGTGGATTAATTGTCTTGAAAATTGAATTGGTGTGTAGTAAAATTGATTTAATATTTTTGGTGACATTTTGGACATTTTAGAAATTTCTGAATATTTGGAGTATTTTGTACTAAGAAAAATATAGAAATAAGAGACAAATGGAAGTGTGATAATTGGATTAGTAAGTCATTGACAAATGGACTAATTATGGAGTGACAACTGGACCCATTAATGTGTGACATGAGGACTAATAGCTAAGGAACAAATGGTAGCATAACTAGTGGACAAATGTAACATATGCATTGGAGACATTTGTCAAAATCTAAAAGGGACACCTATGTCATGTTTTTGGTAAGGAGATTTCTACAATTCTTTTGTCTTGTTCATCACCGAAACACCAAAACTTTCTCCTTACTCTCCATCACCGAAGCACCTAGTTGGATATTTTTATGTTATTGACTTACCCATGTTACTCCTTGCAAAGAAAACATTCCAGTCCATATTTTGTTCTGTTTTTCTCTATTCTTGTCTTTGTTTCATCCACCGAAGCCTCTCATTTGCTCTCCCCATTTCTGGAATTTTGCTGAAGGATTTGAAGTGTAAATCAAGTAAGTTATGATTTGAGTTTTATGGTAGTGTAAATGACTTTTGATGATGTTTTCATATTTGAAAATGGATGCATGCGTGAATGGTGTAGCAAGATGAATGGATGCATGCGTGAGTGGTGTAAGAAGAAGCAATTCCTGAGATATAAGTAAAGTGATGAAGGAGTTAAATCAGTAGAAAATGCGCAGAAAGAGTATAAAGGATTGTGATAATTAAAGTTAAATGAAGATTACTGAAGTGCAGAAAATGTGATATGTAAAAGTATGAATTAGGTTCTGTTTTTGTGTTGTGATTATTCATGAACTTGTGAATTGTGTATAGAGATTACTAAACTGAAAATTGAGGTATAACTGAATCATCAACGTGAAAGGATAGAGAAATGATAGAGAAGTAATAGAACATTGGCAATGAATTGTGTTAGAGTATGTTATATGCAATGTTTTACTGAACATACATCTTTATTTTGGCCATAACTTGATCCGTGAATATCCAAATTGGATGAATTTTGATCTAGAGTAAACTAGAGACATATGGCTACATTTTTATGAAGAAACCGAATTTGAATTATGTCCTTAAGAGTCTTGAAATTTGGATTAAAGTTGAGAATTGTGTTCTATCGAGGTATGAGAATAGTATGTGGTATTTTGATTATAACTTGCACGATACTAAACCAAAATGTATGAATTTGATTTCATTAGAAACGTAAGACATAGAGGAACAATTGATTAGAAAAAAGTCTTACCTAAAAACTTCTTTGTCTAGGTCAAAAATGGCAAGAAAGAAGGAAGAAAATACTACAGGTTGGAGGAGAAGCACGATCGTGCAGGAGGCTATATCAAAGGGTGTTTGTTTGGATATTTTTCAACCTAATTCAATTAAAGATGTTACCATACGAGGTATGTAGGTTTAAATGAGAACTTAAATGAATGTATTTGATATTGAATGAGGGGATTAAAGTAAGTAAAGAGCATTAGAGATTAAAGAATGTTTGGAAAGTGTTGGAATTGCTTATAAAGTATATTAAGGAAACATACCCAAAATTTTTTCATTGAACATGCATAATACAAGATACATTCATGAATGTGCTTAAGATTGACTATTTATCTGAATGTGTAAATTTTGTATATGATTGCATTTTATAGAATAACACATTGAGCGACCGCGTCCAGACATTACTGGGACTTCAAGGCAATAAGCTGAAAGGAGCAATTGTGAGTAACCTAAGATGGTCTCACATTAATTGTTTGTTAAATTGTGTACTAAATTATTGTGATGTGTATGTACTGAATTCCGGACATTCAATGTCTAAGGCGTTTTGATGTATGAATAGAACATTGGAAGTGTTACTTAAATGTAAATGTGATTGAATAAATGATTCTCAATTATTATGTTGAATGCCAGACTAAAATTCTGATGACGAATGTGAATGAAAAAGAATGCAAATGTGACAAAATGAATACGCATGGTGCATTTCATTACATGAATGCATGAAATATAAAGGCAGTTGTGACCAGAGTCATCAGTGAAAAAGAGCTTAAAGCTCAGACATTTGTAGTAAGAGCCTATGACTCAATGTACAAGAGCCCTATATCCCCAATGGATAAGAGACAGTATAATAGAGCACGGTATCCACAACAGATACAGGACAGTGAAAAAGGCATTCGGTCATAATAACATAATTAAATGAAGTTGAGTCTCATAAGCATTGCATATACATATGATATGAATAAATTGAATGATTGCAATGTTTTAAAGACTTTTATTGTATGATATGTGTGATTGATTATTGATGATTATAATCTGCATAATTGTAATGGAATGATGAATTGTATGGATTCTGAAATGTGTTATATGTGAACAAAGAGTTTCTTGATATTACGTGATAAAAATTGAGATGATGTGAATTATGTGATGACATAAATTATGTGTTGCATGACAACAGTGAACCATCAAGGATGGTTACTCAACTGAGTTCGCAAAACCAAATTGCAATGCTGATATTTTCAGGTTCGAGAGAGCGACAACCTAGCTTCTAAGATTGCTTAGAAGAGATTTTGTACAGCTGTTGGATAGAGGACATGGCTCAAAGGTCGATCAGCTAGGACTAAAGGGTTAGTTTAATTTTTATTTAATTCCTCATGCATGTAGCATACTTTGTAGACAGAGCTGTGACTCTAAGGCTAATATTGTATAAGCATGGATGATGGTTATAATGCTACATTGTAAATATGGTTAATGAAATGATATGAGGAAATTTTTAGGTTTCAAACATTGTGTTAAACATATGAAGTAGTTATGATGCCATGCTATATAATGAAAGTGTAATAGTTAGTACATCATTTCTGTCATGTATGTGCACGTTCGTCCAAAGGGTGTACGTGTGCGTGTCGGATAGGGGTGGGGTGCTATAAGATAGATTGGAACAATATATTGAAATGGGTTGAAAATAAGTCTCACTCTCTTGGGAAAGATCGAATTTGCCTAAGTCTTAGCCTTAATTGTGCTGTTTATGTAATTTGGAGGGAAAGAATTTAGAGATTGTTCAATAAGAATAAAGTTGACAAGCATGTTTTAACTCAAAAGTATTATTGGATAAGGGAAACTTTGGTAGTTCATCAAGCTGCTAAACACTTAAGCAACCATTTCAGAAGATAGTGGAACCTTTAATTCTCTAGTTTCTTCTTAAAGATTGTAGAAATGATATTATATTTACTTTATTTTCTTGACATAATCCTGTCATGTCCCTTTTTAATGACTTTTAATAAATTTTGACATTTAATTTCCAAAAAAAGAAGAAGTTAGCAAGAATATAATACACACACGCACACATATGCACACACATACACACACACATTCTTATTTAATTGGATTTAGAGTTATAATTGAAGATCCCATTCTTTTTTAATATTTATCTTTGAAATAAGATAACAAACATTAACTTCAAAGACTACTATAAAATTTTGTTAGTATTTAATGATTCTTTCCTTATGTTTTTTAAAAAGTTAAATAAATTAAATTAGAAACAGATCAAGAGTACAAGCTTTAGTTACAATCAAACAACGTATGCTACTCTCCATTAGTCTCTTAATACCATGTTTGTCTAACAATCAACATTTTAAGATATTAATTTGAGATATGATATATTGAAAGAGGGTCAAGATAAGTAACAAAGCATTAGGGGTTTCCTAATTTCCATATTGTTGCTATAAGTAACAAAGCATTAGGGGATTCCCAGTTTCCTTATTATTGCTAGTTTTGGTCTATGAGACATAAATGTTTTGGATTTGAGTAGTTGCTCCTTTATCCATTGGATCAGTTCCTTGATAATTTATTATGCCTTTCTTTTTATCCTACAAAAGCATATGTTGTTCCTTTTAACCTATATTTTTTATACTTAAAAGACAAAAGTTGTTAATAAGACCATCCTATCTCCATTAACGTAACTTCTATTAGTTGTTAGCTACTGCTATATATCTCCATAATCAAAGCTTTATAAGTTATCTTGGAATAATAACAAGATTCTTTTTTATACTAGTCTATATTTATAAGACAAAGAAGAGCTTGGGCAATAGATTCTGATTCGAAATAAGGTTGCACCGGCTTAGTTTTATCCCTCCTTCCTTTAGTAGTTCTTTGCAGTATCTATTTGTTAAACATTTGGAGATATGGCTAAGCCATTCATAGGCATCACGCTTCCTTACATTCAGACTGTAACCTGGAATCAAGTTACCATCATTAACAAGTTGATTAGACCACTAATTAACATTTATCCCCATGTTTAACTTGGAGTTAATTGGGGTTGAGTTAAGGAATTCTTTTGATGATTGCAAACTAAATAGAGTCCTAAATTTTCTCCAATTATCATAATACAAGGTTATTGTTCTCCCATCACTAACTATTTGAAATAAAAAGGTGGAGTAGGTTTTAGAAACCTCCCCAAAACTTTTCCCTTGAAATAAATAGGTGTGGATCTATTGAACCCATAAAGACTCTTTTTTTGTTAGTAACCTCTAAATTCTCCTTCCTAAGAGAACTTTGTTATTTAGATTGATTCTAGTTATCCCTAAACTCCCTTCACAGATAGGTCTACAAACTTCCTCCCATTTCACTTTGGCATTATATCTATTGGTGATCTTACTAAACTATAGAAATCTCCTCAATAGATTTGGAGAGTTGTTTTGATAAAAAGATATGATTATAAGCGGAGATAGTTGATGACTAATTTGATTAATTACAATCAACCTACAAAGGACAATATCCTGTTACACTAAGTATAAATCCTTTTTCATATTTTTCAACCAGTGGGATGCATTCATTAAAATGTAGTCTCTTTGTTGTTATAGGAATTCCTATATAAATAATTGAAGGAGACATAACTTGGAGACCAGAAAGGGAAAAGAGTTAGGATATATTGTATTAGGCACTTACTGATACAATTAAATGAATTTTGGATCTACTAATTACCAAACTAGAAAGTTCCCTGAACATTAGAAAAAAGTCATTAGAATGCTTAAGGATTTATCATGTGCTTTTGAAAATAAGAGCAAGTCATCTGGAAAAGCTAAACTGAACAACTCCAACTTTTTACATTTGGAGTGAAATTTAAAACTACTATATTGCTTGATATTGTGCTTCACCAGTCTATTGAGAGCTTTCATATATAAGATGAAGAGGTAAGGGAAAAAAGAGTCCTTTTGCCTTAATCCTCTCTCACCATTAAACAGTTGTTGTAATGTATTGCTTAATCCATTTAATGAATGTATCCGAGAGCCCAAACATAATAAGAAGATATATAACAAACTCCCAGCTTATTATGTCAAAGGCTTTATTGAAGTCAATCTTAATGGTATAATTCTTTCAAGAGTTATTCATTCCATACCCTTTGAATAATTCTTATGCAATGAGGATGTTGTCTCTAATCAATCTATTTTCTAAAAAACTTTCCTTAGAAATCATTGACCATTGACTTTAGAATTTCCTTTAGCCTTATTTCCAATAGTTAGAGATGACTTTTTATAGATTGTTATAACAAAATGTAAGTCTAAAATCACTTAAAGATGAGGAATTGGAGCTTTTAGGAATTGAATATAATAAGGTTTTGTTTACCTCTTTAAACATATTGCCCTTAGTGAAGAATTCCAAGATAACTGAGGTGACTATTCTTTTAATTTGAGGGCATACTTCATGAAAGAATAATCCATTAAAGCCATCAGGGTATGGGGTCTTGTTTGAATTAAGTAATAAATAACTTTCCTTATATCAAGTTCAGTGAAGTGGAAACTAAGTAGTTTTTATTGTCATTGGAAATTTGGTATTGAATGAAGGAACTTAGGGTGGGCATTGATAAGAAACTTTTAATAAAAGTTCTCAGTAAAGTCTTAAAGTAAGTATGATAAAAAAATCTTAAGTTCTTTTAAGAATAGACAATTTTATCACTAGAAGAGTTTAATAAACAAATTATATTGTTATTCCTCCTTGCCAATATAAAGTTATGAAAAAATTGGTGTTCCTATCACCTTCCATTAGCCATGTGATTTGAGCTCTTTGTTTAAGAAGAGAATTATGAATATAAATTGCTTTAATGTAAGAGTTAAGGGTAGTCTTTTCCTTATAAATTCTAAGATTGTCCCTAGGGGGCTTATAAAGTACTTCTTGAGCCTTTATTAAATAATCTTTAGCTACAACTAAGCAGTCACTTGTTGAGTTTACTTCTAGCATTGAGTTCTTTGAGCACCTCTTTTATCAAGAAAATTTTCCTCATACAGATGAAGCTTTTACAACCAGGGAATTAAAATGGCATCCCCTTGTTGATTGCTTTTTTGAATATTTCACCCTCAACTAAATAATAATTTAATTTGAATATAAAATTTCTATTGTATTTTAAAAAAATTTTGGGCTAAGATGGGGCTATAATAAGAGATCAAGGGGTTCAAAAAGTTGATCTTGCTTTTAAGAAATTTGTTTATCCACTCATCATTAAAATAGCCCTGACTAACTATTTCCTAATCTTGATTTTTTTTCACTCTATATGAAGAAGTGTCCCTCAAATTTCAAATCAATAATAACTAGCTTCTCCACACACCTTCTTGAGATCAGGTGTGAAGTTCCTTAAGGAGATATTGCCTTATGATTCACTGTTGTAGAGGATGTTGTTGAAGTCCCCTAAGATTAACTAAGGTCCTTAATTAGTGGCATCGATATTTTCAAGTTTATTCCCTTTGAAAAGCAAAGTTAGATCAATATATAAATATGATATATAATTTTAGAATTCCCTTAGTTTAATTTGAAAAACACACGTATCATTTGATTTGAATCTTAGAGTAAAGATACCTTAACAACACTTCTGTCAAAAGCAATTATAAATTGCCTGAAGCAATAACTTTTTTTATTGCTTGAGTTTCAAAGAGGAATAACAAATTACTTGTGTAACTGTTGATATATTCTAGCACTTGGAACACTTTCCTACTTCTTACTTTTTCTGTACCATATGCATTACACATGCTTCTACTGAACTTTACTTCAGAGCTTTACATAACTTTCATGATATTTTGAGTCAAGAAGGTCCCAAATTGCATAGAATTATTGCATTGCTTTTATATTTTATTATAATCAACATGTTGTTTTTGATAATCATTGCATTTCTTTTTTATTTTAGCTTCGTGTATGCTTATATTTATAGGTTTTAATGGCTTAATATGGAAGTATAAGGCTTTGTCATGGTAGATATTTCATGTTAGAGCTTGAATTCAGATATGTTGGTCGGGATATTACTACATTTGGCAATGTTGATGTTGACTTTATTAGTAAAAGACAAACAAATGAGATGGGATTAGAGTTAGGGTATGATCAAATTGATAAGGCATATTGTAGAGAACCTAGTTTAAACTTTAAGGAGTCACTGAAATTTATAGACTTAGGCTAACAAACCTAATGTAAATACATATGATTGTTGAGGTATATGTAACTCATCATGTAGACACACCTATCCATGCTATTGATGATGATGACAATGTGGAGGGATAAAATGCACAAATGGATGATTAGTTGGAGGGACAAGGTATATAAATGGATGAGAATTTAGAAGGAGACTGTGCATAAACGGATGAGAATTTGGGGGAATATAGTGCACAATTTCAATTAAACTTCTTTGTAGATATTCCAGATGACAATCATCCAATTAAAATTGAATCATTAGATTATGGTAGTCTTATTAGCACTGATGAATATCCTAATGGAGAGAAGGTTGGTGAAGCTTTACATAGACCCATCTCAACTATTAGTGATAATCCTATAGAGGTTTCACATGAGTGGAGGTTGGGAATAGAATACAGGACTATAAAAGAATTTAAAGATATTGTTGTCGATTATGTATTATGTGTTAGATACAATGTTATGGTGAAAAAGTGTAAGCGTAATCAAATTAGGTATATGTGTGTTGATGAATGCTCAGGGGATTTGTATGCTGCATATGATAAGAATGAGAGATGTTTCAGGGTGAAAACATATAATCCTAATCATACTGGTTACACTACAAACAAACTAAAATTGGTTTATGCAAAATTCGTAATAAGACACTTCAAGGATCGAATTTTGGAGAAACCTAGTATCACAACAAAGAAAATAATAGAAGAATGTAGAGAAAAGCTCATTTTTTAAATTCAAGCATGTGTAGAAGAGCAAAGAAAAGATTGAGGAAGGAGAGAGCAATAAATTCTATTATTAAATATGTGAAGTTGCAAGGCTATGTACGCGAGTTGAAGGTAACCAATCCTTTATGTTCTGTTATATTGTATATTAATACTTCTTTATATTTTCTTATAGTTCAAAAGATTGTATATTTGTTTTAATGCCATCGAAAGAGGGTAGAAGCATTTATGGCCATTTTTTGGATTGATGGATGCTTCCTAAAGACAAAATTCTAAGGGAAATTGTTAAGCGTAGTTAGTAGGGATGGTGATGGAGGAATGTATCCATTAATCATTTGGAGATGCCAATGAAAACAAATTTGGAGATACTGACCCACACACATTTCAATTATCATTTCAGCCAAAGGGTTTACGATTTAGAGGACATTCCAGTTAACAACATTTACAAGCTAAAGCAAGTAGAAGGAGAATGCCATTAACACAATCATCACAACCTGATCTTGCACAGTCAAGTACAAGTGAAGCAAACATTGATTAGTTGTCTACATATAGTGTAAATATTTGTGTTATATAGATACGAATGTTTGTGTTGTTTACATACAATATAAATATTTTCAAAATCAATATGAGTTATTACATAACCTCTCTCTTTCTCTCTCTCCTTATCTCTCTTTTACATTTATGTTTTTTTCCATATTTGACAACATATACAACGAGTTAATTATTCATTGTCTATTGGTTATATATAATAGTATTGCTTTTGTTTCATTACATAATTCATATAAAAATTTCAAAATCAAAATTTTCATAATATGCTTGAAATTAGTATTAACCATTACATTATTGAAATTCAATACAATAGCCTAATAACATTATTACAAATAAAAAGTATTAGAACTATAACAAATCCTATTACAATGTTCATTAACATACACTTAATTTCTTTCATCTTTTTCAATAAATTTATATCCTCCTTCAAAAGCTTCATTTGTTCTTGTTGTGTTTCTTTTAACCTCTTTCTTTAACATTGATAATTCACTCCTTAAACTTTGAATTTCTTGAATGACTATCTCAGTAAATTCTTTATCATACCATTTGAAAAACTTGCATCTCCTAACCTAAAACATCAATTTCATTAAAAAATACCTAAAACACAAATTCAACATTCAAATTCATTAATCAACTAACAATAAATTCTCACCAGATAATTTGAGCATCCATAAAATCTCCAACTAGGATTGTGATAACTCTATAAAGTCCTTAATGGGGCCTTTAGCTCATAATAACAAACAACATTTCCTGACTTTGATTTCACTGTTGTATCAGTCCGTGATAATGATTCTATTTGCATACTTAAAAGATGAGAATAAGATAATATATGATTGGCTAAAAATGCATTCTATTGGTTATGTCATGTAAACACATATATGATTCAAGAATGAAGTGTGATATGTTTAACAACAATCACTCCAAGAGTTTCAATTCCTATAACAAAGAGGTTCAAGACAAAACTATCTTAATCATACTTATGATGATGTGGAAATTGCTTTCTTAAAGAAGTGCTACTACTTTTTGAATCCCAATAAGATGATTGCCACGTAGTCTTGAATAATTTATACCTATAATGCACTTAATGTTGCCAATTCTCTAGTTGTTTTCAACACAAAAGTCTTCAATTCTCCTTTTTGAAAATGTCCTTCTCTTACAACTTTAAAACGTCTTATATTGTTTTAATTTAGTTATGGATATCTCTATGGTATTAAAATAAAAATCAACCAACACCTGTGAGGGCATGATTATAAAAAAGTAAACATTATCATACCACTCCCTTATAACCATATCATCTAGAGAAGAAACTCCCAATTTACTGTCGAAGAAGTATGTATTTCTTAATTAATTTTACAAATTGCTTATTTTCAACAAACCCTATACTTCTATTAGCATTAAATTTAATTTTGACCATCTCCAAGTTCTAGATGTATTGTACGAGTCTCTTACTTATGAAAAGTATGAATTGGGATGGTGTATATACTTGAAGGAGAATTCTGTCACATATTGGCCTTACAAATGTTTACAAGGTGCTTTACTGCACTAGCATCAAAGTGATTCGACTATCAGATTCAAGTGCATTATAGTTTCATATTTGCTTTAATATGCTTTTGAATGCCAAGAGTATAAGATATCTGTTATGTTCAAACATTTTAAACCCATTTTGAGATGGGTATAATTAACATTTCAAACAATGAGACAAATGCAGTGTCTAATAACAAATTGTTATTTCCACAACTTATGCCATTTTAAAAAGTGAAAAGGGCTTTGACTTCTATCTCATGCAGGTGTTAAGTTACTTAAACAGGTTGCAATTAGTTACGATTTTAATCTAAATCATAACTCCTGAGTAGTAGCTATATTGCAACACGATTGAAATCCTTTTAATGACTAAGGGACATACTTTGAGCCTGTAATTTAAAGAATTGCTATCTTAAAGAAGTGCTACTCAGATACCATGAGCAATTAGTAAAAGGTGATAATTTGTCTATTTTAGTGCATAATAAGTCAATATATTTGGGGCAGTCACAATGTTGAGGAAGCTAAGTACTAGATGAACAAATATCACATATGTATTCTTGTGCTAATAAAGCATTGATTTTATGTCTTGAATATGTAAACTTTGTATAAACTCCGCCATAAGTGTGCCTGCTCCAAATAGGATCAAATTATCAAATTGTCTAACTTGACATACACTTCACATGATTGACTTTACTATTATTATCGTAATCAAATTGCTCAATATCAAGCATTTTATGGCAAAACCAAGCAAATTTATGGCCTATTTCATCACAAAAGATGTAATTTAAACAGAAAAAGCATAAATACATATAAAAAGTCTATTCTTTCATTTGTTATGTAAGTAACACAACAGAACAAATGAAAAAACAAAACATGCCATACAAAAGGTTAGGGATTCTAGATCGTGAATACAACAAAACAAATGAAAGAACAAAACATGCCATACCCATCTAATACTAAATCAAATATCATAGACACTCACCTATGAGACCGATTGTTTGACGATAATGCTTGTGACAGATACTCTCCCAATCCAGTGCCTTTGAACCTTGTCATGATAGCGACAAATGAGAGCAACTGAGGGATATAAAAATGTGAGGGATTCCAGATGTTGACGGATTCTAGACAGTGATCGATTCCAAACACAGAAACAGAAGACAATGAGGGAGGGTCAGAGAGATCTTAGACAAACACTAAACAAAACGTAGCAGGGTGGAATTGTTTTGTTTACGTGTTTAACTTAATAGTAGTTGTCTTACAGCTATCTTTAACCTATTTCAATGTAACTGAAACAATAATTTGAATTCAAAACTTGTAAAGAATACAAATAGGATTAAAGATAAAAATAAAATTAAAAAAAGGTATTAAAAATAAAAATACATTGAATTAAAAATTTAAAACTTATAGTATATGCTTAATTTAATTTAGTAGTTTTGCTTATGAAATTTATTTTATTAAAAAATAAATTAGACAAGAGTTAAGTGATCTAAAAAGTTATATATTTCATCCTATTTCCTTTTTTGTGTATTTATATATGTTATATCCCTATATGTGAAGTTGAAATGCATACCAAATTAATTCCAAATTCCAAATTCCAAATTCTTTGGGGTTAAGGTAATTTCTTAAATGTTTGTTAAATTTGTCCATTTTTCATTTTCAATATATACTTCATCACTTTTGTCTCTCATGTCTTATGACTCAATAAATGAAATTATGGAACTATCACAAAGAAAGGAACATCTTTTTTCATTCGTTTTCTCCCCTAAAGAATAGATGGTGATATTTTAGCAATATTTATCCCTTTAGATAAATTTATTGAAATTGTAAATAATATAATAACGCTTATATTATGTACACTATTCATTTTGATTATAGAGCAAGTTAGCTCTAGTAAACGTATCACAGTTTAGAGATTTTGCAATTAACGTCTCAATCATCCGCCATTCAGACAATAGGATCGACGAGCATGTGACTGAAGAATGTGCTGGTCCTCATCCCCACAATTTTTGGAAATATGTACCGTATAGTGGACAAAACAAAAGCAACGTGATACCAAATGGAAATTCATGCTTGTCGCAGCTCTTACAACCTGGAATCACGAATTGTAATTGAAGGCCAAGAGTTTAGCTCTTTTCCTGTATGTTCGTCCAAAACTTCATATACGATGCATAGACCAAATTAGGCTTCGAGAATGAAGTGACAAATTAAAACTTTTTTAATTGGTTTGTTAACCAGTCTCTGCAAAGCAATTAGTATGGGATTTAGCACGTTAACTATGTATGGTGATAGAAGTATTGAAGATTGGAATGCCTTTGCAAGTGATTTCGCTAAGCTATCTTAGCACCAAAAGAGAATGCATACAAAAATCTTTCCACATGCATACAAAAATACAGCCAGTACATATCATCTTTTTCTACTCTCTTCCACTCAAATCAATCTCACAACATCCACCTCACATTATTCCTTTTATAAAGTAACTTTTGGTATTCACTCAGACCATTAACCAGTTGATAGCATAGGTATAGCCATGGCTTCCAGGAAGCTCTCTGCAATCACTCTGGTCCTCTCTCTTCTTTGCTTCTCCACAGCTTCAAGTGCTTGTGGGAGTTGCACATGTCCCAGGCCAACTAAATGTCCTAAAGACACATTGAAGCTAGGAGTTTGTGCAGACCTCCTCGGACTGGTTAACATTGTTGTTGGATCCCCACCTTCGAGCAAGTGCTGTGCCCTGCTTGAAGGTTTAGCTGACATTGAAGCTGCGCTATGTCTGTGCACTGCCATCAAAGCAAATGTGCTTGGAATCAACTTGAACGTGCCCGTCACGCTTAGCCTACTCCTCAGTGCGTGCCAAAAATCTATTCCTCCTGGCTTCCAGTGTTAGTAGGGAAACAAAGCTTCTGGTCCCGTTTGTGTATTGTGTGTAGTTCGTCAAAAACTGTTACCATCGTGCTTTCGCTGTTGGGTTTTGATGAGCTTTGTTTCGCTTCAACAAAAGCTTCATCTTAGGGCGTTCTATAGTTCGAAAGGAAAGGCTATTTGCCTTTTCCTGTTAATTACTTTGTAAACGTTACTGTTTGCTGTGTCTTGGAATGTTGCCTTAACAAGGCACGTTGCTTAGTTTCATGTGGATGTGGTTATGTACAAATAAGTAGGCAAATCCTATTTGCCCTCGTCATTTATAATTTCATTATTGTTTTCTGAAGCATCAAACATCGTGTTGAATACAAATCCTGTCGATCTTATTCACTTCTTAGTAGTTAGGACTAGGTTAACTATATGTAAGGAGGAAAAGTATGAAAAAGAAATATCTCAATTGGCTGAAAAGCTGGGTTCTGAAGTTCAACTTGGTCGTATATATATTCACATCCACAGAATTCACAAAATTTAAGTAATATTTGTTAAGAAATCGGTTCACTCAAAGAATAAGTCGTCTAGGTAGCGGAAAATGGGTGGACACGATTCTTAATATTTTTGGCAAAAATTATCTTTTGCATGGTGGAAATCACGTATTGCTAACCAACAACAATTAGTTCTTCACGTACATTTACTTCAATTGGCTTGCTCTAACGATCCTTCGGACGATCACTTACAGACTCACCTTTGTGAACAAAATCAAATACCTAAGTACTAGATCCATGCCTTCTTACAAATTAACCTTTTAATTGATTCATTCATTAAAGGGTAGTTAGAAAATTTAATAATTTCTTAGAAGGGCCTTTTGGTCACTATGATGGGAAGTTTTTAAAACTGATTGATGGATATCAATTATGAGAGAAGTTTTTGGGTAAGAAGTTTACATTTAAATCATTTTACTGAATAATGGAGAAACGTGGGTATTCTGAAACTTTGTCTTTGTATAGTGAGAAAAGATGAGCTAAAACGGCATCGATAACCCAGAACCACTCATTCCTCCACCACTTGTCGATTCCAGCACTACTCCATCTCATTTCCAGGATACCAGAAGTAGAGGTTGAAAGGAAGAGGGATATGAACTCAAGCATGCAATGTCACTAATCTGCATTGAGAAATAGGTTTGTGACATTCTGTAGGATTTTTTCCTTAAATCTTGGGATATCTTACTATTCAAAATCTGGTCCATTTAATGGTTTAACCCATTAATCACGCAAACGCCCATACATCATTATTTTCATTTTCTGTGATGGGCAGAGATGATGAAGTGATGAAGACATATATTTTTGGGTCCCTATTCTCGGTTTCACGCAACAAAAAGCAAAACACCGTCGGCTTGTGGAGATTAGAGGCTAGAAGATTAAAAAAATTTCTCATTTTAGTCTTGAAATGTTGCTAGACAGAGCTTGTGTAGCATCCCGTTTCCATATAACGAGTTGAACCATAGAAACGGGTACACGTGAGATCTATCGAGAAATTAGGGAAAACACATCTCATGCTCATGCATTTGTGAACAGTGATTTTTGCATATGAAAAATATCTGTACATGCATTCATGA
>JAOTAY010000008.1:17708303-17735650 GCA_025629805.1 Erythroxylum baracoense
GTCTGTGATCACAATCACTAACCAACTCTAATAAATACTATCAGGGGCTTTTTAAACTCCCACAAATATAGCCCAATTCTCCTTATGCCCATGAGTTGTTCTCTTAATTCTTTAAGGACTTATTTCCTCAATAAAGTAGTATCATCTCATGACATTTTTCAATTTCCACTAGACTTATCTCTCGCGAATGATTGTTTTCTCTTTTTTTTTTAATTTTCCCCGAATTTCACTTCGACTTATTCTAAGGCCTATTCATTCATACCAATTTCTCCACACATTGCAATTTATTTGCAAACACTATTTCTTGTGTTGGAGACACATTCACTAAAATATAATTTATGGTTCTTAAACCTATTTACACAGATTATATTACGTCCAACATTCTTGTTTTTCTCATTTTGGTCTTGAAATGTTGCTAGACAGAGCTTATGTGCAATGACTAGAGGTATATTAAATTTTCTCTTATGCTTCCGCTTGTCGAATATTGTGAATAGCATGCTTGTAGTTTAATCATACGTAATGAATTTTGTGTTTTAAGATGCTGTTTGCGTTTATCATTCAGTATCAAAGCCACCTTGCCTCTACCTTGCATCTGAGTTGTTTGAGAAAATACTCGTCTGTTATGCTCTGTTTCTGATTTTTATTTCTGTCGTATGAGCTTAGCATGTGTTGTTGATAAAACTCAACGTTTGTGTGCATGATAGACGTTGGAATTTTGTTTTGGCACTCCATGTTACACTCACTGATAATAGGACGGTGAAGGGAGGAGGGACGACGATGACGGTGTATGGTAGCTTTTAGACGTCGCTAGCCATTCAACGTCGTATGATTTGGTTTTTCTAGCGTATAACGTTTGTCGGCTTGTCGTCGTCCCATCACTGCGCTCCTCATCCTTTCGGCAACTATTGTGCGCCTGGTTGCTTTTGGGTTGAAGCCGGGTCACACCGACTCAGCTGAAAGTTGAAGATGATGTTTCTGTTTTTTAAATTAATTAATTAATTAAATAATTAATTTAATGTTAGTAATTGTTGGGTTAATTAAGCACCTAACCCATTTTGTTTGTGATTTTAATTATAAAATCATTTTTGGTGTTAATATTTTGTGAATATTAATTTTTAGTTTGTATGCTAATATCTGAATTAAAATTGACATGCAATTTATAATTGTTTAACTATTTGCACAAATTATATGTGATTAATTGAAAATTGTGTATATAAATTTATGATCATTATACATGCAAAATCAGATTAAATAATTTTGTGCATTGATATTTGACTTATTTGCATTATTAATTGCTTGATGCAAATGTTTAACCTTTATTTAAGCTTAAAGTAATGTGAATGATCTATATGATTTTAATTAATTGGGAGTAGCCATAACATCTCTGGTTAATTAGGATTATGTATTTAGCTTTGAGATAACATTAAAACGTTAATTGTAATTAATCATACGTGATATGATAAGATCTACCCACAGGAATTTTGTTATATATTTATGATTAATTAGGATGAAATACCCACAGGAATTAAGAAAAGGAACATAATTCAATAGTTTTATCATAAAGTTATAGATGAATTTAATTGAGTTGAACTTTAGCCCACAGGCAATTCTTATGTCATTAGATTCATGTATTAAAAGCATGATTTACATTAGTAAAGCATGAATTATTATTGGTCTCAAATTATAAATAATAAGCATATATGTTTGAACTTGTAGTTACTCAGACAGTGAATATTTTTGATATTAAATATATATTCTCGAATTGAGGGGTGACAATTTTAAGGTATGGAAGGAGAGAAATCTATTTCATTTGGGCTGGATGGATATAGATTATGCTATTAGGAAAGATGAACCACCGAGTATAAATGAAATCAACACTCCAGATATTGTTGCTCTTTATGAAAAATGGGAGAGATCTAATTGCCTCTCAGTGATGTTCATAAAAACCAAAATATCTTATGGTATTCGTAGTTCTGTCGAATAGCATAATAAAGTCAAGGATATATTGAAGGCCATTGATGAGAAATTTGCCATATCTAATAAGGCCTTTGTCAGCACCTTGATTATTCAGTTGTCATCCATGAAGCTCACTGAGATAAGGGGCGTATGTGATTTATCATGCATATAAGGGACATAGCGGCTTAGCTAAAATCCTTTGAGGTTACCATATTGGAATCATTCCTGGTATATTACATTCTATGCACTCTGCCCTAACAATATGGTCCTTTCAAAATCTCTTACAACACACATAAGGACAAGTGGTCGATCAATGAACTGTTGACCATGTGTGTGCAAGAAGAGGAGAGGTTGTTGATGGAAGAAGGTGAAAGGGTGAATTTGAATGTTTCAGGAAAGAAAAGATAGGATGATGCCAAAAACAAGGGAAAAGGAAAATTTCCTCCACTGTTTGATATAAAGAAACCATCAAAATGTTTCTTCTGCAAGAAGAAAGGATTCATGAAGAAAGCCTATGCTAAATTTAAGAACTGGCTCGAAAAGAAAGGTACTCCATTTTCTTTTGTTTGTTATGAATCTCATATGGTTAATATTAATCATAACATATGGTGGATTAATTATAGTTCTACAATCCATATTTCAAATACCTTACAGGGTATGCAAAAGTTAAGGAAGCCGATGGGAAGTGAACAATACATCTATTCAGGAAGCAAGACAAGTTCACATGTGGAAGCCATTGGCACTTGCAGTTTAGTTTTAAGTAGTGATTTTATTTTGTATTTGAAAAAGACCTGTTATGATCCAAATTTCTCTAGAAATTTGATTTCTGTAGCAAGACTTATACCTTAGAGGTTTTTCCTTTACTTTTTCAGATTCTGGTTTCAATTTATGTAATGGATCTGAAGTTATTAGTTATGGTACATTATCTAATGGTCTTTATTCCATTTAGTTACAAAATGAAGATGCTTATAATTTGATACATGTCACTGTTGGGTTAAAACGATGTGTTGTGAATAAAAAATCCTCTATGTTATGGCACCGTAGATTAGGACACATCTCCATTGAGAGAGTTAAGAGATTAGTAAATGAATGGGTACTTAGTACTTTGTATTTTGCTAATTTTGAGACTTGCGTGGATTGCATTAAGGGTAAGCAAAGTAACAAGTCTAAAAAGGGTGCAAAGAGGAGTATAAACTTGTTAGAAATCACACATACAGATATTTGTTATCCAAATATGGATGCAATAATCCGAAATACTTTATCACTTTCATAGACGATTATTTGCAATATATGTATCTCTACTTACTTCATTCTAAGGATGAAGCTTTGGATGCCTTTAAATTTTTTAAGGATGACGTAGAGTCAATGTGGAAAATTAATTAAAGTCGTGAGGTCAGATAGAGGTGGAGAGTAATATGGTAGATACACAGAAAGTGGACAAACACCAAGTCCATTTGTGAAGTTTCTTCAAGAACATGGGATTGTTGCCCAGTACACCATGCCTGGTTCTCCGGATTAGAATGGTATGGAAGAATGAAGAAACCAAACCTTAATGGACATGGTGAGAAGTATGAGGAGTAACAAAAAACTTCCTCAGTTCCTATGCACTGAAACTCTAAAAAAGGCTATGTATATATTAAGCCGAGTTCCAACTAAGGCTATCTCAAAGACACATTTTGAGTTATTTAAAGGTTGGAAACTGAGTTTGAGGCATATACGTGTTTGGGGATGCCTGTCTGAAGTGAGAATTTACAATCCATAAGATAAAAAGCTAGACCCAAGGACCATTAGTGTGTATTTCGTTAAATATGCTGAAAGGTCTAACGAGTATAGATTATATTGTCCATTTCACAGTACTAGGATTGTAGAATCAAGAAATGCAAAATTTCTTGAGAATGACTTGATTAGTGAGAGTGGTCAATTTCAAGACATAGTTTTTGAAAAGGATCATTATGAAGCTCAACCTTCTGATTCAAGTGATAGATTGATTCTCATTCACACCCCTTAAGTTGAAATGGGCATTAGACAACCAGTTACTGAAATTTCACTAGCTATTAATACCATTCTAGTAGATCAAATTGTAAATAAGGAACAATAAGAACTTGTTGAGCAACCAATTGAACAATAGGTTGAGTAACAAGTTCTTTGAGAGGATGATGATACAACATTGAGGAGATCTACTAGAGTTAAAAGGTCAGCAATTCCTAATGATTATGTAGTGTATCTATAAGAGTCAGACTATAACATTGGAGCCAAAAATAATCCTAAAACGTTTTCATAAGCTATGAGTTCTAAGGAATCGAACCTGTGGTATAATGCCCATGAAAGATGAGATGGATTCTATAACATTTAACCAAGTCTGGGATCTCATTGAGTTGCCTAATGGTGTGAAAGCCATTAGATGTAAATGGGTATTTAATACAAAGAAAGACTCACGAGGCAATATTAAGAGACATAAGGCAAGATTTGCTGCCAAAAGGGTTCACTCAGAGGGAAGGAATCAACTACACGGAAAGATTTTCTCTTATATCTAAGAAAGATTCTCTCCGTGTAATCATGGCATTAGTAGCTTATTTTGATTTTGAGTTACATTAAATGAATATAAAAACAACATTCCTCAATGGTGAACTAGAGGAAGAAGTTTACATGAAACAACCTGAAGGATTCTCCTCTAGTAATGGTGAGTATTTAGATTACAAACTTAATAAATCTATAGATCGATTAAAACAAGCCTCTCGACAATGGTATTTAAAATTTCACAAGGTTGTCACTTCATTCAGTTTTGAAGAGAATATAATGGACCAATGTTTAAACCAGAAGGTCAGTGGGAGTCAGATTTGTTTTCTTATGTTATACATGGACGATATTTTGCTTGCGACTGATGATAAGGGATTGTTATATGAGGTGAAATAATTTCTCTCAAAGAATTTTAATATGAAAGATATAGGTGAGACATCTTATGCCATTGGCATTAAGATCCATCGAGAAAGATCTCGAGGCATTTTGAGTTTGTCTCAAGAGAACTATATCAACAAAGTTTTAGAGAGATTTTGGATGAAAGATTGTGCCCTAAGTGTAGCACCCATAGTGAAGAGTGATAGATTCAATTTGAATCAATGCCCAACAAATGATTTTGAGCAGAAACACGTGAAGAACATTCCATATACTTTAGCTATTGGAAGCCTTATGTATGCTTAGGTCTACACCAAACCTGACATCGCATATATTGTTGGAATGTTAGGTAGATATTAGAGTAACCCAAGTGTTGACAACTAAAAAGCTGTAAAGAAGGTTATGAGATATCTTCAGGACATAAAATATTGCATGCTTATGTACAAGAAAACTGAGAACCTAGAAGTAGTTAGATACTCTGATTCAGACTTTGTTGGCTACATTGATTCAAAAAAATCAACATCTGATTATATTTTCATGCTAGTTAGTGGAGCTATATCTTAGAGAAGTGCCAAGCAGACTCTGATTGCTACTTCTACTATGGAGGTTGAGTTTGTATCCTATTTGAAGGTGACCTCGCATGGTGTATAGTTGAAGAGTTTTATATCTGGGCTTAGAGTTGTCGATTCAATTTTTAAGCCATTGTACTGTGACAACTCAGCTGCGGTCTTTATGGCTAAAAATAAGAAGACTGGAAGTCAAAGTAAGCATATCTACATTAAGTATTTAGCTATAAGAGAATGTGTTAAGGAAGGGAAAGTTGTCATTGAGCACATTAGCACTGAGTTGATGATTGTGGATCCTTTAACTAAAGGCATGCCACCTAAGCAGTTTAAGGATCATGTAGGGCGAATGGGACTTGGTTCCATAATGTGATTTTCATTGTACATTTGTTGCTTCAATGAACTCTTATTTAATTTGATGTTTTCCCATATGGTTTTGTGCACGCATATTTGATCGTTTTTGGGAAATATTATTTAGTTTAGACCTAGAATAAACATATGGTTTATTCATTAAGTTTAAGGGCTAGTAATGAGAGAATTTATATATTGTAATACATAGAAGATAATATTCACTAATAAAGGACCTATCGCTATAATTCATATATTTGTTTCTTGTCACGTTTGATGTTGGGTTAAATGAACCAAGTGGGAGAATATAGGATTTTTTCCCAAAATCTTGGGATATCCTACTGTTCAAAATCTAGTCCATTTAATGGTCTAACCCATTAATTATGCAAATGCCCATACATCATCATTTTCATCTTCTAAGATGGGCAAAGATGATAAGGCGATGAAGATGTATATTTTTGGGTCCCTATCCTCGACTTCACGTAACAAAAAGCAAAACACCATCGGCTTATGGAGATTACAGGATAGAAGATTAAAAAAAATTCTCATTTTGGTCATGAAACATTACTGGACAAAGCTTATGTGCAATGGCTGGATGTATATCAATTTTTCTGTTATGCTTGCGCTTACTAAATATTGTGAATAGCATATATGTAGTTTGATCATACGTAATGAATTTTGTATTTTGAGATGTTGCTTGAGTTTATCATATTCTTCGGATTGGATTGTAACAAGAGAATTGCAATGATTGAGATGATTTAGAGACATAATCTTTTATGCTTTTGCAATAAGTCCAGCCATAGGGTACCATCTTGCATAATCCATCCCTCTTTAAGGAACCTTTTTGTGCTTTTGCAACAAGTCCATTAATTCGAACTTTGAATACTTCGTACTCTCTGTGCAATAGATAAGAGAGGAGTATAGTATGAAAAAAACTCAAAAAGTGAAAACTATTTGTGGTCCAATATGTAAGTGTGCCAAATTCATACCTTCATAGCTCGACGATCTTTGATAATTAATGTTTCCACTTTATCCTTCAAGTAGTCAATCTTTTGTGCAAAATATCATTCTGGAACCTGTGACTCAATGGCATACTTCTTACAGAAAGTTACCCACTTTCTTGCAAACTCTATAGTTTCATCCAAAGCTTCAAATGTCAACATCGCAGGACCATCATCAGAAACTTAACTGGAGACTTTGTCAATTGGGTAATGCTCTGCAAGAATATAAAGAATAGTACTTGTCGTCACAATGAGTGGCTCTTTTAATGGGTCCACGGTACTGACAAAGATGTCCACAGCAGCTAATCGTGATGGCTTCCCTTCATGATCATATCTATTATTCAAGAAAGATTCAATTAGAGCTTTTAAAGCAAGCTTGTCAAGATATATCTCGCGGTTTACGGGGAACCACTAGGGGAACTGGTCCAAGATCCAGGATATAGCAAACCAGATCTTACAGATTATTGACACTAACCACAAAGGACATGCATTGCGGATAGGATTCGTTATTCAGTGGTGTAAGAAAACGCAAAGGATAACGAGCCGCAGCAAGATGACTATCCTTTATGCATTAATCGTCAAGAGTGGAATGGAAACCTTCCTTGAAAGAGGTTGTCGAGCTTCATCGTTCCTGAAAAACACTTCAATTAAAAATAAAAAGTATAAGCAATTAATACGGGTCCCACTTTTTATTCAATTTAAAAAAGATTTACACGTCAAAAAAAATGTCTCGTGACATTTAATTGAGAGAGGCCAAACTCTAGAAAAACCTGATTTGAATATTTTACAAAAAGGGTTCAACTTGAATGCTCTAAAACGTTAGGTCTAACATAAATTATGGTATAAATTTTAAGGTCTAAATTGCTCTTTTAACCTTTACATTTTATGAAAAGTGTCAAATATTTTCAGTTACATTTTGAAATGTTTTAGCTATGTTTTAACTAATGTTATACAATATTAGGATAAATTATTTGTTACATTTTTAATTCATATTATTGAATAATATATTTTATAAATAATGTATTGATATATTTTTATTGTATATTTATTATACAAATAAATCGCATAATAATATTATTAATTCAAAATATCAAGCATCGTATATAAAAAGTAAAATTATATAAATATCAGTAAATTATACCAACAAAAAGAATATATATCAAGCATTGTATATAAAAAGTAAAATTATATAAATATCATTAAATTATACCAACAAAAAGAATATTCTTCAATCACAACTTTAATAATTCTTATAGACAAAACAATAGATAAAAAGAAAAAGATAATGAATTCTGCACCTATTGCATCAAAGAGAAAAAGGTATAATTTTTTCTAAACAGTTCACAAAAGATTCCAAGATACTGTGACATGAGACTTGGTAGATAAGATAAAGAAATTCCCTATGTTTGGATTCACAAGAAGGCTTCTTACACATTCAAAGGCATCACTTGAAACAAACAAAGACCTTCCCCCAACGGTTTGTTCATTGATTGCCTTTTCTAACAACTTCTTGGCTCTAACTAAATTAGGACAAGATTCATTAACTAACTTCCCAAATGCAGTATGGAATAGTGAATTAGATGAACCCCACGTATTATGCATTTCACCTAAGAAACAAACCGTATAGAATAATCACCTTAATTTCTTCACAATCCTTTGAAAAATTAAAATCTAAAAACTAAATAAGATAAATCAAACGGTATAAATAACCCAAATTAAAACACATGCATACCTGATTGAATGACTCCATCATCGTCACAACAAACAGACATACTTTTTGCAATATACAACCATTTCAAAACTACCAATTTCCTAATCCTATACAGACTATTGGGACATTGCCATCGCATCCATTTTCATCTACGTTCTCTAGAAGATTTGAGCGTCCTTTACAAAATACATAGTATATATAATCACACATTCATCTAATAACTTCCTAATAGAAAATAAGATATAGAGAATAAAGAAAGAGAGTTAAGTAGAATGAGATTAAAAACCTTGAAGAAGAAGATCGATGGTTGAAGGCAACCAGTGATTAGATTTTAGTGAATAAATTTGTTGTGCAACACAAAGCATTTTCTAAAATAATCCCATTCTTCTTCAAGTGTGTGTACATTCTGCTGGCCCATTGGATTATGTTACTCCATGCATTATGTGAGCAATAGATCTAAATTACATTTTTATTTGATTCCGAATAAAATGGGACTAGTTACATTGTAAAAAACATTTGTGAAACTATTTCAATCTCATTTTTACATAAAAGAAGTTTAGGATCAAAACTTCTTGAGCTTCCTCACCACCTGTCCTTGGTTTTCATTATATTCTTAACAGTTAACCAACTAATTATGACTGCCTTAGGGGATAGGTCTTTCTTCCATACTAGCTCATACCATGAAACTTTAGGTTGAGCAGCTTTTAATAGCTTATAGCATAAGGCATTGTTGAACTCAGGAGTACTATTATCAGTCTAGATATGACTATCTTCTCCTCCCTTTGGTTGACAGGTTAGGAGTTCCAGCAATCTGCCAACCCCTCTAAAATTATAGCCATTTGATATAATGCTGCTTACCTTAGCCCTTATTGGAATCCTTGAGCTCAGATACAACTTTGCGCTTCTTCTAAAGAGAGGGCTAAGCTACATGCAATCATCAAACCAAAGCCAAGTTGACTCCCTATTTTTAATTTGCATCCTTATCCAGGGATAAACATGACTTTTGAGAGTAAGCATTTGCCTAAAACTCTAGGAATTTTCCTTGTTAATCTTAGTTTTCCATAATCTTCTTTCCTTTAAGTAGTATTCATTAATCTATTTCAACCAAAGGGACTCTTTATCCCTAAAAAGCCTCCAAATCCTCTTATTAAGTAATACTTTCTGCATTGTTAAAAGAGGGGTCAGTTCAAGAACTCCTTTCTTCAGGCATAATTCCTCCTACCTAATCTTGGCCTTTTTGGAATTTCCCAATTTACTAAACCCTAGGAATCGCTTAATGCACCTCTCAATCTCTTTGATAATCTTCTTAGGCAATGCTAGATGTGCACTCCAATGAGTGTGTATAATTCACTTAATATGGAATAATTTTATGAAAATTTTTAACTTTGAAAAAATAATGATTGAGATAATTCTTCATAAGTTTGGTTGTTTTTATGATTTGATTTGTCTAAGTAAATAGTTTGAGCATTAATGATTAAGTTAGTTTTAATTTATTTCATTAATTTCAAAAATAGATACTTGATTTATAATATAATACTTCTATTAAAATTTGGATATGCAATTAAGCTATAAATGGATTATTTTTATCATTTTAATTATTTCACTAAGTTTTCTTAAGAAAAAGTGTGAATAAGTGAGCATAAATAAATTCGCTTAGTTAGCTTTAATCCAAACAAAAAGATTAAAGTTTAAAGGTAGTGCTAGTAGCCATTTAAAAGAGTGATCTAATCGAGTAACTGAAATATTAATGATAAGTTGTTGTTTTACATCAAAAGTTTAGGTGACTTTTCAAACAAGCCTCTAAACCCTCTTTCTTTAAATAAAATTAATGTTCTATTTCTTTTCTTTTAATAAGGGTTATGAAAATGTTTAAAAGTAGAAACATCTTTCTCATATATATTCACTTTATGGTTATGTTGAATTTTGTGAATTAAGTTAAAGTTTGAAGGAATATGGAGTTAAATTAAATTCACTAACAAGTTGATAGAGTTTACAATTAAATGAATAATATAAAGTCTTGATTGATCTAATTGATTTATTAAATTCTTTTTTTGCGTTACCATTTATTTAAATTAAGAGGGATGAAATTGATTTACTTGAAGGTAAGCAAATGTTTAAGTGTAAGGGAATTTGATTAATGCTAAATAGAATATATTTTTAGCATGATTTTAAAATCATTTTGCATTTATTTGGATGATTTTTATAATATATGATACTTAACGTGGCTTATATTTTGTTTTTAGATCTTATTTTAGCTCCAAAATGAAAAAAGAACAAATTCGGACAAGTTAGAGCAAAGAAAAAAAAAGTTTTGGCATAATTTTAGAGAAAGGAGTTAAAACATAGGTCCTAACCTAGATTTATGTTATTCTAGATTTTCTATAAGGAAGCAACATAATTTTAACATAAATCATTGTTGGACCCATATTAGTCATGATATTACAAATTTTATTGGTTTTTAAATATAACAAGGTTAAGACAGAAAATAAGATTCAAGTTAAGGCTTTAAATTTTTAAGATATATGAGAATGAATTTTTTTGTTTTATATTCTTTCTTGATTATTGTTGATTTTTTTATCTTAATATTAACCAAATTAGGATAGATATGGATAGGATGAAGCCCAGAATTATATTATTTTATTGATTCTTTGATTTAATGAAAGATCCAAGCTTTATTGTGAAATATTTATAATTTGTATGTGTATTCAATTGAAATTTTCTAGTATTTTGATTCAATTTCAAATTTCATATATAGGGATTGAAAAATCATAGGTACGGATTGATCATGACATGCATAATAAGAGTTATATGAAATCCTAGAGATATAATCATATAAATTCTCTTGGTTATATTCAAATCTAATAAAGGTATTCATGAAATAGTTAATACACTTAAGGATTTTGATTAGAAGATATTTCAATTAATCAACTTTAGGATAATAGTTGTATCTCTTCAGAAAAATATAATTAAATCTTTTAAATTTCTATTACTAAAAAAAAACTAGAGTTAATGATTGGGTCAAGGTAAATTTAAGTATAATATGAGATTCTGTGTTCGGATCAGGGGTGGCAGCCTGGCCCAAGGCTGATCGTGCAGGAAGGCAGTGGACCCAAGCCTCAACGCACTTAGGTATATGAATTTTTTAAAAAACTTTTAAGCATAAAATGATGTCATTAATTCAGCAAATGACGTCGTTTTACTTAGAGGCTCGGCTCGGCCCAACTCAGCCCAAGGCTCGATTAGGCCCAAAAAATCGAGTTTATCAACTGACTTCTTCCTTCTTTTTTATTGCTTTGTTTTGTTATTTTAGATTATTAATATTAACTTAATTAATCACCTTTTAAAACCAGTCATTTATTTTGCTAGATTAGACAATATAAAGATAGTTATTGCTAGTTTTTGTAGTCCTTGTGAGAATGATACACATGTTTCACTAGATTATACTATAAGAGTGATAGGTGCATTAGCCTAGCTGAACTTTAGCATAGTCCAGAACACACATCAAGTTTTTGGTGCCTTACAAGGGACTAGGAGATTGCGAACACTTTATTTTTAATAATTAAATCAAATATTTTTTTCTTTTACATCTATTTATTTTTAGAATGTTCTTTGTCGATCTTGTGTTTATTGGCTGAATTTCAGGATTTAGGTACTTTAGTTTATGACCAAGAGTAATTCTGGAGTACTAATCAAAATAGAGAAATCTAAATGACTTTACGTCAGAATTTAAGGAAACAAACTTAAAATTTTTTAGGTTACAACTACCAAGTACAATGGCAGGATTAGGAAGATAATGCATTATGGAGGATTATGCTAAATCATCCCTTATAAAGAAAAAATCTAGCATTACTATGTTAAGAGTAGAGGCTAATAATTTTAAGGTTAATTCCAACATAATTAAGATGGTTCAACAAATTTTACAATATAATAACTTATTAGATAAGTATCCAAATGCATATATTGCCAACTTTTTGGAGATTTGTAATACCAGATTAATAGAGGTTTGGAGGATATTATTCATTTGAGGTTGTTCCCTTTTACATTAAGGAAAAGATCTAAATCATAGTTGAAATATTTGCTTCTTGGATCTATTACTAGTTGGATTAATCTTGCTAAAAAGTTTTCAGATAGGTATTTTCTTCTAGCATGAAAAGCAAAAGCCAGGAATGACATCATTTCCTTTTAATATTTAGAGAGTGATATATTATATGATAATTAGGAGAGATAACAAGAGTTATTGAGAAAGTACCCATATCATAAACTTGATTTGGGATTATAGATGAAAGTATTTCATAGCGGATTAAGTTATCCATTTAAGTAGTTGATTGATGCATCTTCTTATAAGACTACCAATTTTAAAAATCCTTAGAAATTGTAATAGCTAATTGAGAATATCAATGATCTATTTACCATTATGTATCTATTGTTATAATACATTCCATAGCAACTAAAATTGGAACTCAAATTCAAGATACTATACTAAAAGAAGATATTGATTGATACTAGTTAGTATCCACTAGTACACAAAATACTAGTGTTTATTAGGTAGAATAGATAATTTTAAACACTATAAGGATTAAACTGAAAAATTAACCTTATGTGTGCTTTATGTTGTTCTATTGTGTCTTGTCTCTAGTCTTTAGTCTAGTCTCACCTATCTTCTCCTTTGTCATCTATTTTGTCACTCTAACTTTTCGTCATCACCACTAGCCACTCTTTAACTTGTTACTCATTGCCACTCAATAGCTTTTAGGTCATCTCCTCATTGGATTGTAATTAGAGTGATAAGATAGTGCCTCTCTAAAATTCCATCTTGTCTAAAACCTATGTTTATTAGTTCTCAATTCCTTTTTGTCCCTTACACCATGTTAGTACTATACTAGAAAAAGCTTATATCTTATATAGAATAGAGTACCAACAGTAATGAGAAGAAGAGAGAGAGAGAGGTTTTTATTAAGTTGTGTGCATGAGAGATAATAGACACAAAGGGAAGTCAAAAGTTAAAGTAAAATGTGATTTACTCACTTCAATTCCCATCTTTCTTAACTTTTAGTTTGTTTCTTTCCCTCCAACTATATATATTGTTCTCATTGGCATTCATTTGTCCTGACACTACCAGTCATGTAGTTGGTTTTTCTCCTTTTTGTTATTTTTGGCAAACATGTTGATACGAGACTAATTTTATAATGTTAATTTTTATATAAATGATATTTTTCTTTTTATTTTTTATAATAAATCCATTTATGTAATGTGCATTGCTAAAGGAAAGTTGTAATATATTAAGGGAATATTTTGAAATTTGTTAAAATCTAGGAAGTATTTTATAATTTTAAATGCTTATTTAAAGCAGTACCTAGTATTGACGGATATTAGTACCATCCTGTACCAAAACTAACTCCAATACAATATTCACAACATTGTAGAATATAACTATAAATAATTGCTAGTGGGGGAGCTTGAAGCTAAAGCCAAAATTAGGTGGTATTCATAATGCTGATGTGGTGTCAATATTAGAGGTAGAATTTAAAGCTTTAAGCGAGAAGATTAATTGTATGAGTTTGGCATATCAACTGGAACAAGTGATTAATTAAATTTAAGGTGGTGGACACACCAATATTGAATGTTAGACACCTAATAGTATGGAATAACCAACTAAGCCGGTTGATTAGGAGCTAACCACAAAATAGTTTTTATAGTAATACCTACAATTAGGGATTGAGAAACCATCCTAACTTTCCATAGAATAATCAATTTGGTAAGTTTTTAAATCTTTTAAAATAATTATAGAATAAAATTTAATAAGAAGAAACTTGAGTATTTGCTAACAATCTTTTTAAGGGATCACTCTACCATCGTACAAAACTAGCTAACCCAAAAAAATCCAAGATTTATGGATGTTTATTATTCCTTGTAACATTGGTTTAGAAGGAAACTTAGGAGTTAATATTAATTTGATGCATATGATATGTTTTGGAAATTAGGATTGGGTGAACATAAACTAACTAGGATGAGCAATAAATTAGCAGATAGGTCAATTAAGTATCTTAATAGAATTATAAAGGATGTTTTGGTTAAGGTTGATAAATTTATCTTTCCTTTTGATTTTGTGATTATAGATATATAGGATGATGGAGAGATTCCTTTAACCTTAGGATGACCTTTCCTATGTTACAAAACACACCTGCATCCTAGAGAGTGACATAAAAGCAGATGATCTTATCGTAGAGGAAGTACCAATTATCTTAATTTCTTTCTTCTCTAGTTTTTCATTATTCTTATATTTTTTCATTGAGGATAATGTACATCTCAAGCGTGAGAAAGAAAATTAATTATTTATAAGCCTTTTTTAAAAAGTGAATGAAAAATTTTATTAACATTGGCAAAGCTATTACAACATTACAATGAGTTTCAACTTACAACTTGATCATTCGAACTAACATAAGCAAGATAGAGGTTACAAGCAAGCCAAACTTACAAATTCCATTTACATTTCATGTTAGGAGTGAGTTTGTTTTGTACACTTTTTGCAATCATGATAGTTCTAATCTAGTTAAGGATGTTATCAGCTAATTGATGCTTTCGAAATTTAGCTCCTTTATACAATCTATTATTTCTTTTTTTCTAAATTCAGTAAATTGTTGTGGTGAAATTAAGGTTGAAAAGCTCTCCAATTTTCTTAAGTTATTAACGTTCTTAGTGATCTAAGAAAGGATGCCATTCCATTCGTAAGTCTGGTAATATTCCAGTAACATATGCAATACTCTACTTCAAACAGCTTTGGAATACCTATAGAGGAAAAATATATGTTTTGTCTTCCTCAATTTCTTTGATAAAACACGAATGGGATCATATGTGCCAAGCCATTTGTCTTATGTTTTGATTTTGTTTTTTATCACAAGCCAAGTGATTAAGGATGCTTTAGGGTTCAGGGACTGTTTCCAAAGTATATTCCAATGCTTATTCCATAGGTCTTATAGCTAGATTCATTTGTGAAGATCTCTTTGGAATTTAAAGTCTAGGCAATGCTGTCCTATTTGTTCAAATGATGGAGTTGAGGTAAGTAGCCTACTATAGAGGAGAAACTTTTGAAATTTCCAAACCAATCTCTATGCTAGATAAGTGAAGAGACTTTAACATCAATAGGGATTCTATTTCTCAAATCAAGGATTTCATTTCTTAGTATGAGAGGGCTAAGATTAAACAAATTGTTGCACCAAAACCATGTGTTTTCCCCATTTCCTATTTTATATTTGATCCAGAGATACATTAAGTTCCTCAGATTCAATATATGAATAAAATTCCAAGAATGTTCTCTATTGCTTATCATCTACCTGAAATTTTTTTAAGGTAGAATTCATCTATCCATTTGATCCAAAGAGCTCCTTGTATATATGTAATACGTAAAGCCTTTTACTGAAGGGGAATTTTTGCATAAGAGATATGGGAATAGTCCCCAAGCCCCCTTTCCTCCTAGGAATGGTTATTTCCTCCTATTTAACTTTTGCACCCTTTAAATTATCATCTTTTTTAGACTATATGAAGGCTCTAATGACTTTATCAATCTTATTAATGACTCTCTTTAGTAGTAGAAAGTGAGCAGTACAATGAACATACAAGTTGTTAAGGACTGAATTGATTAAACCTAGTTGCAAAGAATAAGAACATGTTCTGCCATATATTGATTCTGGTTTTGTACATTCCAATGAGCAGAATGTAATCAAAAAATTTATGCTTAGATAAATTAATAGGAATACTAAGATTTTTAAAGGGAGGGGTATGGATTTTGAAACCTAAGCTTCAACTCAAAGCAGCGTGGTTACTCACATCAGAGGAGGCAAACAAGATGCTCTTTTTTATGTTAACTTACAATCCTGACAATCAGTAAATAGATTTAGAATATTCAATATGATTTTGGTGGATTGAATATTAGCCACACTTAAAAGCATAAGATCATCAACAACAATCAAGCGAGTTATCCTAAGTTCCCTGTATTTGTGAAGAAATTAAAATCTACCATTGTAGGTTCTCAAGTATTCTGGAGAGTCCTTCCATCACTAGGGTGAACAAGTAAAGCGATAGGGATTCCCTCTTATCTAATTCCTTTAATTGAGTAGGAGTCCTATTAATAAGAATACTAAAGGATGGAGTTGTGATGTATACCATAATCCATTTAATAAATTGAGTTGGAAACTTAAGTGCTACTAGATAGGATTGTATGAAGCTCCACCTAATGGTGTCAAAAGCTTTGTAGAAGTCTATTTTGAATATACAACTTATGATGGCTCTTCCTATATTGTAATCCTTCATTAACTCCTGTATTAGAAGAAAATTATTCCCAATAGATCTCCTAACAATAAAGGCTCCTTGAGCTAGATTTCTAGGTTCATTTAGAACTAACTTCAATCTATTAGCTAATTTCTTAACAATTACTATATACACTATTTTGCAATATGAAACAGGTCTATAGTTCACCATGGAAGAAGTATTTTGCTTCTTAAGAATGAGGCAAATGAAAATGTGATTCTTTTCTTTCAATATATTTAAGGAAGCAAAAAATTATAGAACTGCTTGAGTGAAGAGGTTACATGTGATATCCCAAGTCTTTGGGAAGAAGCAAGTAGAAAATCCATCTGGTCCAGTGGCTTTGGATGAATGCAAACTAAATAAGACTTATTTAACTTCTTAATTCGTGAAAGGGGTCACCAAGAGTTCCTTCAGATCTTAGCTGATAATGTCGTAAAAAATTCTCTTCAAATTAAAGTCTGTTGGCTTAGCATCATCTGATCCCATATGATTTATAAAGAAGTTCTTGGCAAGTTTTTGTAGCTTGCTCTAATCAAAATACGTGTTCTGCAAGTTATCTTGAAGTTGTATAATCTTTTTCATGTTTCTTCTTATTAATAAGGAAGAATGAAAGACTTTGGTGTTGGAATCTTTCTCCGTCAACCAGTTAATCCATGCCTTTTTCTTTAAGATAGAATTATGCAAATTTAGATCTTTTTGATGCTCCCTTAGTCTTTAAGTCTCAACTACTCTTAAGGAATTATTATAGGGAAATTTGTAATTGGTATGTTATATCTCTCTCAATTTGATCTTGGTTTTAGTAACACTTTTAGTCTGATCCTTGGCAAAGCTCTTAAGAGCTTATTTAACTAGTTTAAGCTTTTGTATAAACTGAAAAGTTTTGTAACCAATGACTATTTGATTCTACCTATTTTGAATTGTTTTTTGGAAACGTTCTTGAATGTTTAACCCATTGACGAATCTAAATGGAGCTCTAGACTTTTTAACAGGAGAAAGGTTTTGAATAAATATGCAAGAGTGATCAAAAAAGGAGTTTTCACTAAAATGTGCATAAATTTGAGTGAATTGGTTTAACCAAAATTGATTAACCAAAGTTTTACCCAACTTTTTCCTAATAAACATTTCTCCTTGTTTCTTGTTAGTCCAGGTTTTGAACTAGAATAGTTAACTCTCTTCAAGTTCCCAGGTTATACCTTATACCTTATACCTCCTTCCACTTCCTGACATGATAAGGTGTAGTTGAAATCTCCTACTACTAACCAAGGATTTGACATTCCAGCTTATCATTTTTTTTATAATTAACTTATAGAACAATTCTGGAAAAATTTTTAACCTTAAAAATATTAATTAAGATAATTCATTATAATTTGGTTGTTTTGTGATTTGATTTGTCTAAGCAAATATTGATAAGAATTCATGATTAAGTTAATTATAATTTGCTTCATTATTTTTATGAATGGATATTTTGTTTGTATTATGATATTTTTGTATAATTTAAACATATAATTGAGTCAGAAGTGGATTTTTTAAAGGTATTAAGTATCCTACTAATTTTTCTTAAAAAATGTTAATAAGTGCATAAAAATAACTTCTCCCATAGACTTTAAACAAAGTACAAAGGTTAAATTAAAGAATGATACTAGTAGTCATTTAAAATGGTGACCTAATTGAGAAACTAAAAGTATTCATGATAAGGTATTCACTTTTGTATCAAATGTTTAGGTGACTTGTTAAACAAACTTTTAAATACTCTTATGATAATTTAAATTCAATGTTTTATTTCCTTTCCTTCAATAAGGATTATAAAATATTAGAAATTTGAAGCATATTTCTCATGTATGCTCACTTTATAAATTAGGTTGAATTTCTTGAATTAAAGTTTAAAGGATTATAGAGTTAAATTAAATTGATTTATGATTTGATGTAAAATTGTCTAACAGATAACTTTGTAATTGAATGAATAATGGAGAGTTTTGATCAATCTGATTGATTTATTATATTCTATCCTAAACTTGTCACCTATTTAAATCAGAATTAATGAAATTGATTTACTTAAGGATAACCAAATGCTTAAATATGGGAGAATTTGACAAGTTATAATTTCACTATATCCCTGGTGATTTTTTGAGTATTTTGTTTATGTTTGAATTGTTTTACTATGATTTGATACTTAATATGCCTTACATTTTATCTTCAAGTCTTGTTTTAGATCTCTAATGAAGAATGAATGAATTCAAGCAAGTTAAAGCCAAGTTGGAGAAGTTTTAGGAATATGGTTCCTAAAATAGATCCATATTCAATATTCAAATGAATATGGTTATAAAAAGGATATATGTTTTAAAATAATGTTGATGGTGAATTTTACAAGAGTTTTAAGTTTTCTACAGATGAAGAAACATAGGTCAAACACATATCTTCATCATCATCATCTCATTTTTATTTCCCAACCCACAACTGATGGACCATCCACCATTATTAGCACTACCTCAACTTCGACCCCTTTGCTCTACTTCCACCACCACCATCATAGCCTACCTAGACTTTATTGACTCTTCCACATGCTCCCGCACCACTATTGAATACAACTATCTCAAGACAATATCGAAAGACCTTTGTGTTAAACATAGAAAACCATCGTCGAGAGTGATAGTAAAGTTCTCAAAAGGTCCTTTAAAGAGAATGGCTTCACTTTGTAGAGCCTTCAGTGGCCTAACAAGACTATGTAGAGGATTTCCAAGGAAGATTAAGGATGGAGTAATAAGTATAATGTAAGAAGAGGGAATAGAAGGACAATGCTCTATCATATTTCTTAATGGTATAGATGGAGGTGAAAAATATTATGTTATTTAGGAGCATTGGTGATGAAATTAGTAAAATTTTAAGCTCTTACAAGAAGAAATTAGAGGAAGTGATGTTAGAGGCAAAGGAATTAAGTAAGAAAATGGATACTTTGATTGCACTGAAGATTAATATAGAGAATCAAATTAAGGTAGGTCCTAAGATGGTGAGTGGTACTCTTATAACTAATGGCTTTCAGACTATGGTGTTTATCTTGTAAATGACCAAAAAACACCCAATTTAAAAAAATTGATAATCAACTTTTCCTTCATTTTCCTTTTCTTCTTTTTGGGTCTTTTATTTTTAATGTTGTTTAAGTTTTTTTCATATTCCTGTTCCTTCATTTTCCTTTTCTTCTTTTTGGATCTTTTATTTTTAATAGTGTTCTAGATTTTTTTTCATATTCCTAATCTTCTAAAAAGGAACTTAAATTTGGATAAATTTTGAATTTGATTATTTCCACATGCCAATTTAATACTTAAGAACAAAATTCTAGAATGTTTAATTCTCTACACATGTTTTAATGTTTATAGTATTTTTTTTGAAGGACTAACACTATGGATATAAACAATGAAAAATATTCATAAAGTGAATAATAACAATATGTGGGAGCGTAAGGAGGAATCGATGGAGTCTATAGCTGAGGTGATGGTGGCAATAGTAGTTATAAAGATATATAATAATAGAATTTCAAAATTTTAATTGTATTCATAATTAAAACTATTATAAAATTAAAATATTAAATAAAATTTTAAGTATAAAAACTCCACGTTAGCATCTAGTAGGTCTATATTCCATAGTTAGCATGTCTTATCGATGGGTTAATGACTTAATATTAGAGACTTACCAAAAAACTAATGGGGTTAGATTTTCTCGTGTAAATAGTACTACTTTGTTATATCAAAGTGTAAATTAATATAAAAAATAACAACAAAAGTTAACTTAGACTTTTTGTAAAACATTAGGAGATAATTTACACCATTAACCTTGATATAAACATATTCAGATTTCAAGGCTACAAGATAGTCAGTAAGGGATGAAGATAAAAGTAATAAAATAGAATGAATAGTAGAAAATTTATTACAAGAAAATAGCAATTGTAATGTAAGGGGAAAATTCAATATAAACAATAAGTTGGTAACAATGTAAACTAGAAAAATTTTAAAATGTAAAAATAATTAACTAGAATTTTAAATAAAGAATGAGTGATCTACATACCAAATATGTTAAACATAAAATATGGTAATATGAAGAGCAATTTCTAATGTTTTTTAGTAAAATAACTTGAAATCCTTATATAAAACTCAAACAATTACAAATTAAAAAAATATGTTATAATAAATCATAACTTATATTTCTATAAAAGATTACTATATAAATAAACACTAGATAGCTAAATAGGAACTAGCATAAAGACAAATCCAAATTTATGTAAGGTTAAAAGATGAAAATATGCCAAGTCAATAATGAAGTTTTACAAAGTATAAAATAAAAGTCTATGGCTATTATAAATGGGAGCAAAACTAAGAATATAAAAATTTATCTACAAAATAAAGTGAAATGAAAAATAAAACAAATTAGTAAACAATATTCCGAAGCTACATTAAAAGAGGAAACCACAAACTTAACAAGTGGAATATTTTGACCTAGACCAAGAAATATAGACAAAATGTTAAATTTAGGTTTTTATGAATTAATCAATTAAACAAAAATGAAACTGAGTCTTTTTAAATTTGGACGAAACTTGAAGAATATAGTCCAAGAGATAAAATTCTATTATATGAACATAATTAGATATGAATAAAGAAATATGGATCAAAGCTTTGGATTTTAAGGAAAATATGAATAGGAATGTATATGATTGACAACCTACTGAATATTGTCTATAAAATAAAAAAATAAACACATTTAAAAACAAAGCTTAAGTCAAAATATTCAGCCTTTTCCAACCAAATTCTCACAATACAATTGGGATAATTCAATAAATCCACAAATTGAATGCAACAGGATAAAATATTAATAAGAAAACCATTACGCACATAAAATCCCTAGTAAAATATATTAACACATTAAAACCATAATTAAGCCACTAACTCACGCACATAAAATCCCTAATAAAATATATTAACACATTAAAACCATAATTAAGCCACTAACTCACAAAATACAAAGGTAATAAAATACGACAAACATAAAAATAGAACATAATGATGAAAATCAACCAAGGACCAATTGACAAGCTAAAATATTTTTAAGGTTTTACCCTAATGCTTATCTGATGTATACATTTTATTTTATCCTTTTCTCAAAGTATTCAAACAATAATGAGATGGATCCATTCTACTCTTTTGGCTCCTACTATTTGATTTTCTCCTTGAACTATATTAAGAACAAACCACAAGAATGTGGTTAGTTTATGATTTCCTTAAAATCATCAGAAGGAAACGTGAAAAGAAATATAACATTCTAAGAATAGCTTCAAAAGAGCTATGTGACTTACTATGAAAGAAAATTAAGGCATTTATTTGTCTAAACAAGAGTTGGACACATTAAAAGGTGGTTAATGTTTATAATATGGAGTGCCTTCTAGTGATAATAATAAAGAGAAAAAAGAGAAGAGTTAGGGATTTTTTGGTAGGTTGGTTAGACTTAAAGAAGGATAAAAATGATGACAATTAACAAATGGGCCTTTGCGAGCAATAAACAAGAAGATGAAATGTAAACAAGAAGATGAAATGAAGTTAGAAATGTGATATCTATAAAATTGACGAGAGATAAAGTGTCTTTTAGTGATTATTGTATGAATCACTTTCTATTTGATATAACATGAACCTCAGTTCTTGACTTAAGATCAACCATAAACTTATATAAATGGAGAGAATACAAAAAATTACATATTTTTTGTCCATTTCTCAATGAATAAGTTGCTAAACAACTTAAGCAAATTGTTGGATTAATTAAACAAACTCTTCAATATATTTATAAGCTACTGAAACTTTCGATCAAACTTTATGAAGGTCATATAAATTTATATCGTTAATGCCTTTATGTGCCTTTCTTAATATGTGAACCTTTTAACAAGTTAGAGAAACTATACATCTATAAACTTTCTTAAGCGAATAGTAAAAGACCTTAGCAATTATTTATAGTAACCTTATCGGGCCTCACCATCTTAATCATAATAAATAAACAGACCATACCAATAAATATCCATTTTCCTCACTAGACTTTAACTTGTTTAAGTAGATCCTTTATTGCGCTTCCTTATTTTCTTTAATATGGATCAAATTTGATTTTTTAGCCTTAATTTTTATAATAAGCATTATTAATAATTGTCTAAAAGGAATTTGAAATTTCAACATTCTCCCCTTAGGCAAATTTTAATTACAACAATTATAATAAAAGTAGAAAACAGTAAAGGTGGCTATCAATGTTATGGTCGACCAAAATAAAATACTTAATCCAAAGATAATGAAAGTCTATCATTCAGTCTCGTAAGGCTTTCAATAGTGGAAAATATCAAATTCATATGTCATATGTGACACAAATCCAGTTTAATCACACATATCTAGTACCTTACTGAAATAAATGAGAAACTAAAGTTTGGAAAACTATAATGATGCCTATATCATCTGAAATGTATCATTGTTCTATTTGTCAGTCTCAATGAACTTTATGCCAAACTACAATAGAGAAATTTGTTTTTTGTTATTAGATTCCAAATTGCAAAACATGTATGGGATTAAACACTTATATCCCCTTATATCTCACAACTCCATGGATTTATCAAAACATATGTATATTTCTTAGAGATATAGGATCAAGTTTAGTCTTTATATATGCCCAATGACTAATAAAATGCGTAAGATCAATACAGATGTTAAGACTTTCACTTATATTATGGCAATATACAATAAGCTAAATGACTAAGAATGAAATGATGATCATATATATATATATAAAGATAATTGTATTTTGCTCCCGATAGAGTTGTGTGGAGTTCATGTATTATGGCATTAATTTTTCATATACAACTCTATCGGGAGCAAAATACAATTATCCTTAGCTAATAGTTTCTAAGGATCTCAACAAACTTATAGTATACATAAGTCTCTCAAAAATAACTAGGCAAAGTCCTTTATTCATTAGATCAACAAACATATGCTCAGTCTCAGTATGTTATACTGCAATGTTACCCTATTGTACAAATTCCTTTATGGTTAAATACTTTACCTCTAAATGTTTAAACTTTGTGATATTCTTCTTACTGTTACTAAAGAATAAAATAAAAAGATTATTACAATATAATCAAATGGAACTAGAAACTGAATCAACTATAGATAACTCATAAATTAAGTTTTTGAGCTAAACTGTATACAATGTAGTCCTATAGCATGACACAAACTCTATATACATAGTCAAAGAAGTCACTAGTGTTTGCTTGACCTTGTTCCATAAGATAACATTATTTGCTAACATGAAATTGTATCCTGATATGGATTTCCTATCATCCAGACGTATCCAAATTTGTATAAATAACATGGTCTAAATTTTTTACTTTTCTAAATGTCAACATATAATCCTCAGTTACTTTTATCTTAAAACTCATTTAACTATATTCCAATGTTCTAATCCTATGTTAGCTAGATCGCCACCAATAGTCCAACAATGAATACAATGTCTGGTCTAGTACATACTTATGTATACATCAAGCTATTTACCACACTAGAATAAGGTACATTCTTTATGGCCTCTCTCTCTTACTATCATTCTTTCTACACTATGCCAAATATAAACTCTCACCATGAGAGATAAGTGGTACAATAGGCTTATGATCTGCCATATTAAAACTTTACAACATATGTGATAGTTGTGCATTAGTGTGTGTTTTTCTAAGTAATTAGCATGTGTTTCTTGCATAAAAGTTTATTATTGTTATATTTTAGTATTCATTTTGTATGTTTTTATTTAGTTTGATCTTCATTGTTGTTCTTTTATGTTTGATGTTAATTTAGGGTAAGAATTGATTATTTTGATGTAGGAATGAAGATTCAGCAACTTTGCAATTAAGCTAGAGACTAAAAGAGAAGAAGAGAAGAGGAAGCATTTTGCTGCAACGATTATGGGAATCATGTCAATTCCCACGATTTTAGGATGTTTAATCCAAGAACATATACGGGTTCACTAGTTTTTCTAGACTATATAAGATAATAAACCCCTATGGATGAAGGAGGATGTGATACCTTTGTGTAGAATAGCCTCCTTGAGTGAAATATCCAGATTTGGAGTCTTGAGGAAGGTGGAGATTCAAGGATCATCAATCCCAATTGGGAGAAGAGGTTACCAACCCCGAAATTTTCAGATTTTGGCAAAGAAGAGGAGTTCTTTTTATTTATTTTTCATTTGTTTTATCTCTTCTAGTCATTGTATGATGGATTATTCAATTGTTGGGGATGTTATGGACATTATGAGTGGCTAATTTATTTTTAAGGATTACTTTTGAACTATCTTGTAAACTCTTGTTTTATTGATTTGAATGAAAGATGTCTTTGATGAATGTTGAATATATTTATACTTTGCAATAGATCGAGATATTGAGTAAGGTAATCTGTGTAGGATCATAGAACAAGAGTTGGCATTCTATAGACCTACATTTATTATGTTAATTAATTAGTTGAAAGAGAGATCTTGGCTAATTTAACTGATCACCCATATGATAACTTAATAATTAGTTAAATTGGTAGAGTGATTTGTTAGATTAAGAGATTGCTTAATCATCTTAATTTAGTTCGATTAGGTACAATTAATTACACGTTGAGAGAGGGTAGTGAAAACATTTGGACATCTTAGGTGAGACACAATTCAATTAATAATAAACGAGGGAGATAAGATAGGGAAAAAGTGGTCTTTAGTTGTTAGAATCTTGAATTCTAATTTTCTGCATTTTGGTGTTATCAATTATTCATTGTTAGTCATTTAATTTTAATTTAATTTTTCAGTTTACTTCCATAAAATAATTTCGAGTCTTGAACAATGATTGATCTGAATTAAGTGATGCCTAAGCATAATCCTTGTGGGATCAATATCTGCTTTTTAGGTATAAGTCATGACCCGTATACTTGTGATTTTTGAGCATAAAACTAGTATACTGTTTTGTAATCAACAAGTTTTTGGCGCTGTTTCTGGGGTTTGTTTTTATTTATCATCTTTTTTAGTTTATATTACTTTGATTTAAGAGTTTTTGATACTTTTCCTTATGTATTTGTAAGTATATGAAAACAAGAAGCAAGTGAAGATTGACAGAGTTTGGTAACGACGAACTTTCCGATATCACAAGACACATCAAGACATCTTAGAATGAGGAATGATACATCTAAACATCTAGATGCCAAGAAGAAATAGAAAGAACAATGATGGAAGATAGATATTATAGGGAGCAAGGAGCTTTTGCGAATTACAATAAGGCACAGTATAGTTGGGAAAGTATCGATCCTTATTGGAACACGTATACTCCGGGGTGGCAGAACCACTAGATTTTTATTGGTCCAACAATGCAAGTACTTACATGGGACATCAAGACATATTTGAATTTTAGCAAAATGAGTCCAGTTTATGGGATTCAAAATTTGACAAAATCATGAAGAAGCTAACAGATATAGGAGAGAACTAGAAGAGGATGTTTTCCAGCCAGGAGGAAGGTCAGAAGAGACTGGAAGAGCAATTTGATCAAATAATGAAAAATCATGATGCTTCTATTGACAACCTGGAGATTCAAGTAAGACAGCTTTTTCGTGAATTTTTTAAGAGAAACATGGAAGAATCCTTGCGAAATATAGAATAACATCAGCAAGAGCAATATGAGGCTATCACACTTAGAGATGGGGAAGAACAATAGGAACCAATGGAAGACCATGCTGAACCTTACCTTATAAAAGACCAAGAAATCAAGAAAGAGGATGAAGAAAAGGATAAAAACCCTCCTTATTATTCACTAGTTCAATATACCATATATGAACATCGAAAAATCTTAGGTAGATGTTTTTGAAAAGAACTTTATCTTTTGGATTGATGATGATCAAGTGACATTTAACATGAATGATGTATTTAAGAATATGAAGGATAGTAGCTTACTCAGGATAATTGATGTGTTCGAATCTTCTGAAGAAAACAAGGACGATGAATAGATGACAACAGACATCAAGTTTAAAGAAGTTATAAAAGTCTCTGTTCAGGAAGCGGAAGAAGTAGAGGAGATGAAGGTGATTAAGGAAGAAAGAGAGCAACTCACCTTCGTATAGGACAAACTATTAGATTTAATGGAATATTTATGGAGTTTTATTATTCCCTATTATGTTGACAGTTCACTCGGAAAAAAGACATTATTGATCTTAATTGGTCTTTATAATGTTATCCATATTGTCCTTTTGATTATTTTGCAATTTTTAGCTTACTTACAGGCTACAAAACCAATGTTAAACAAAAAAGGTGGAAGCAAGCCGCTTATAATTGATCCAGGTTGAGTTTCTAAGGAAGAGTGTAACACCCCACTCCCGCTGGACCCGAACCCGATATCAATGGTGATATCCGAATCCGTGCCCCGCGAGGGTAGCATGCCACATCACTTAACATTTAAAACTCGGTATACATTTTTTTAAAAAACATTTTGTTTACTTAAACTGAAAACAACACATATTACATTTTAAATCGATGAAACATAAAGAACAGAAAGTTAAT
>JAOTAY010000008.1:17735750-17750656 GCA_025629805.1 Erythroxylum baracoense
TAAATGGTTTAGCTATATTATGTATTGAGAAGGATATGTTAGATAATATTGATCTTGATAATATTATTAATGATTTTGCATCTAGAAATACACAGAAAATTTGTTTTTCATAAATTGAGTCATTTATGTTTCATACAAACATTTAAACTTGTATATTGTTAATTTATTGGGGGCCTTTTTTTATTTCGCCCAGGGCCTATAAAATAATAGGAACGACCCTAGAATTGTTAAATCTTATACATTTGATGTATTAGATGTAAGTATAAGATTTAACAATTATTTATAAAAAGATGATACTTGTATTTCAATTGATTAATGATGACTTTGTCTGATATAGTCATATGTATTAAATAAACTATTGATTTAAAATTTTTGAAGTTTATTATTGAAATCTAAATAAAAATTAAGCATTAAGAATGTTGAACCACATAGATGAGATTTAAATTTTCTAGTTATCCATAGGGAATAAGATTCTCTAATGAATAGCGCAATAACTAAATTTCATAATAGTATGGATTTGTATAAGGAGGAATCTACAATATGAGATAATGTATGATGCAATATTTATTTATTTTATAGTTATGCCAAGTACAATAACTTACCTTTGAAAGTTCCTATTACATTAATTGGTAAGGTTTCATATTAGATATAAAGTGCCAAGACTTTAAAAGAGTCAAAGTTAATGATTTTGGGATTTGGTACTTAGTTAAAGCATATGTTATCTAATAAGTTTAAAACTAAATTGAATAATAAAAGGATATAAGATGTCCAAAGGTTAGGTATAATCTTACAAACCCATTGAAGAAATTATTTGTTTCAATGAATACTTATAGGAGAATGGTTCTTAATAAAATTAGTGAAAGTAAGATGAAATTTGAAAAGTTTAAATCTCATGACAGTACGTCCAATTAGAACTAGTGCTTTTGGTGATACATTTGATGCATAGTTAAAAGACTATAAAACGTTGAAAGATTTACTTTCATAATGAATTCAAAAAGTTTATTTTAGAGGTGATTATGAATTATCATGTCTACAAGAAAGATAGTGGGAGTGTAGTTATACTCTATAGTGAAAGTATGTAGAGACATACTGCTTATAAAGAACAAAATTCATATTTCCAATTGTTAAAAGTATAACTGTCCAAAAACAACTCTTATTGAATGTGAAAAAAGTAACAACTCAATTCTAGAAGTTAGATTTATAAAGATAGAGACAGAAGTTGTTTACTTATTTTAATCTAAACACATAAATAATGTACTAAAAGTGTTTAGCATTTGAAATATCTGATACTTGTGAAGTATTAAAGATATTCATTATCCTATGTATGAGTTGATATTTGAGTTCAAGGTTATATAGTTATTAACTTTATAAGTAAATCCTAATTAATTTATGTTTTACTCTAAACAATATTATTTTGAGATTAGAAAGGTTCCCGTGTAACATTAATTTCTAATCAATCTATAATACATTTTTCATTTAGTCGAAATGATCAATTGGATCAACAAATTTATTAATAAACTTAGTATGGTTCCTTTAATTATTCAGATAGTAACATAGTGTAAAACATTTGATCCATTAGGCATACAAAAGGAGCTAAGGTCTCATCAAAGATCTAAGTATGTATTTAAGTAATTTCTCTTAATTTTGACGATAATTAATAGGAAAGTTGTAAGATTTAAGCATGTGTTTACTATATAGTCTCTTATATAATTTTTCATTAGACCATGGTCCCAATAGTAGCATGATCATCATACAGAGATATGGTATGAGATATTTAAAAGATTGACTGAGTGCAAATGGAAGATTGTTGGTTTATAACCTACAGCTAATCAGTTAGTTATAGTTTAGTGACAAAATAATTTAAAGTCATTATTTATCTTGTAAATATTTAGATGTATATGATAAAGTCTATAGGATAAATATATATTACAAATGAAATTATGATGAGATCATAATTATGAGATTTATATTGCATTTATATATTATTCCTAAATTGATTCTATTCATTATTTTATTGAGATATGACGTTAACAAAGCATAAAAAGACTAACACATTATATTTCTTCCTTCTAAAGGAAGTAGGTGATCTCATAGACTAAAGTATAGAGATAATTAAACAAACTTATGGGTACTTATTAAAGAATAAGTTCACTAAAGTGACCTCATATGATAATTTCATTTGGAATATTACTTGTATATGTCTATACGAATTCTCATTACAATGATTTTATAAGTGATCATCTTATTTGAGATCACTAAAGTTATCTCACATAGGAATTGCTATATTTTGATACTACTTATGAAATATTATAGTCAAAGGTAGCGTAATTAGTAAATTATATGGAAGTAGTTGAGTGATCAATATAGGAGTCATCATCCTAAAGTGATTAGAGAGAATATTCTATTATTCTCAATTAGTATTGATTCGAAAAATTCTTGCTAAGGTAAAATGACACTTTAAAAATAGTTTCAAATTTTATTAATTAGATCAATTACTAATGGTGGAGAACTAATATAATTGAACTTTAATAGAGTAAACAATAATTTTATGGTCTATGTCTAATCACCATATTGTATAATGAAATGATTGAATTATATAGAAAAATCATGCACAAGAAGGTTAGTCAAATCCACTTTGACATTCTTAAATATTTAGGTGGTCATGATGCATTGTTAAATGTCAATCTTGATCTATAGATTTAAATTATTTAATCAGAGAATTAAAGATAAACTAGAGAAGTCTTATTTATCTAATCCTAAATATGATGTAGGAGAGAATTAAAGATAAATTAAAGAAGTCTTATTTATCTAATCCTAAATATGATTTAAGGTTATAATTTATATCTATTACCAAAATATTTGGGAACTTAATAGGTCACACATAAAGAATGAGTTAAAGAGAGAAAATGTATTTTAATCAAGTTAGATTTGATTGTAAAGTTTGAGAAACTTTATGATTAAATATGAGATATTTAATAAATAAAAACTAATATGAAATATTGGATCGTATTTAGGCTCGATTAGTATTTAATCAGAATTAATTGAACTTCTAATTAAAGTTTAATTGAAATTAGAATTTAATTTCAATTAAATTATTAAAATATTCAAAACTTATTATAAATAAGTTTAGGCTTTAAGGGAATTATCACTTCTTGCCTAGCTCTCTTTGTAATTATTGTAGAGTTCTTTTAACATGTTCTGCGAATATTATTAAAGGTCGGACACTTGTATAGTTATGGTGGTTAAGCTAATTTTAAAAATTGTTAGAGCAAAACATAAAAAAAAAAGATCAAGCTTTAAAATAAGGTATGAATATTTTTATGTGTTAATCAGGTTATAAAATTTAGATAATCTTGGGTTTTAAAAAATCAAACAAAAAGGTTTTGTAATTGTTTTGTTGCACGTGGGACTAGATCCTAGCCCAATTTCCTAACAACCTGCTCACCAGAGTTGCCACCAGTTCTATTCCCTCTCTCTACCTAGCTTATTACAACACCTTGTCCGTTAATGTGATTGGTAAAACATCAAGCTGGTCTTGGTTAACAACATTCAAGGCCCAGTCTTTAATAGTTTTCTACTTGTTTCTTAAGAAAATATAGTTCTCGGGGGCCCAGAAAATGAAAGATTTGAAAGAATTTTGAAGTGCATTTTATGGGTTTGGATAGAGGAAGGAATATGTTAGGAAAGCAATTCAGCATCTCATTGTTATTATTTGAACTTTTAATAACTTACCTAAAACAGTGAGAAGACGAGATGCAAGATTGGAGAGGCGAGACACGATTGATGGTAAAGAGAAGATACATTGAATGATGAGGAGGGAGAATAGGTGAGATCGACGATAGCAACACTATCACTAAGAGAGTTAAAAGTTGAGAGTTGAGAGTTGGGAGCAAATTGAGAGAATGAGAATTGAGAGTTGAGAGTTGGAGTTGGGAGCAAATTGAGAAAATGAGACTTGATTCATCAAAGTTGAGAATGCTTGAGAGAGTTGAGGCAGAGCAATGGTGGTCAATTGGAGAGAAAAAGAAACTCTAAGTAAGTGGGATTTTATTATTTCAAATTAGTCCTTAATTCATTTGAAATTGTAATTTAGTTCCTATATTTTGTTGATATTTTAAATACCAAAGTTTGACCTAACTGAAAATTATAGGTATCATTTAAAACTTTAACTCAAGTACATAAATCTAATTTTTTTATACCATTTTAGTTAGAATAGGTCCTTTCGATTTCTACGTTTAAAAATCAAAAGTTTTAAAACACAATTCCACTCTAAGCTATTGGATTGGATTGATTTAGCATTAAAGATTATCAATCCATATCATTCGAATTAATAATAAATTATTATGTATAAGGTTAGTGCAAATTCTCACTCTCATACTTTATCAAAGTTTATCTTCTTTTCGATTATTTAATCTAATATTTTTTAAAATTTAAAATTAAAATTTAAACTTCATTTCCTTTTTCAATTTAACCCATGATTTCCTAAAGAACAAAATTAATGCCTATAAAAGTGATCAAAACTTCATTTCTACTAATGCCATCAGATTTGTTAGCATTACTAGTTAACAGGAGAATTAGTTTGTATAAAAAAAATAATTAAGATGGTGAAGTGATTACATGAATGTGTAAAACTGCAAATGGAGAAGAAGGATGAACAATAGGCATCTAAAGCTTACAAAGCAATGCGTTGTTCATAATCCTGGTGATTGAGTTTAAGTATATACGAAGAACAAAAGATTGTCATTTTAGAGGTTATTTAAACAACAATCAAGAAAAGGTGATAACAAAGTACTAATACTTTTTAAAATTTCACCATAAGAGACTGTGGAAAGGGGAAAAGGGCCCAAAGAAAACAGCAGGCCTCAACACGAGAATCCTGAGTCTGAGGCCTCCCTCGTACTTGCCGTCAAGTTTCAACACCATCCGAACACGAGAGTTAGGTGGCTTTCTGTTCAAAGAAATAAGAAAATTACAAACTGGAATCTATTTCTCTCTCCATAACTTCTCATCTAAGTACAGAGAGAGACGACCAAATACCAAGAGAACGACATGGACCGGACCGAACCGAGCCGAGCAGGTCACACATTACACTCTCTGGGTTTCCCTCCTCTTTACCGCTGCGTCGTCGTTTAATATCCATGAAAATTAGCACAACCAAACAAAGGAGAAGAACAAATTTTGCCACCTGTTCTTTTCTAGTTCTTGTTCTTTGCTTGCTTCGATCCGATCAGCAAAACCCTATACTTTTAAGTGCTTGAACCAAAATTAGGAACCAAAAAAAAAAAAAACCTTGTCCCGATTTCGGGCTCAAGACTAGCAGAACGGTAATCGTTAATTTGGAGAGTGATTGTATGATCTGTCGGTTGGTATAGAGAAAAGAGAGTGAAAGATAAAACAAACAGATGATGCAGAGACGGAGTCCACCAAAGCATAGGCACGATGGAACTTCGCCGCTGCCTTTGGGAATGGATTGGAGCCCTCCTCCTCGTAAATGGGTAGATTTTCAATCCAATTTTTACTCCTAAAAAAGTCTCCCTTTTTTGCTTGTATCTTGACTTCATCGTCTTTTAATTGACTCCTCAGCAGTTTGCACTTGGTTTTGGTTCTCGACAATTTTTTAACTTAGTTTGGCACGTAACATCCGTTTGAATTCTATTTTTGAACTTGGAAATTTAAGTCTTAGCACATCAGAAACTGATGAAGTATCTGGTGACTGTGTGTCATGTGTCCCATAGTCACTGTGATTTGTTCAGTTTATGAGCTGGCTGATCAAAATTTGGGCTCTTCATGGTCTAGAAAGGGTAATGATCGTCGGAGTTAACGCAAGGGATCCATCCTGCAACTGTGTAGTTAGAATTAGTTGTTTGGATTTGTGTTGTATTTGGGGCCCGGGAATGATTGTCTTAAGTGAGAGCAATTTGTTTTGATTTGGTGCCTTATATTGGAAACACCAGATCCTTTTAGCACTTAATTTGTTCCAGGTTTATTTATGCTAAGTGAATGCTCAATTTAATATCAAGGGCCAGGGCATTGATTACTTTTTGTCCATAATTGGAAATTCTTTCTTTCTTTTCAGTTATCCCTTTCACTAAGTTTCTTCCTATTTAACTTGGAAGCTCTATCAGATATTGTAATGATTTGAAAAGATTCCAGTTGTTAACTGACAGCATGCTCGGAATTTCTTGCCCATATTGGCCACTGAGAATCAGCATTTTTATTTTACTTATATGGTTTATGTAAATCCCGATGATACAATTTTGAGTGTACTGTGGATGATAATGCCAACTGTATATTTCAGAAACATGGAGACTGGAGGAAAGTAATGTTGTTCCCTTAGAAACTTAATAAGAATTGAAAGGGCTCTTTTGATGTTTTGGAGTTATATGCTGTGTAAAAAGGCAGGTTCATAAATTGATACAGTTCAGTTTCTTTTCTATCTGGGAAGGGACAATTCCAGTTTCCTCTGCTGTAAATTTTTGTAATGACATTTTGAAATGCAATTTTTTTCGTTTACCACTGATTTTACTCATAAGTATTTGATACAAATGTGAGAAAAAGCTTCTTTTGCAGAATGGGCGGCAAACTGTTTGGCCACATGATCCTAGAACAGGATGGAGTTACTGCATCACCATTCCTTCTTGGGTCGTTCTGCCAAAATCAAGAGATTCAGATCCTGTAGTGGTATGCAAATTGAAGGATTTCAGTATTAATTTGGACTGATGATTTAATGTTGTTACTAAACCTTTACGAACTTGACAATTTAAATTTTATTTTATTGAATTGTGAGATACACACTATTGCATGGTACTTTGCCATCGCTTCATGCTGGATTGTTTTGTTTCTCTTCTCAAAACCAGAACTAAGTATCTATATGTTGGATTTTACTTCAATGACCTTGGTCTTGCCTGCTATGATGGAAACATTCCCTGATGGTTTCTCAATTATGCCAATCCAATCCCGTTCTTTGCACTTTTGGGATTTTACTTTAGTCCATGAAAAGTTACTACTCGTAAAATTTCAATCACCTTATGTGAGTAGGTACAATGATAAGTATACAAGAAATATTGCCTTATTAACTCTTTTACTTCCTTTCTTCAAGAAAACTTGTTCATGGTATAATGGGAAAAGATGGTCATCATTTGTAAAAGTATGTGGACAACTATGCATGTGTATGTTGCCTTAGGAATCCTTACAGCTGTAAATTTCTGCACATTTGACATTGTTAAGGGACAGTTTTACAGGATTCAGGTTGGTTTACAATCTCCAGAAGGGATTACAACTGCACGTGGAGTACTGAGAAGATTTAATGATTTCCTAATGTTATTTGCTAATGTAAATTCTAAGTTTCTCTGATCTTCATTGAAAGTTTTTCCTTTGAAATTCACTAGAGAGTTGATTTGCTCTGGAGATATTCAAAGCATCTTTGGTTGGTTGTGGTAGCATATTCATAATGATGAAAATTTCTATGCTCTTTGGTTCATTTGGTTCAAAAAGATAGTTCTATAATTCGGTTATTGTTTGTTATCTGTTATTCTCAGAAACATGTAGCAAAAATGTATGTTAAAACTTAAATCCATTTTGCGATGTTGTGTAGAATGTGTTTGTCAAGATCTTCTTTTGTTTATACATGCCTGTGAAAATTGCAAAAGGAAAACCAAATCCTTTATCTGTTGAAAGTTGAATAGAGCACCTGGTCAGGAAGTAAGTTTCTATTATGATTTTTCAATAGGGTGGTTGGGTAATATGAATTTTAGGGAATTAATTTCCATTAATCAATTGGGACCATTTTCTTACTTGCTTTACCTTTGCGAAATTATTTACAGAAAGCTGAAATTTGATAAAACCAAAATGATATTTTTATTATTTTTCAACAGAATTTTATATTAGCTTGGGTATGGATCATTGAATTAAATTCTCGTTTATAAAATTTTCAGCTCAAGAAGGCATTTCCAAAGAAAAACCTCCCTCCTTCTCCACCCAAGGGACTACTGCGTATGAAAAGCAGGGCACTATTGGAAGAGGTAAGAATTATGATATTGATCATGCTTTTTCTTTTTTGTACCTAAAGTCATGTCTTCTTTGAAATTATTTTCCTTTTTTATTTGGACCATAATGAGTTCTATATATCAGCCTTCGTTTTAAGGTGCCCAACTTAACTTTGTGGAAGGACATTCAATACAAAGAAGTATTGAATGACTCATGATTGTAAATGGGCTCTGAAGATACAGGCTTGTCCTGTCTTAATGAGTTCTTATTACAAATGATCTATTGCATCTTTTTGGGAAATTGAATTTAGAACCTTTGTTTCTTTTTCATTTACCTGTAGAATTGCTCGTCATTATCAGATGAATTTTTCTTGTTCCAGAGAAGGTGCTCTTTGGAGGAGTGGATGACAAAGTTGCTGTCTGACATTGAGATATCAAGAAGTGTGGCAATTGCTTCCTTTCTAGAGCTTGAAGCTGCTGCTAGGACTTGTATGTGTCATTATATTGCATAATGAAGCTTAATACTATCCTCTTCATGATACTTGATATCTATATTTTCAATAATGGCATTGATATTTTTAAAGCATTAAAAAAATCTATTTATCTTCTTAAAATTTGTTCTTTACTTGACCTGTAAATTTTGTTAGCATTCCAAGATGAAAACCAGCAGTCTTCAGAAGCAAACCAAGCTAGTGATTCAACAACTTTTTCACTTCTGAATATTCATCATTCAAGTTCTTCTCTTATTGCTGGTAGTTCATCAGTTGCTTCAGATAATGGTAATGATACTACTTGTGAGGCATCTGAACTTGGAACACCAAGGTTAGCTAGGGATGAGAATTTTGAAATTGGTGTCCAGGATCTCTCTTTGGATGATGATTTAACGAGTCCAATAGAAAAGCTTGTAAAGTTCGGCATGTCCAACATTGATGAAGGATTATTTATGGGACAGACCATTCTAGATCAGCTTGAAGGATTACCTAAGCATAAACCACAGGCTAGACATTTGAACCATGTTATGACAAAGGATAAATATAATGGAAGTAAAGCTTCATTCCTTGCAAACGATAGGATGAATAATTTTTCTGAGACAGAGCCTAATAAGGGTTTTTTTCATGCTCGAAAATTATCTAGTGAGAGTGTTGGAAGTGATGGAAGCTCACAAAGAGGCAGTGAGATCTCTAATTCTGGTATTTTAAATTCTTTTGGTGATGGGTCTCTTGACATTCCTGGGGCTGGTGAGCTATCAAGTGTGTCAGAAAGCAATGCAGATTTGAATTTCACAGGCGACGTACAGATAGTTCTCCCATCAGATCAGCGACATAGAATGAGCAGAGTTCTACAAGCCATGCAGAGGAGACTAGTGACAGCAAAAACAGACATGGAGGACCTAATAGCGAGGTTGAATCAAGAAATTGCAGTGAAGGATTACCTTTCTAAAAAGGTATGCTGACTCAAACTATGCTTTTCGAGGCTTAGAATTCTCTTATGTTTCACTGTAACAGACCCTTTTGATACTTGCGGATTTATCTGCTGCCTCTAACTACTTGTGTCCTTTTAGGTCCAAGATTTAGAAGTGGAACTTGAAACTACCAAGCAGAAAAATAAAGAAAACTTGCAACAGGCTATCCTTGTTGAGAGAGAGAGGTTGACCAAGATGCAGTGGGATATGGAGGAGTTAAAACAGAAATCAATGGAAATGGAGTTGAAATTGAATTCTAAAGAGGTATTTGATCAACCATCTCTAGGAGTTTTGGATTCCCTTTCTTCTATATCTCTTGTTAATACAGTGAGGTAAGCTTTTGGATTCATTCTTTTTTTGTTAAAGAACTAAATTCAGACTATATTTCATGCATCATGATTGACAGGATGAAAAATCAAGAACAGGACTAGAAGTGGAATCCAATAACCAGGAGAATGACATGACACTGCAGGAGTTGGATTCTACTAGAAAGCAGCTTGAAGATATGTCGAAGAGATATCAAGATCTTGAAGCAAAATCAAGGGCAGATATTAAGTTTCTTGCTAAAGAGTTTAAATCTCTCAAAAGTTCTGAGACAGAACTGAAGCAGGAGCTTCAGCGGTCACTGAAGGAGAAATCTGAAATTGAGGTAGTTACGACACTTCTGGATCACATCCATCTTAAGCATCCCTTATAAAACATGTTTTTGTGGACCTATTCCAGGAAATTGTCAATTTAACTCTTTTGATTTTGTCAAGTGTTATTGCTGTAATCCTTTTGGTTTTGCTTATTGTGCGAGTATGACTAGTTGTTGGAGCTCCTTTTTTTTTTTGGTCAATTTTCAATAGAAACTTTACCCTAGATTGACATGGTTAGTTTTGTGCATGGTAGAATGAATTTCTTATGGTTCTGCTTAACATGATCTTTCAGAAACTTCTTAAAGAGGAAAGAGAAATGAGAGAGCATGAGAAGGATGCAAGAAAGAAGTTGCTGCAGGATTGTCGGGTTCTTTGTAACCAGCTTCATGAATGCAATCTTGATTTTTCCATGGAAAATGATGATGATCTCTTGGTCTTATATCGGGAAGATGTTTCAAGTCTGTTGACCACGTCCAACGATCAAGTGGCCAACCTGCTTACAAAGGTATCCCTTCCTTTCATTGGTTTAACATTAGTATGATTTCTCATCTGGAGTCAATTTGTTCTACCTGTTACACATTTCGAGAAAGAGCTAGAACCCGAAGAATATAAATGGGCAACCCCTCCCTTGCGTGTTCTTGTTTGTCCTGATGCTAAGACTGATTGCTTGCATGTTTTTTAAACAACTGGTTAGGTTCAATTGTTTGCTGAAGAAGATAAAACTCCTGCTTCTGAACATCATATGAGGGCAACAGATGATGAATTGAGGAATATAATAGTAGACATCTTCACTGGTAATGCTAAGCTGAGGAAACAGGTGAACTCTGTTATTGGTCGTGCTTTCCAAATGGGTATAATGTCTAGAAGTAATGGTGAAGCAACTCCACCAAAAATGAATTATGTAGAGAGATGACATAGTTGAATACTTCATTTTCTTGCAAATATGGTTCCATTTGTGACAACTATCGACTAAATATATGGTTTAACTGGTCAATTTTACTGAAACAGCAATCAACTAATGTATATCTTGTACCTCTATATATACCAGTTGTCTGAAAAGAATTTTTCCTCTCACGATGTTGTATCGATTGGCAATAATAATATTACAAAGTAATGACATTTTATAGTTTGAGTACAATTGCTGCTCAGTCTATCTTGTGCGTTAATTTTAATTTACTTTCTGAAGAGTGAATGTATAGATTATTCGATTTTTTTGGAGCTAGTACAATGAAATAATATATTTTAATTTTAATATAATTAGAATTTAGTGTCCTAATATATTTTAAGTTTTGATTCAATAATTCAATTTATTATGATGAATATAAAAAAATGTTCATAATAATATTATTAAGTAAAACAAATATTTTAAAATTTGTTAGAACAGAAATTCGTTACACTGGATCCTCCGTCTTTAATTGTCGACAACAAAGACATAAAGATGGGCAAACTCTGTGGGAGTAATTTTATGACAAAACAGGTGTCTCGGAAATGTTCGTATTCCATTGGAATACGTATATTATAAGACAAGACAAGTGTGATAATCTCTTGTTTGCATAAATATATTTGTAAAGGAAGGTATATATTCCTATTCCAGTACATCTATTATAAGACAAGACAAAACATGGCAAATTTTAATCTAGAAAAGGTGACTAGACATTAGTTAAAGTTTTGTCTTTGTCGAGGTATCACTGACAAGTTGCAAGGATTGAAGTTGTTTTCCACCTGAAATTTGTTCACGGATTCTTTGGTAACTTTCCAACTCAAAGCCACGGAGGATAATTAAGAAAAAAGATAATGTCGAACTTCATAATACATTGCACAAACCGTATACGTCTCAATTATTTAAAATATATATAAAATTATGCAGCAAATTCTATTGAAAAGAAGATTGTGTTGAGAAATCAATTATGATTGAATCACATGCAGGGTAAAAAAATTATAATTTTTTGAAAGATCTATTTTATTGAATAATTTAAAAATATGAATAAAAATAAAAGGGTTGAAAAAAATAGTTTATTCGAAATCTTACAAAAAAATTTCTAAACCTATCAACTACAAGTATTTCAAATGCCTAACATCTAACGGTATCCACAAAATATTTAAAAAAAGAACTCTACGTTAGAGAATAGAAGTACTAATTCTTTTATAATATAGAAAAAGACTCTGTAACTTCAAAATTCTCACAGACTTCCTTACCATTCTTATCAACATTTTTTGTGAATTAAGTGCATCGATATTGTCTAAATTCATATATGTAAAAAAAAATCATCTACGTCTTATAAAATCATCCACATCTTCTCCTTCAGATCTCCTCTAACCTGCACCCTTTTCACTATTATCAAAATCTTTATATACTTTCCTCTTTACCAAATGAGCTAGCTTAGCCACCACAAAAATCTCTTTACGAAAAATCAGCACTCTAAACCATCACTTGGTTTCATCAATGGAATGAAAAGTATAGAATATTATATCACACTAGTAAATCTAAAACAAATATCACTACTAGATATTTTACTTGCTTCATAAGGAGATAAACCCTTATTAATTATCATAGTATTCCAGTATTGATCTTATGTTTTTTACTATTATGTGAAATCCTAATTTTTTTGAAATATCACCATTAACGCAACTTATGAAACAATACTATATCGCACTTATGTAGGGTTAGTAGTTCCTCTATTGCATTATTAGACTAGTTAACAACAGTCTAAAGCCCATAAACACAGGTTTATATTCATGTCATGTTGAGGAACATGATTCCCTATTTAAGCCATGTTCGTCATGTGACAAATTGTCCCGAAAAGCATAATGCACATTGGTCAACTAATATGTTGCATCGATTAACTAGTGCTTTGTAACGAATTATTGTAATGACTTTTTTTTTTTACCCTACCTGCTAATGTAGGTTGTGAAGCCATATAAATATTTATTTTCTCATTGTTGCTTACATTAAAAAGCATTTAGGTGTTTATATAGGCTTATTTATAAGGTTTTTCAATTATTTGAGCATTCATTGTCTCATTTTTTTTAGTGAGTGAGTCATTTGTCTTTATAAAGGTGATTGGGTGGTGATTAGGTGATATCTTTAAGTCGTAAATTGTTTTGTAAGGTTACTCGCACTTTAGACAAAGATTGTAAGAAGAGTTGCTCTTTACTTATAAGAAACAATTTTTTTGTAAGAAGGTTCCTCTTTGCTTATTAGTTCCTCTTTGCTTATCAAAGAGATTTGGTGCAAATTTTGACAAATGTCTTGGAGCGTGGACATAGGCAAGGGTTTTTTGTCGAACTACTATAAATCATTTTGCATTTCTTCTTCCCTAAGCTATTTAATTAATTTATTGATTGATTATGTCATTGACTTACAATAATCCCTTCTTTCATATATTCATTCTTTTCAAATTTTATTCGTTAGTTAGTAAATATTCTTTTAATTAATCAACTTTGGAGCCATCAGGGACAAACAAGTGGTGGTGGAGTAGGTCTCTTAGGTTAGTATTTCAAATAAAAATCCTAGAGTAAAGATAATAATGGTATACTTAGGAGCATCAACATTATCTTCCAACCAAAAGGAACAAAATTTTAGTAGAGCTCTTTTCTTTGATGGTAATAAATATCTATATTAGGAAAATAGGATGAAGTTTTTTTTAATAGACAAGAGTGTTAATTTAAGGAAATAAATTCAAATGACCTTTTTACTTCTATAAAAGTCATAAATAACAAAAAGATTCCTCAACTTAAGGAAGAATGGGATATACAAGATAAGAGACTTATCTTTTCAATAGAAAGCAATTAATATATTGTTATATGAACTAGGTAGAGATGAATTAAATATGGTATCCATATGTGAAACTACCCATAAAATTTAACACATACTTAAAGTCACGCCTGATTATCAAATTAGAGAATTAGATGGAAAGAAGGAGAAAAGGGAAAACAAAAAGAATAAGTTTTTCAAAGCATCGATTTGGGATGACTCAAGTGACTTTGAAAGTGAGCATTCAAAAGGAGAGGTAGCTCATATATGTTTTATGGTTAATGATGATGAGGTAGTCTCTAACTCTAATTATTGTGATAGTGATAGTGATAGTGATTTGACATATGATACACTAGTAGAAACTCTAAAAATTATGAGTATGAAAAGGAATAAGTTGTCTTCCAAACTTAAAGAGGTTCAAAAGCATTTAGATGTATTCATGGATGAAAAATAAAAGATGAAGAGTGAATTGCATAAAATCAAAGAATCTAAGAATGATATTAATAAAAATCATACATTAGATGCAATAGAACATAAAAATGAGATGTTAAAAAGGGAGATCAATGCTCTCAAATATTAGTTGTCCAAATTCACTAAGACAAGAGATAAACTTAAAAGTATGCTATGAGCTTAAAAGAGTGTAAACAATAAGAATGAGATTGGATATAACTATGAAAGTAAATGTAATTACAGAACTATATTAAGGAAAAACATTTGCATAATAAAGATCCTTTGCCTAAGATGACATATGGGCATGATGCATCCACTTTTACCTAAACACATTTATCATATGCATATGTTACAACTTCTAGACCTTACCTTAGAAGAAAATCCTATGCTTTGATATGTAGATCTAAACCTAGGTATAAATCTCAATATTTCCAAGGAAAGAATAGGCATAATTTCTATAGAAAAAGACATATGATAATATGGTATCTCACTCACATATCTTTAGACCATAACATCAACTTAAAACCAAGCATCAAGCTTCCATTGTAACAGCCCAGACCACCCGCTTGCAGATATTGTCCGCTTTGAGCCTCGGCCTCTCGGGCCTCGCGCTCTCA
>JAOTAY010000008.1:17759443-17776231 GCA_025629805.1 Erythroxylum baracoense
TGTTAAAGTTGATTATGTGAAAAATTTTAAATTATTTCCGCTGCGCTTAGATTCGATCTTGCGTATTTTTCCCAACATACAAATGGACTAGAACTTCTGTGTCAAATATCTTATAATTGAGTTAGATCCTCAAGTGATCGTCCAACTTTTGCAACACAATTCTTTGGATCTTTTGAAACGGGATTAATGTGCTACGTGAAGTTATGTTTAGATGAAACAAGATTATATATATAAAGAAATGCAAGTATCGAATGAAGTGTTTATTAAAATTTTTAAATAAATCTCCTCTTAATGTCTTTAAAATAATAAATTCAAAAGCGAAATATCATATTTCGAAGAGACAAAATTACATCTTAAAAAAGACATGGATAATTGAATATGCATGTTTTCAAACGTAATTATTTATGACGTGATGTATGTTCTGTGAAGGATGGATTTGGGACGAGGTCCATGTTCTGGTTTGATGATGCTGTAGTGTCCAGTCCACCCAGGATATGTAGTGTCCAGTCCACAAAAACCTCTTTCTGATGTCTCTTATTAATTCTCAACCCGTCGCCCTCGGCGCATAATAGTGGGGTGCTGTTTATCCACAAAAGCGTCTCTTAACCTGTCGCGCTCGGCGCATAATAGCGGGGGCAAAATCCAAGGATACCAACGCCCGAGCCTCTTCTGTGTTGCTTCAATAAAGTACGTAACCAGACAGGCCTTTCCTGTTTAGTACATACATTCATCAGTGCCTTACTAAGTTTACAGTGGATGGTTTGTGAACTGCTCGATTTGATGGCTGATCGATGAACAAGCATGGGCCTTTCTGCTGCTCTCCGTCCCTATCTTCCCGCTATACATTATTGCCATTCCTCCAAGGTTTGTAACTCTTTGTTCTGTTTCTTTTTAAGCTCAAGTTCGATACTTTAAGGGATTTTGGGGTTTTCCCTTAACTATTTATTGCAAGAGGCGGGGACTGAGGCGTGCTTAAATTGAGCGTCGAATTAGAAACTTTTATACTTTCCTGGGCACTTGGAACAGATTGTGATTCTACGAGTCTTCAACCAACGTTTCTTCCAATAACAGAGTCGGATAATTGAGTTTCTTGATGGAATTGAAGGGTAGCACTGAAATTTTATAATTATTTTGGAGTTTGGCTTTTAATGTTTGTTGCAAATATTCTGTTTACTTTCTGTGTCCCGTTATGATGATGATTATCGATTCTTGTTTTACCTTGAAATTCGGATAGAACCACATATATATTTAATTTTGGGATCATATATTTTAGATGGTTTATGCTGGAAATGGTATGGCTTATATTTGAAATGTTTTGCTCCAGTTGTTTCCACCAAAAATCAACTTGAAGCAGGTTAGATTTGCTTTTAATACAACCGCTGAACCTAGAAACCATTCTGTGAAGATTATTTCGTCAGTTTTAAGCAGCAGTGAGTCAAGTGTTAATGGGAATGGAGGGAATGAACCTGCAAGGGTACTTCTTGAGAGATTGTTCGTACAGACACATAAAATTGAAGAACAGATGAACCGAGATTCTCATTTCCCAGAAAACCGCCACTTGTGGTCCAACCTTGAAGTCCTTGAATCTGATCTTTTAGCTGTGTTGGAAGCCTTGAAGAAAAAAGAAGAAGATCTGCAAGGCGCAGAAGAAAAGGTTTTGTTGGAGCGTAGTGAATTAAATGATGCAATGCATGAATTGGAAAGGCGAGAGAAAGAAATAACTGCTACTTCCACCAAGCATGAAAAATTAGAAAATGAGCTTAAACATGCAAATCTTAACCTGGCTTCACAAGCTAAACAGATCGAAGATTTAAAGCTTCAGTTTAATGAGAGAGACCAGGAGATTGCTTCAGCAAAATCTGCACTTGCTTTGAAAGAAGATCTTCTGAACAAAATAATACATGAATTTGAAAGGAAGTGTGACGAAGCTGTCACCATTGACTCTGAACTCAAGTACAATGTTAGACTTTTGGATGCAGCCAATGAAGTTGTGAAGAAACAAGAACTTGAGCTTCGTGTTCTTAAAAAAACTGTACAAGAGAGAGAACAAGAGTTAGAATCTTCTTTGACTTTGAGAAAGCTTGAAGAGGAGAAACTAGAAGCTGCAAGGGCCAATTTGGAGAAACGAACGATTGATTGGTTATTAGCTCAGGAAGAACTGAAGAAGATGTCAGAGGAAGCCTCAAAAAGAATGATAGAAACTGATGAAACATTACAAGACTTCCAAAGAGTGAAAAAGCTTCTTGCTGATGTGAGATCAGAGTTGACCTCTTCGCAGAAGTCTCTAGCATCTTCTAGAAAGAAAGTGAAAGAGCAGGAGGCGATATTGGAGAAGCAACTATCAGAACTTGAAGAACAGAGGAAAAGCATAATTTCGTATGTGAGTTGCCTGAAAAATGCCCAAGTAGAAGTTGAGAGTGAAAGGGTGAAATTTAGAGCAATGGAGGCTCAGAATAAGGAGCTTGAACATAACTTAGCCATTGATAAGGAACTTATAGAAGATTTGGAGGATGAATTGACGAAGATGAAATCATCTCTAAAGCATGCAATTGATGAGAATTCTTTTCTAAAACAGGAACTAGAGCGGAGAAGTACTGAATTTGAAGAAATGCAGGGTCGTCTTCTGGTAAAAGAGTCAGAGTTTGTAGAAGTTAAACTAGAACTCAATCATTTGAAATCTGAGCAGGCTTCCCTCAAGTTAGTCCTGGAGGAGAGAGATTTACAAGTCTTTGATGCAAGAGAGAAGTTGGAAGAATTAAACCAGGAGGTTATGGAGTTGAAGGCTCTATTGAGCAATAAAGAACACCAGTTACTTCAAGCCACCTCTATGCTAAAGGATAAAGAGAAGCATGTTCAGATGATGCAAGATGAGTTGAATGACTCAAGGATGAAAGTGTCTGAAGCTGAAATAATGGTGGAGCAGATAGCAGAGCTAACAAATAAATTAGTTATTTCTGTAAAAGATGAATATTATAATGTATTGGGGCACACTGATGATGTAAACTTGGAACTTGTGCAACAGCCAACAAAAAAATCAACTGATGATTTGTTGCTGATAAAACAGCTGGAAACTGAATTAAAATTGACAAAAGAAAGCCTAAAAATGAAGGAGAAGGAAGTTTTAGCTACCCAGAGGGCTCGTGCAATCAAAGATGAGGGGTTGAAGAGGGTTCTTGTGAGGTTAGATGGCAAAGAGAAAGAACTCAAAAGATTGAAGGAAGAAATTGTTGAAGATGCCAATGATCTGAGGAAGCTCTATGCTTTGGCTCAGGAGAGAATTGGTGAGAAGAGTATTGGGGAGCTCGCTATTGAGCAGCTACAGCTACAGCTTGAGGCAGCTCAACTGAAGGTTGAAGCTGCGACAACTGCTCTAAATAAACTTGTTGGATTGAGTGGAGAGCTTTTGAATAAAGTTAGCCTAACCTTCGAGACTGATATTGACACAACTATCCTCCCTCAAAATGCTGGGTTAAACGTTTTTGAGACCAATGTTGAATACTTTAAAGAGGTGGATAAAGAAGTTACACGGCTATCAGCTTTGACTGAGCAGCTGTTAAAGGAGGCTGGCATTGTCGTTCATGCAAACTAATGGCATGGTTAGATCAGGTAATGATCCGATCTGTGTATGCCTGAATAGTAGTTTAGCATTTTAGCGAACTGCTGTAAATAGTCCAATATGTTGTTGTTAGTCCTCATATTTGTTGTATTATGAGACACTGATGTTATAGTACATACATACTGCTTTTATAAAACTGTGTAGATGTTTTTAGCATGCGTTATCTTTTGACAAGAAAGACAAAAGGGTTGAAAAGGACTCGAGGTTTTGGCCAAAATTTAATTAAGACCCTAATGCTTGATAAACATTTATAAAGATCCTTAAGTTAACCGAAAGTTAACCATTCGTTAAATATTTTTCATGGAATTTTTTTGGTAGGACTCCATTGTCATGTAGACATTTATCTAATAAAATTTAGCTTAATTTGATCTTTTTCCAACTCTTAACTAATTTTTTAAAACTAAATTTCCTAACATTAGGCTTAACTCTAATTTTCCAAAATCTTAAATTCATCACTTCTTTTATTTGCCTGTCTTCTCTACTTTTGTTTCACAAATTTTCTCCTTTTTATGCATTGCTTCTCCGCACGTTGTGACTTTACTTCCTTTCTCCGTGTCTTCTCTGCTTCTCTTTCGCAGTTTTTCTCCTTTTTACGTTGCTTCTCTGTGGGTTGTGGCTTTGCTTTTTTGCTTGTGCCACATTGCTGCTTTGCTTCTCTTTTTGTGCCGCATTGTTGCTCTGCATCTGTTTTGCGTTGCTTTGTGTCGTGATCTTCACTTTGTCGCGATTACTACTCTTTATCTCCTTGCTTCTGTCATGTGTTGCTTATTTGCGTCAGATTACTTTGCCTTCCTTGTCTGCGTCTGTGTCTGGTGCTCTCTCATCTCTTGTTCTCTGCCACTTATCAACATCATGCACTTTAGTTGGACTTAACCTTAAATCTTGGTCATTATTCTCTTTTGATCGTCTATGCAGAGGTCTTGATGATCAAGTTCTCTTTTGTTCATTGTATGCAAAGGAACAATTATGCATACAATTATGGAAGCACTGAATAAAAAAATTTGCAAATTGATGGCCATAATTAATATAAAATTGCATGTCCTTATGCACTAGTTACTTAAGAACGGAGAGCTGAGTTCCCAATTGATAGCCATAATTGTAGGAGGATTGTCCTGATCAGGACGACACCCTCAACTTAAAGTTGTATTTTATGAAATTTGTTGAAAGACTTGTCCTATAAAATAATGCAGTTGACTCCATTTTTATGAGGTACCAGAAATTGTGAATAAAAGAGATGTCGGTCCTTCAACTTCATCCTTAAAGATGGGTGAATGACGTGTTGATTGGCTGCTAGAGTAGGAAACCTAATGAGCATGCACCTCTCCTTTTTCTTCTCTCTTTTGATTCAGTAGTTGCAATATGCTGTGGCAAAGGAACATTTATATATGTGCTAATCATATTGCTTATCAAATTGCATATAAAGCACATTGTATCATAATGTTGCATAAGCGATCTTTATGCATTTGTCAATTGTAATCAAGAGAGGGGAATGATTTCAAAACTAAAATTGAGGGAAGTTTCTAAATTGTGCTATTGTGCTAGAGATGCAACATGGAATGTTGAAAATGTCTAGTGTTATTTCTTATATGTAATGTGTTTTATTTATCTTCTTTAATTTCTATATGCAACTAATTATGTTTGCATTCCTTGGATAGAACATTTCTTTTCATGTAATGCAAGCAGGTTATATGAAGTTATGTAATGATGAATAATGTAATGCAAACCTGTTCTAATGTATATAGTTTATTTTACTTGTACAGTTTCACCAAGAGAATTTAAAGACTCTAGTAGTTCTAACTATAATAATGGGACAAAAGTGATTGGCTATTGTAGGCTAAAAACTTCTTTAAGGACTTCATGGAGCGAAAATAATCTTGGGAGAATATTTTTTGGGTGTCCTAATTACTAGTTGGTAATTGTAAGTTTTTCCAATGGTACTTGCTTGTCTTGATAAAGTTGTCTATGTTATTTAGAAGTTAAATAAATAAATATCTATACTTAAAAAGGAGATTGAAACAAAGAGAAGTTTAGAATAAATGAACGTACTTGGTAAGCAAATGAAAATTGTGAAGCAAGAAATTGAAATGTTGATGAAGGGGGTTGAGGTTGATGTTGTTAAATATGATTATAGGCTTTAATTTCATTTTAATTTTGGTGCTCTATCTTTTATATGGTTGCAAAATAGATTTAGTTCAATTTTCATATCTATGGATGTATGAAATTTATCATCTGATAGGACTCGTAATTTCAACTCAATGAATAGATTGTATATTAATTGAAATGGGAACTGAACAGTAAGGAGAATTAGAGAGTCTCCTATTCTCTCCCAAAAGAAGTACCCAATACAGAATTCTCATGCCCTCTTCTCTAATAAAGAACTCTTATTTATTCTCATCGTACTCCCTCCTAAGGTGTATTAAACCTATGTTCTATTTTCCAGGCCCCAGTAACTACCCAGAGCTACTTGGCAGCAACTTTTCTCTCTTACCCTTACGTTTAGTATAGGTAACCTTGATTGGGGGTCTAACATTACCCGTCACCTAAAGAGCAACCTTGCCCTTAAGGTTGAAAGATGGAAATTGAGAAGTAATCAGGTCAGAAGGCTCCCAGGAGTCCTCAAAGGCAGGAAGATCCTTCCAATAAATGAGAATTTCAGTTCCCGATCCCCTAGTTGTAAGGCGCACTCCCTTTACTTCAGAAAGTTCAACCAAAAGTTCCAAGTAAGCAATAAGGGAAGCGGGAATAGAGGCAAAGGATGGGTGCGAACTAATGGCTTTTCTTAAGTTGAGAAACATGAAATACATTGTGGATGCGGGCTGTAGAAGGCAATGTTAAAGCAAAAGCTACCTATTCGATGCGTGTTTCGATGGGAAAAGGGCCATAGTAACGAGGGGCTATTTTCTCACAGCTACGTTTGGCCAAAGAGGACTGTTTGTAAGGCTGGAGCTTAACATAAACTAGATCACCAACATCAAAGGTGATTGCCTAGTGCTTGTGATCAGCAGATTGCTTCATTTTGTGTTGGGCTCGCTGCAAGTGGGACTTAAGCTCGTCCAAAAGTGCATCCTGAGTGAGTAGGTGAGTCTCTACCGTGGCATTAGTTGCTGATCCCGGTTCATAGCGGATGAGAGGAGGAGGTGATCAGCCATAGAGAGCTTGAAAGGGAAACATGCCGGTGGAGAAATGTTAAGTAGTATTATAGTGGTATTCAGCGCAAGATAACTAGGAAAACCACTTAAGAAGGTTTGCCCATAGTGAAACAACGAAGATAGAGCTCCAACCACGGTTGACCACCTCAGATTGGCCATTAGTTTGTGGGTGGTAGGCCGTGTTTCACTTGAGTTCGGACCCCTGCAATGTGAACAACTCACGCCAGAACATGCTCATGAATATTTTATCCCTGTCGGAGATGATACTATAGGAAATGCCATGAAGCCGAATCACTTCCCGCAAAAACACTTGAGCGACTGCTGGCAGTGTAAATGGATGCTTAAGGGCCATAAAGTGGGCATACTTGGAAAGTCGATCGACTACCACCAGAATAGAATTAAAGCCATGAGACCTAGGAAGACCTTCCGCAAAGTCCATAGTAAGATCACCCTACACTTTATCGGGTATGGGTAAATGTTGTAATAATCTAGCAGGAGCCATAGCTTCATATTTTTTACGCTGACAAACATCACAAGCAAGAACATAATCCTGGACGTGGCTTTTAATTCCTTTCCAATGAAATTTTGCAGATAATCTGGCATAAGTACGCCGAATACTAGCATGTCCCCCAACAAAAGTACAATGGAAATCCCTAAGCAGTAATGAAATATAAGGTGAATCTGAAGGTAGTGCTAAACGACTCTTGTAACGAAGGTGGCCACCATCCAATGTGTAGTGAGGATAAGAAGTAGGATTCTGATTGATAGCTTGCACAATATTAGCAAGAAAAGTATCGGTAGCAACTTGTGTTGGCAGATCTTGGAAGTCTAGCAAGACCGGGGCTGAAATTGTAGGGAGAGTCATGTGATCCGATAGGCAAGATAAGGCATCTATTGCTGAATTTGTAGAACCGGGCTTGTATTGGATTTCAAAGTTATAACCCATCAATTTATGAAGCCATTTAGAATGCTCCCCATCTACCACTCGCTGTTCTAGCAAATATTTGAAGATGCGTTGATCTGTTCAGACCACAAAATGCTGCCCCACTAAGTAAGCCCGCCATTTCTTAGTAGCAAAGAAAATGGCCATGAGTTCCCTTTCATATACAGATTTGGATTGTGCGGAAGAGCTGAGCTTTTGACTATAGAAGGCCAGGGGTCGGTTATCTTGCATCAGAGCAGCCCCTAAACTGAAACCTGAGGCATCCGTTTCAACCACAAATGACTTCGTAAAATCTGGTAAGGCAAGCACTGGAAGTCTTGTCATAGCTTGCTTGAGCAGGACATAGCTTGCTTGAGCTAGTCAAAGGATTATTGGGCGGAAGAGTCCTAGTGGAAAGCATCTTTTTGCAGCTGCTGAGTAAGTGGCCAAGCAATCTTGCTATAATCTTTGACAAAGTGCCAATAATAACCGGTGAGGCCAAGGAAACCCCGCAAGGCCTGGAGAGTAGTAGGGACGGGCCAGTCAATCATAGCTTGTATCTTTGAGGGATCGGCTGAAACTCCATTGACATCAATTAAATGCCCCAAATACTCAACCTTGGGTTGGCAAAAGACACATTTTTCGGCATTAGCAAACAATTGATGGGACCAAAGGACCGTGAATACCTGTTGAAGATGGTCAAAATGTTCAGCTTTAGATTTACTGTAGATGAGAATGTCGTCGAAGAAGACAAGGACGAACTTCCTCAAGAATGGTTGAAACACTTCATTCATCAAAGATTGGAATGTGGATGGAGCGTTTGTCAAGCCAAAGGGCGTGACTAAGAACTCGTAATGCCCGTGGTGAGTGCAGAAGGCGATTTTTGGAATATCCTCAAAACAAATAAGAATTTGAAAGTACCCAGACTTTAGGTTAATTTTTGTAAATATGATTGCACCATGGAGCTCATCAAGCAGTTCTTCAATGATAGGGATGGGAAATTTGTCTAGCATAGTAGCTCGATTCAAAGCTTTGTAATCAACACAGAAACGCCAACTGTCATCTTTCTTTTTTACTAAGAAAATTGGACTGGAAAATGGGTTGTTACTTAGCTGAATAATGCCGGCTGCCAACATCCTAGTGACAAGCTTTTCAATCTCATCTTTCTGCACATGAAGGTATCTATAAGGACGGACAAATATCGGAGAAGTTCCTTCTTTCAAAATTATAACATGATCTTTGCTCCTTGTTGGTGGCAGTCCAGGAGGTAGATGGAAAAAATCCTGAAATTCCTGGAGTAATGCTGAAGAGCTAGGGGACAGGCTATGGGTAGTGTCTTGCGAAGGCTCAGTTTCAGCTAAATTGAGTTGCTGGAATTCCAATAAGAACCTATGTCCTTTTTTTTTTAATTGTACGGTGTATGGCATGGAGAGAGATTTGAGTTTTACATAGGGTGGGGTTCCTTTGCAACTATACCTTACGATTACCAATCGAAAACTCCATGGAAAGGTTAGCCTAATTCATGTATGAAGCTCCTAAGGAGAGGAGCCACTGGTATCCCAAAATTAAATCAGTACTCCCAAGAGGGAGAGGGAAGAAATCGGCAATGACGTAAATCCCTGGTAGATGAAGGCAAAGTTGGCGACATATACCTGTAGAGTGGATCTGTTCTCCAGTGCTAAGGGTGACTCCGAAATTGGTAGTAGGAGTGACCAGTAGATTTAGATCAGCAATGAGAGTGGAAGAGACGAATTTGTGGGAAGCTCCATAATCTATCAGAACCATGACCTCCTTTTGATTCACAGATCCCTGGAGTTTTAAAGAGTGAGGAGCCGTAAACCTAACTAAAGAAGAAAGTGACAATGCTATATTTTCGGGTTCACTCAAAGAGATGGAATTGGCAGAGATCTGTTGAGGGTCTTCCTTTAGTACCTCCAGCTCGTCATCTTTCATCCACAAAAACTTGGAGCTCCTTATTCTTGCACTGGTGACCGGGGTCGTACAGCTTATCACATTTAAAGCAGAGGCCCTTCTCCCTTTGCCCTTCATTTCTGCTTCGATGAGCTGACAGAGCTTGGGTGGAATGGTGGTGCTCGAGGTAGGTGGTGCAGAAATGATCCTTCGAGATTTGTCAAAGGGGCTGGCTAGAGTATTTTCCATATAGTGGCTTTTAGTAAAGTCATTTTTGTCTTCAAGCATTTGGGCCACCTTCATGATCCTACCCATGCCTATGGGCTCCCATAATCTCAACTCAGCCTTGATGTGGTCTTGAAGCCCATTGATGAAGGTATTTTCAATCACCGATTCTGGAAGATCAGGGAAAGGAAGGACAATAGTTCAAAGTTACGGTGGTACTTTGCCACTGTTGTCATCTATCATAGGGCAAAGAGTTGTTCTATCAAAGTGCTAGCCTGGGTGAACCGGAAACATTCCAATAGCAGCTTCTTGAATTGTTGCCATCCATATAAGGATCTTCGACTCTCTTTATAATAGAACCAGGCGAGAGCGTCACCTCCAAACAAACTATAGCTGTGCGAAGCTTCTCTTCAGGTCCAAATCCATTCAACTCGAAGTATCTCTCAGCTCGTAAGAGCCATGCATCGGGATCTTGTCCATCGAATATGGGTAACTCAAGTTTGCGAGGTAGAGAATCATGGTGGTGCCAAGCAAAGTTTGGTTGGGAAGTTTCCTCAGTTTCAAGGAGTTTTGACCCACTAACAGCTTTTCCTTTATCGTTAGCCGAAATCACAAATTCAGGATTCATAATCTCAGGTGTAGGCTCTTTGGTGGTTGATTCTTTTTTATGGTTGTTTATGTTGAGTTGTCGGAGAATGTTCATGAGAGTATCCTCGATGAAAGGTAAGCGGTTACTGACTTTAGTGAGCTTCTCGAAATCCATATTGTCCAATTTAGGCAAACGGGCTTTTATGGAGCTAAGCTTTTCCTCTATTTCTTCAACCTTGGTTTCCATTCATTTTCCAGCAACCTAACTTCTAGTCTGCATCTAAGATCGTTGCTTTGATACCAAATGATAGGACTTGTAATCTCAACTCAGTGAATAGATTGTATATTAATTGAAATGGGAACTGAACAGTAAGGAGAATTAGAGAGTCTCCTATTCTCTCCCAAAAGAAGTACTTAGTACAGAATTCTTATGCCCCCTTCTCTAATAAAGAACTTCTATTTATTCTCATCGTATTCCCTCCCAAGGTGTAACAAACTTGTAACAAACCTATATTCTATTTTCCAGGCCTAAGTAACTACCCAGAGCCACCTGACAGCAACTTTTCTCTCTTACCCTTACGTCTAGTATAGGTAACCTTGATTGGGGGTCTAACATAATCTATGAAAATTTATATTCTATTTTCATTGTGATTTCTTTTCCTCTATGTAAAAATTTTTAGTTTTCTAAACATCCCAATTGCTCAATAAAGTGATCTTATTGAAAATTTTGTTGTTTTCCTAAGAGAACTTTTAAGTGATGCAACTCATGCTAATGCTCAACCTATGCCTGCTAAAATATTCATCTCAACCTGAGTTTCATATATACAACTAACACCATCTCTTTCAAAGAGTAATAAAGTGATTGACACAAAGTATAATCCAAAATGAGCCAAATCTAGTACCTGTTGGGAGATGATAACACAAAGTATAATTCAACATATTTTCAAAGTATAATACATGGATATTGGTTTAACACAAAGTATAGTCCAAAATATAAATCATGACTAAACATGTTTAACTATTTGGAAGGTGAATGTCTTTACTAGTGCTCCCAATTGCTACTTTCCTTTTAGTTGTTGTAACTTGTAATTGTCTTGATGCAATGCTAGATTTACCTTTAAACCTAAGACGTATAGGTTCAAAAGACAATTTGAAAGATGTAGGATATTCTTGTTCAAAATTTTGCATAGGATTGGCAATATGTGGATCAACTTGCAAAACATATGTTGATATGAATAATGTAGGATCTTTATGTCCAAAATTAATATGCATAATGCTAAACTTACATCTATGCTTTGTTGATTGGATATACATTCTTGATTAATTGACATGGTACTATAAATTCGAGTTTGTTGAAATTAAAATTTTCATAATGATTAGTATAGATCATAAAATTGTATTTATTTAATTATTGCTAGGTTATCTAAGTTTACCTGAGAATGTGTCTCTATTAATACTAATGTTGCCGATCCTTCCCCAAAAGTTCATGTTTCTCTATAAGCTATAAATACCTGCAACATAATATGCATAATATTATTATTGGAAACCAAATAAAACAAATATGTTAAACTTCTTGTTACTGACATTTACAGGTTTTCTTCATTTGGTGTTTTTATATTACACCTACTATTGTGTTCGGAAATTTCTCATTTTATACAATTTTGTACTTAATCCTTTTGTGACACTCTACTTGCACTAAGCACTTTTGTTGGTTCATTCGTATCTCTCTTTTATACCTTTTTCAATTTTCCTGACATTACCCTTTTAATTGGTGGATGAATATGCTCATAATCGTTTTTTGGCCAGAAGCTTATCCCCTTGATAAGCTGCAACACCCTATCATATGCCTTTAGAAAGATGTTCTTTTTATAACATTCATTGACAAATGTTTCAGGTCTTCTTTTAGAGTCATTGATTGCACTGATAGCATGTTTACATGGATAACCATATAGGTCCCATTTTCTAGATCTACAACAATTATCTTTTCTTAGCTTGACAACATGCTTCCCATCTCCTTTGCTCACCTTATAGGCTTTATCACTATTCCATATAATCCTTCATTACATTGCCTCCTTTTTACATTTTTAAATATTTTTGACAATTGTAGGTGCAATTTCAAACTTCTATCTGTACACATATGCCCTCCTTTCTGAATATCTCTTCATAATCATTGTCCTAATGATCTCCAACATTCTAATGATAGGTTTATCCCTCGCTAGTAGTATTCATCCATTAAATGTTTCGCTCATGTTATTATTTAAAAAAAGACAGTTTGATTTGAATGATTGATATGATATAGCCTAAATATTCTTCGCATATTCAATCATCATAGCAACACATCCATGACTAATTTTAGCTAGCATTTTAAGTTGCTCATTAAAATCCTCAACATATGTTGACCACGTACATGCCCAAAATTCTCTCCTTAAGTCTTTCCACTTCAATGTGCATGCTAATTATGATAAATATGTCTAACACACATTTTATGGAATGCATTTGGTAGCATGATCTCCACAGCTCTTACCAATCCTTGTATATGCGAATCAGTCAAAAGAGGCATGAGACATATATCACAAGGCAATACTTTAATCATCTAATAAAAAAATGCATGTACCTTTTGCATATTAGAAATTATAGTGACTATCTCCATAATAAAAATCCAAATCAGTTCTTCTAAGTGATATAAACCAACTTTAGGAATCATTATTTTCTACTTTAATAATAGCTCATACTATAAGATAAATACCTCCATTCCCATCCCTTCCAATTGCACTAATGAGTTACCCTTAGAATTCAGTCTTTAAAAAGCAACCATCTATCCCAAGAATAAGTCTAAAATGTTTCCAAACAACTTTTATTATTGCAAAACAAATATGTAACCTTTTAAATTGCAACAATGAAATCTCTGATTCCTTGATAATTGCATTTTTATAGTTAATCCAGGATTGCTAAGTTTCATCACATTGATATAACCTTGAAGCATATAATATTCATGAGCATAGTCTAATGCTCTCTCCTTCCTTAACTTACTTTTAGCAATTCCACATATGCTGGATTCACAAAATATTTAGCTTCTCCCTACATGCTTCAATCATCTTAGTTGTGATTATGCTAGGCTTCTCCAAAATTCTATCTTTGAAGTGTTTAACCAAAAACTTCTCTAATACCATTCTATGTTTGTTGGCTGTGAAACAAGTATGCTCTGATATATATATTTTGATTTTGAAACACTTATCTTTATCGTCATAAGTTAAATACAACTCCCACTTGTATCCTTTCATGCATCCCACTTTAATCTGCTTAAACTTTTTTTTTCCATCTTAGATTAAATCCTGTAGCTATTGAAAAATTAATAATAACATCCTTGAATTGTCTTGCAGTTCCAAATTCCATATCCAAAGCCCATTTCGATGTTCTAGTACCTTCTTTATGTCTAAAAGTTCTACTAAACCTTCTAATTGCCTTCCTAAGCTCCTCTCTACTGGGTACTCATTGCTATCAAGGAAATTCCCACAGTCAGTTGAATTAATCTCCATTAATTAGTGGTCATTTGAATTAAAAAATCAAATGAAGAAACTCCACCAATTACATCATATTGTCCTCACTAGGTACAACATCTTCATGAACCATAATATCTCCATTAGGTTGAACATCTCTATCAGGCTCCATAACATCTTTATTAACCATAACATCATCATCAGGTTAAACACTCCTATTAGGGCCCTCCTAATCAACCATAACATCTTTATCAGCTGAACATCCGTATCAGGCCCTATAACATCTTCACTAACCATAACATCATCATCAAGTGAACACTCCCATCGAGGCCCTTCTCATCAATCACAACATCTTCATCAGGCTGAATATCCCTAGCAAGTTCCGTATCTTCTGTTATAGTCAAAACTTCTAGTGCCAAGATTAGAATATAAAGCTTATGTGTAACATATAACTCGATTTTCCCGTGTATTTTCAAGAGATTTATTAACTTGATATAAATCCCATTAGATTCAATGATTTTTAATCTCTTATTAAATCTAAACCCTAATTCTCTGAAATATGACTTATCATTCTTTTAGTACACAAGCTTGTTTTCCATTTCACAAATTTTTCTGTAGTTAACAAAATCAAGGTTAAGTTTGTCATGATAACATAATGACCCACCTTCATATGTCAACTCATGATATGACTTGAATTGTCCACCATGGTATAAATTAATGCTTCCATATTGAGTCATTCATGAAGATGTTTATTACATTATCAAAAGGTTAACATTAACAGGTGCATGTGAATAGATCAAATGGACCAAACATTTTCAAAATTAAATGCATATATGATGATTTAGAAAATTATGCAGACAACATTGAAGACTCTCATCCAAGAAGACGAGGCCAGCTCTACATCTATATGTTAGTCTTTAGTTTTAACTGTGGGAATCTTCAGATAAAGGCAAACATATTGCCTTGACATACCTTATGTGATATTTTCATAGATCATATTCTTATTGTTATCTTATTCTTCCATATTGTTTTGCATTTCACATCTTAGCATTTGTTGGTAGTGGAAAGAAACCTCAAATTAAAGTCTTTAACTGTTGATGTGAAAATTGGTAGGTAATGAATCATTTATCATTTTAATATAGCCCTTCACATAAAAAAGGTCATTTTAACATAGTTATGTTATGTCTAATGAAAATAAATGCAAGAAATCATAAACTCGTAAAGAATAAGGGTAGGATGATTTAAATTTGAAACCTTTTAAGCAAGCATGTTAAAATATTACTAAACTCAAAATTCAATTTTGGTAGATAAGATCCTAAAGAAGTTCATATATTATAGCTGTGTTAATGAGAACAACGTATTGAGGGACTGTTCGAGGAAGGTCTTGTCTTGCATTTTCAAGCAATCTGAAAGATGATTTATATTACATATATATAGAAAACATTGGAGACACTAGATAATTTATATCACATATATGCAAACAACACAAACTGGGAGCATAAAGCATATGAACTAGCAGACACAAAGTCTAGACCACTAATAAGTTGTGGTGATAAGTTACTTGTAAAATTTGTGTACCAACCGCTAAGGAGACAAGAGAGAAGGCAATATAAACCCCATCACGTGAATGTTGGGAAATTAAGTTAGACTTTGGTCCCATGTGCAAGGGAAGAATTATGAAATTTTTTCATATTTTTAATTTCTATAAAATGATTAACACATAAATCATAATAAAGCGTGAATCTCAATTTGTAGTTTATTCTGAAGCTTGATCTTTTTTTTGTCGTATCCCTCGAATTGTTTCTGAAATCAACTTATCCTATCCACAGTAGCGGCACAAGTGTCTTGTCTCTAATGATATTCACAAAATAAGTTGGGAGAAATCTGCAATTGTTACAGAGAGGGTTAGATAAGGAATTCTCATATAGGGTTTGTTCACTGAATTTATTCTCTAACAAGTGCCTACATGTTTATTTAAGTATTTGTATACTTTAGTCTATAAGATGGATTATTTCTTTCATAAGGAAAAACCTATTGTGTGCTAGTCTTTTTAAGCTCTATTAATATCTAGTCTTAATAGAACAATGACTATGAACAATGTAGGGATAATACGTAAATGCAATATGAATCTCATAATTATAATATCTTTATAAATTCATTTGCAATGTATATTTATCTTATGGACTTTATCATTTAAATCTGAATATAAATAAGATAAATAATATCTTTAAATTATTATGTTACTAGATTAAATCAACCGATTGATAGTAAGGCATAAGCTAACAACAAACCAACAAACAATGTGAATCCTACACATGCCTCACAGTGTAGAGAAACAATGCATAGAGAAGTAGAGAAGCAACACGCAGTGATAACCAGAGAAGCAACATACAGAGAAGGAGAGACGAGCAACAAATGAAAAGGAGAAAAATGCGAAAGAGAAGCAAAGAAGCAGAGAAAGGAAGCAAAGTCACAATGCGCAGATAACAGAAGTGCTAAATAGGAAATTTTGTGAAATTACGGTTATGTCAAATGTTAGGGAATTGAGTTAAAAAGGTTGTAGTTAAAAAAATTGATTAATTTAGGTGTTGTTTGTTTCTCCTTTTTTTGTTGTAATTTTTTATTTCTTAAAATTTAAAAATTACAACAATTTTAGAAAAACAAGAAAATAACATTTTCCTATATTTTGGCAACACGTTTTTCTGAATAAAAAAACAACAGATCATCTTTAGCAAACTCATTCTGTTAAGATCGAAAACAACTGTCATAACTATTCAACATGTTCTCTAACTTCTGGTCTTCTTCTTGGCCTCAAAAGTTTCTTCCTTCTTATCTTTTCCATTTTGAATGGATTTGGATGAAGATAATGCTTATCGTTCT
>JAOTAY010000008.1:17776331-17789771 GCA_025629805.1 Erythroxylum baracoense
TCTAAAGTGGATGCATTTGGTACATGATCATGCTCACTCAAATTTCTAATATCCTCATGAATATGAATCTCATCACTTAAGTTTTCTTTATGTTGTTCAAAACTACCTTCACCTAATCCCTCGGGACTCTCACGAGAGGAGCCTACTCTTTTAATAAATTTATTAATTGCTCCTTTTTGGGATTCTATCAATTGTTCTACTTGTTTTATTTTTTTCCTTTTCTCACTTCCAGACAAATGCTTTTTAGGCAACATAATATAAACCAATTATAACACAATTAGACTAGAAAAAGAACAAAAGCACCTGTATGGAATTGGAAGAAGTATGCAGGCACAACCAAACACCAATAGCTTATATATTACAAAGATATATCAATGATATTATATCTGTGATAGAGAAAAAAAATAAATAGCAAAATTTAATATCTAATAATAAAAATGAAAAACAAAGAAGAAATTTTAATGATAGAGAAACACTAATTTCTAAAAATACAAGAAATCAACATACTTAGGAAAAATATGGTAAATAATATTCTAAATTATTAAATATTCTAAGTTCCCAATTTAAATATTATCCTATTATATAAGCTGTGGAAAAGATTGAATATTATTATTATTATTATTATTATTATTATTATTATTATTATTATTATTATTATTTTATGACATGTTTAATAGAATAATATGATTGTTATAATAAAAGAAACCATTAATGTAGCCTTTGAATTGAGTAACTTAAATTATTTAATTTAGTAATTTTATCACCAAACTTATGTGAACTCTACAAGAACACAAATCTAACAATTATTACATTACTTGTGGCAAAGTATAATGACAATTACAATTAAAAAATTAAATTATTTATTAATATTTAATTATTTTTATAAATAATAAGTAATCTAAAAATAAAAAGGAGAAACATAAATAAATACAATATTATTTAATATTAATGTTATGATTTAAAATGCTAATATAATGTCTACTATAATGACAAATTACAAATTAATTATAACATATACAAATATTTAATAAGTTAAAAATAAATTAAAAAAATTAGAAACATTACCTTTAAATTACACCCAAAACGTAGAAGATAGAATCGTGAAAACTTTTTGCTGCTAATTTTTGAATTGGAGTACTTAGATGTATATGTTGATAAAAATAAAAAAATTAGACAGTAAAAATACAGCTAAATACTTCAAAACTATTTATAAGTATAATAAGTTAGAAAGTTAACATTAACTTTGACTTAATCAAAGGCTGCATTACTCCACTAACGTTCTCTACATTTATACCGCATTTACGTTGATTGATGGCCATTTATTACACAAACGTTAACAACCATTTATACACACACGTTATAGTCATTTAACACTTAACTCAAGCTTGACAACGTTTCCTTTCACAGATTGATAGTCTTCAAAAAAAAATTGTTACACACATGGACTCTTCTTTATGCTATTTTATGGTGGGCCCTGGGTAGGTGCCCTGCCTGCCCCTACCTAGGGCCGGCACTGTATTTAACACAGCCTTAAGTTTGAAAGTTTCCTCCGCTTGGAAAGAAAGAAAGACGTTGAAGTTAAGTTCTACTTGTGTGATAATCTTTGAAATAATTATTTCAATCTATTATTTTAGACAGTAAGTATATTACTTATGTGAGAATTTTCGTAATAATTATTTAAATCTATTATTTTAGAGTCTAAGTATATGTTAGTTTCAAATAATAATATAGTGTGTCCTTTATTAAAAACAACTTATTTGTTTTGAAAAATTAAAAGATATCATTAATAAAAGGAGTAGAATTGCATAAGTTAGTGTCCATAATGGAAACTTAAAGAGTACAAGCACCGGGAGACTTAAGAAAGACCAAACTCTTGCTAACCCAAACAAGAACATGAAAATGCAACATTTAATTATTCTCACTTTATCGCCATTTTATAAATAGGTAAAAAAATCATTCTATAGACCGTCGAAAGCTCCATATTTTACCTAATTAGTGATTGAAAAACTCAAAAGTCCTTCAAAGGTTTCGATGGCTGTAGCATTTGTTCCTTCTATAATTTGAACATCCACAAGTAAGAGTGACCCAATCTAGTTGTTCACATTTTCTTCCAGCTCTATTTAGTAGTTAACCGTCATTTGATAGCTTTTGTTATTGCCTGAAGATTGCACCAACCATAAAGGATGCACTGCGTGATATGGGATCTTCTTCCTTCTAGGTATTAGCTTTACTCTACTGTTTATCCCTGTTAATCCTGCTTTAGTTCCTAGCATATGGATTGTTCATTTACATTCTAGAGTATGACTTGCATGATTGTTTGCTTAGAACGTTCTTTGTTTTGGAACTTTTTAAGATTCCTCGCCTTTCATTACTCCCGAGTAGTTGTGGCTAGGACTAGAACATGCTACTTCCAGAGTGAATTGGAAGCTTGTGCAATAATTAGCACATTAATAGCCTCCAATAAAGTATTAGAGTTTCCAAAGAACACCCATCTATTTTGCCCATAGAACTCAATGGATTTTACTAACTTCCTAGAAAGGGAAAGATGAGTGCTTCAATATATCTGTAGGGAGAAAATGACATATTTGATTAACTGAACTCTTCCTCCAAAAGATAGAAACTTGTTAGTCCATTTACTAATTCTCCTTTGAAGTTTCTCAATCAAAAGAAGGAATTCATTGAATGATAATAATCTAGTGATAATTTCTAAGCTTAGATATTATAAAAGAGGGATTTTCTTACTCATACCATTTATGTTGGAAATACTAGTTTGTAGAAATTCTGCAGTTGATAAAAGTATAAAGTGGTTTTTATTAAGATTCACCTTAAGGCCTGACATCGCAGTAAACACTTTGGGAATATCTATCAATAATTTAATTGATTCTGGATGGGCTTTAGAGAAGAGAATTAGATTATTTACAAAAAAAAGATGAGTAAGGGAAACACTTTTGCACCTGGAATGGAACTTGAATTTAGGATTATTGGAGACATTAAGCTTTAGCAACTGAGATAGGGACTTCTATACTGAGAATGAATAGATAGGTGGACCATGTGTCTCCCTGTCTAATTCCTCCTCCCCTTAATAATCTATGAAGGAGTGCCATTAAAGACAGAAGCCTTAGTCTAGTTGCCATAGATGTCGGGAAAAATCAAAAGCCTTGAGAATCTAGAAAAGAAAAGATCAATCAATGCAATCAACGGCTTTTACTATAGTCAATCTTAATAGCATAATTTGGGGGAGAATTCCTCCTTGTATATCCCTTTAGGAGTTATTGGACAATTAGAATGTTATCAAGAATGCTCCTATCTTTCATAAATTGGGTTATGATTCTAAATGAGATAGAGAACTCCCTTCCATTTGCTAAATGAGAACTTAGCAATAATTTTATTAATGAAGTTTATGCATGATATTGGTATGAAGTCTCCAAAGGAAGAGTGATTAGAAATTTTGAGAATTAAGCAGAGAAACCTTTTAATGAATGGCTTTGGAATCACCCCTTCGTAAAAGAACTCATGAACTGCCTCACTATCCATTAGACCAATAATAAGCTAAGTTTTTTTATTAAAAAAAGCCATTTAACCCAACGGGTTCTAGGGCCTTCATCCCATTTATAGCAAAGGCTAGCATTAATATCATCATCCGAGATTGGTTTAATAAGCTCCCAAGAAGCTTCAGAAGGAATTTTGTTGGTGATGATAGATTGGAGGCAATCCATAGAGGAACAGGATCCATGGTCTGAACCTAGTATCCCTTTATAGAATTTGACTACCTCCTCTATTATGCTTGCTTGATCTATAGGGAGTCGCCCATCCACACTAATTATGGAACAAATTTTATTAGTGTTTTTCTTTTCTATCTAATAAGGAACTGAAAAAGAATTTGGTTTCTCTATCCTTCTCTTTAAGATAGTTAATTCTAGCCCTCTGTCAGATGAGTGATAAGTGACTTTATACAACTTTTAGATAAATCTCCAAATCTAGCTTTGCCTTTCAAATAACTCTAGAATCACCACAATTAAGAGATTATAGTAGAAATTGAGTGGCAACCGTACTTTCTTTAACTTTATCAATAGCTGCATGAGTGTTGAGAGAATAAGAGGCTTTCAACTTCTTCAGCTCTGGTTTAATAACTTTGAGTTTTTGGTAACAAATGAATTGTTTAGTGTCAAATACTTAAGTAGACAATCTCTCAAATATTGCCATATTTAAACTCTTCGCTTTGACAATTAATCGCAATCAAAATAAATACTTTATCATTAAAATTTTAATGAAATTTTGGTAGGGATAGTAATATGTTAGATAAGTTTTAAAAATAGGATCTAAATATTATTTTATCACAAATTTAAATCTCATTTAGTCAAAGAATTGAAAAGTTTGAAGCTCTTATTGATACGTGGAATAAGGTCACCAAATATATATATACAAAAAAGTAGAAGGGAAAAAAGTAATTGATTAATTATTTCAAGATGGTTAACAAAAATGGAACTATAAGCTTTCATGGGTCAGTCATCAGTGAGTTATCAAGAAAATACTTAAAACCACTAGAGGAAAATATGAGAGAAAGATTGAACTAGATGGATCTTGTATCTGAGAGTACAGTTGATCATAAAATGCAAAAAGAATATTTCATTGAGTACAGGAGATCTGAGTTTCGAAAATAGAAAACAAGATGATAAAACATATGAAGATTAGTGACCGCAAAGAAGAGAAGCAAATAAAAGTTAGATATTTGAGTAGTAACATAAGCTTGTATGTGGTTGTAACGAAATACGAAGTTTAAGAACCTCCAGAGGCAGAGAATGATGCTCTACAGGGGTGACGAGCTGACGACAACGAAAGGCACAACATTACCCGACGTAGGTAGAACACATGGCAAAAAATTTGTAGAATTAAGACCAATGTAGATCTGGACAAATTGGGGATTTTAGCTTAAAAAACTTAAAAGATGTTGAACTATTTCTGAAAATACCAGATGATATGGTGTCGAATTGAATCATTTAACTTAAAATTTGACTTTAAATATAACGTTTTTATTGTAAACTTCAATTCATTTTAAATTTTGATTAAACAAAATTTTATTAATTTTAAATTAAATTAACTTCAAACTAAATTATTATGTCTAAATTTTAGATTTGAAAAGTATATATTTTTAATTTTTTAATTTTAAATTTCATAACATCATGAAAATGAGTTCAAGTTGTAGCAATAAATTTATACTATTAGACATTTAATATGAACTTAAGTTATAGTAATAAATTTATACTATCAGAAAAAAGAATGAAATTTAAGGGTATGTTCATTTATTTTTTATTTTTTTATTTTAGTTTTCAAATTTAGTTAAAAAACTGTTTGTTTGAGTTTTTTATTTTAGTTTCTTTCGGTTTTCAAAATTTATAAAAACTACAAAAAGAGATTTTTGTTTTCTATTTCTTTTTCTATAATCTGATTTAATATTATCCAAATATATATTATTTAATTGTTTAATATATTAATTATTAATAAAAAGTATGAATAATTTAATTTAATATTAAATTTATTTAGTTTAAATTATGAATAATTTAATTTAATTTATTAATTAAATAAAATTAATTTTATAATTATTAATAAATGTAATTAAATTTAAAATTATCTTCAAATATATAAATTTCAAATAAAATTTTAATTAAATAATTAACATATATTAATCTATAAAAAATTAATTTTAAAATTATTTATTTTAATAAAATAAAATAATTTTTATTAATAATTTATTAATAAATATTATATAAGGGATTAAAATAATTTAATTAATTAAAAGTAATTTATTTTTAAGTTTTATCTAATATATAATTATCATCAATAATAAAAATAAAATTAAAAATATATTGACATTAATAATCAAACAAATTTATGTTTTTATCTGAAGAGAACATAAACTAAAAATAGAAAATAAAAATTAAAAACTGCAACAGAAAAATAGAATTGGAATCGAGCGACATTAAGATACTTGTCACTTTCTTGCAAATTGAATTTCTCGTGCTTATTAGCTAACTTTGCAAGAAGGAAAAACCTTACGAAACATGAGAGTCCAATTTAAGCTTTGAATTGAGTTTAGGTTGTTTTCTTTTGAGTTTGAAATTTAAAATCTTTTTTTAATAAATTCAAATTCAGTCAAAATAAAAGATTTTTTGTTAAATTTAAATTTGAATTAATTAAAACAAACTTGATTGTTGATTTTAAATTAAATTAAAATATAATTATTCTTTAGCCAAGTCTAAAAGATTGTAGACTTATCACAAAGCAGGAACTTATCACACTTCCTCTTTTTTGTAGTTTAATGATTAATGATTGGACTTTACTAATTACTCATTCTTTAGAAATTAAAAAAATGACAAACTGCATTATATATTTCTACTTGTCTATAATATTATGTACATCCATCTATTTATATACTTTAGGTGACTCTAATTAAAGAAACAAATCAACTAAATAATTACACAGTATTAATTTACATGATTCTAAGAGAAAATGAAGGCTAAATACATGTTGATATTTGACTTCTGAAGATTATATTAATATTCCCCTTCAAATTCAAGGTGGTAGTGAAGACGATAACTTGAGTTTAGAGAGAAGATCCTGAAAACGTCAAGGTGGATGTGATTTGGTAAAAAGATCAACAATTTGTGCTTGAGATAGATTGAGAATAGTTGTATAGTTCTGTGAAGAACATGATGACACATAAGATGACAATCAATGTCAATGTGTGTTAGTTCATTCATGAAAGACATCACTATGAGCAATTTGTATGGCGTTATGATTATCACAAAAGAGAGAAACTACTGAAGAAAAGGAGACACCGATGTCTTGAAGTAACCATCGTAACCATAAAAGTTCAGAGATAGTGTCAGTTAGGGCTCGATATTATGATTTAGTGTTCAAAAGTTTAGAGACAATCGTTTGCTTCTTGATGCACCAAGAAATAAGAAATTTGCCAAGGGAGAAATAGTAGCTAACAGTATATCGACGATCAGTTAGGTCTCCAGCCTAGTTGGCACAAAGTATGTGTACAAGTCCATTGAAGATGAATGACTGAAGTGAAGCAGTTAACATAAAGTGCCTTGAATGTAATGAAGTATAAGAAGAACAATAGAAACGTGAGTGGTACAAGATGCATACGTGAACTGACTGACAACGTGAACAACATGAGCAATATCTAGAAGAGAGACAGTAAGGTATATAAAAATACCAACTACTTGTCGATAAAGTATACCATCACTCAGAGGAGTTCCGTCAGTGGCAGAGACATCATCCTTAAAATTGAGCGAAGTGCTAGTAAAATTAGTATCAGTAAGACCAGCATTAGTGATAAGATCAATATAGCTTACTTGGCTTGAGATAAGTAGTAGCCTGAATCATTAAATGATACTTCAGTACCTAAAAAATAGATTAGGGGACCTAAATCTTTTATTTCAAATTGTTGATGAAGACAAGATTTAAGAGTAGCAATCCCCTAAGTGTCATCTCCAGTTATTATTATATCATCAATATATAGAAGGAGAAGAGTTCACCCTTGATCTATTTTTTGGATAAACAAAGAATGATCATAAAAGCTGGATATAAAGTCAAGATAGTTTATGGTTGAGCTGAATTTAGCAACCATACTCGAGGAGCTTGCTTAAGTCCATACAAGGCTTTTCAAAGACAACAAACTTTATTAGGTGGATAAGCATACCTAAGTGGAGGTTGCATATATACTTCTTTATGAAGATCACCATTAAGAGAGGCATTCTTGATAGCCATTTATAATAATTCCCAATGCTTGCTTATTGTTACTGCAGTAAGATTGTAGACTGAAGTCAAGCAAACAATTGGAGCAAAGGTCTCCTCACAGTCAATTCCATATTCTTAAGTGAACCCCTTTATAACCAACTGTGCTTTGTATCTTTCCACTAATCCATCACCACGAGTCTTAATTTTGTAGAACCATTTACAACTAATAACAGACTTATTTAGAGGTATGTTAACTAAGTACCAATTGTTGGTGTTGGAAAGAGTATGTAATTCTTCCACCATTGCTTGTTGTTATAAAGGGTTAGAGTTGGACTCGGATAGGTGTGACATTCATGTAGAGAGAAAATAGTGAAATAAACATAGAAGTCTTTAATATGAATAGATGGTTGACTTACTCGAGAGGATTGATAGGGGGTTATTGAGACTTAGTAGATTTTGGTGAATGAATAGAAGTGGAAGAGCTATTTGGTGAAAGTGGAGGTCTGTAGTCAACAAAGATACAATAGAGTCAGGTGTTAGCTATGTCAAGTTGTTAGAGTTGTAAGATGAATTTGTAGGGGAAACAAAGGTATGGTAGGGTCACAATATAATTTAAATGAGGTTTCACTGACTTAAAATTTTGATATTGTGGAAAACATTTTATATTACCAAAAAGTGACATGTCAAGAGATTTAAAGTATTTGAGATATTGGATACCAAAATCTATATCCTTTGTCCTCTATGCCATACCCTTGAAAACAATATGAACGTGCTTTAGGTTCTAATTTGGTATACTTATGAGGTTGTAATAGAATAAAGCATTTACATCTAAAAACTTTAAGAAACTAATAGCCAGGAGCAGGATTAAATAAACATTCATAGGAAGAGATATTACCTACAATAGGAGAGGAAATGTGATTGATAGTAAAGACAACAATACAGGTTGCTTCTCCTTGAAGCGTTTTAAGATAAGAAAATGATATAATGAGGGTTGAAATAGTGTCAAGAATATGTCTATGTTTACATTTAGGCTAACCATTTGGTTAAGGTATGTGTGGACGAGATCTCTAAATGATAGTACCTTTTTTATTAAGAAGATTGATGAATTTTATATCTTTGTATTCCATAGCGCTATCAGTCCAAAATACTTTAATCTTACAAGAGAACTGAGTGTGAATCATATTAGTAAAATGAGAGTAAATGGAAAAACGTTCAGATCTATGCTGCATTAGATAGCAAGAAAAATCATCGACACAGATCACATAATATTTCATGTTAACCACAGTTTCATAAGTTGTACGATAGCAAATATTAGAATGAATTAGATCAAAAGGTGCTAAAGAGATAGAATCATTAATAGAGAAAGGTAAAGCATGACCTTTAAATAACAAGGGATACAATCAAAATGTTCAGTCTTAAAATGGCCTAGATTACCACTAGAGATTAAAGACCCTAATCTAGAGGTAGAAAGATGACCCAACTGAGAGTGCCATATATGAGAAGTGATAGCACTAGCAACAGGCTTTGAAGGAAGATTTACTAAAGCAAGCTTAAATAACTATCCAACGTTAATCCTTTTCCTAAAGAACTTGCCCATTTATGGATCTTGTACAATGCAATCACAACTCGAAAAGAATAAGTTAACACCAAGTTCATAGAGTTATCCAATAGAAATAAGATTTAATGAGATTTTGAGAACAAAAAAGTTTTCATGTAAATGTAATTTAGGTGTGTGAATAGCACCTATACGTTGTACATGCATAGTTGAATTATTAGTAGTGTGAACAATATGTGGAATAGATGGTATTGTCAAAAATTCAAGATTGGAAGAATCAAAGGTCATATGATTACAACAGGTAGAATTGAGATACCAGAAATTTTAGGTTTTTAATGTAACAAATAAGGTAGAGGAGGAGACTCCACCAATTTCTGGTTAAAGTTGTCAAAGAAGGGTATATAGGTCCTTTAAAGAGAATTTGGGAGAGGTGCTTTTTGTTGACCTCCCAGTGGCAGCAATAGTAATGGAAGCAGGCTGGAGAGACTTGGACGAATTTCCTTGCCCAGAGTTCTGTTTGATTCGTTTAATACATTTGTAGATATGAGGTTTGGGCTTTTTGCAGTAGGTATAAGATTCTTTATAAAACTTCTTACCTGAGTTATAAGAAGTTTGAAAAGAGGTATAAGTTGCAAGAATAACATCAGTGGATGAGACAGATTTTTCCATACGGAGCATATTGAGGCAACTTTCCTCTAAGATGAGCTCTTTAATGACAGTGTCAAGAATGGGTAAAGTTACTTCATGAAGAATAGAGTTATGAATATGTTCAAATTCATCCTTGAGAGTCATTATTCGATGCCATATATGTTGACGATCTTAAAGATTTGTATAGATTGTAGTAGCATTAGGACTAAGCGAAACATGATTTCCAAGTGCTAACTGCTCCCAAAGTTCTTGTAATTCAAACACATAATTATGTATTATTTGTCTAGGTTGTTTTTGCATACGATGAAGTCTCTTATAAAATTGAAATTAATGAACATCATTTGATACCGAATAAATTTTTTTACAAAATTCCATACCTCCTTGGTTGTGTCAAAACTTTGAAAGTCAAGTTTAACGTCTTTGGCACATGTATTTCAAAACCATGTTAAGATTTGATGGTTTATTTTATTCTATGCCATCAATCGTTTAGTAAATACATTAATGTCTTCATCTTTCTTTTGAGTGGATTTAGGTATTTCTCTAGTAAAAATATGCCAAAGGAGTCTCCCCTTAAGAAAGATACATATTTCCCCAGCCCAAAGATCATATTTGGAACTATTAAAGATGATATTAACAGGATTGGGAATGTATTTGGGAAGTTTAAAGGCATCCATAATGAAATAAGATAATAAAATAGAAGAAAACTTGCTTATAAAGATGGAATTTGATTATTCTAACCTTATAATTCGATTCAGAACATAGAAAAACCTTAAGAATTGACCTAGTTTATAAAACCCAAATAAAAATATACTAAATAATGTGGAAAAATTATCAATCAAGTCTTTTTTTAAACTAAATTAAACCAGTGGGTTTGAACCAAACTAAGGAAGATAAGACACGTGGATAAATTAGGTAGCAACATATGTATAACTAACGTGTAAATATTTGTTGAGATGGCAATGGGTTGGTAATGATGTTGAAGCTGACATGGCAAATGACGTGGGTGATGATGGGGTAATGACTAAGATGTTGGATTACATGGCGAATGACATGGGTGATGACGTGGTAATGACTAAGATCTTGAATTATATGGTGGATGACATGTTAGATGGTGTTTATTCCACCTCAGTGAATAAACAACATCATTTTGCTTGGAAGCTAAATGACGTTATTTAGATCATCTTCTTCCTCCAAACACCTGTAACTAGGGTTTTAGAGTCCACCAACTTTTGTTAGCACGTGACAGTATGTGGAGAGGCTTTTGGAGATGATTTTTGCACCATTGTAATCTACTCAAGAAGAAGAACAATTAGGTATATGAAAGTTATTTTTGGAGTAGATTTAGAAACCCAGAATACGAGAGCAGAATGTTGTGAGAAAGAATGAAGAAGGCTTCATAATTTGACTCCTTTTGTTATAAAAGAGACTCTGATACCATGTAAGAATAGAGAACAAAGAAGAAATGGTGAAATGCTTTCTATATTTATGTGTGTCTATAATATATGTACATCCACTATTTATACAATCTAGGTGACTCCAACTAAAGAAACAAATCAGCCAAATAATTACAGTATTAATATATATGATTCTATGAGAAAGTGAAGGATAAATATAATTTGATATTTGACTTTCAAAGATTTTATTAATTCATTCCATTCCATGACATAATTTTTCATTTTCCAAGCGAAAGATACAACCTCTTCCCAACAAGTAATGTCATAACCAAATGGTGCACTGAAGTGTAAAAGGATTATTTAATCAATCTTCATGCTTCTTTTAGAGCATTCGGCCTAGAATGCATATGCTTGAAATTTATGGGTTTAAACTCATTATTATTGTGTGCAAATTTTTAGTCAAAGATATACATACACTTACCATCATTCTATTTGGTGTAATTGTACTTAAAAAGTGCTTTAATACATCACGACCAAACTTATTAGCATCCTTTAGCTATAACTAATAAATGTTAATTGATAACTACTAGCATAAGCTTTAGAGGATAATTAATAATGTTAAATACCAATCATTATTAATTGCAACTAATTGTTAGTTGATATAAATCATCGTATTTAACAAACAATGACCTTGTGAATATTACTAATCCAATATAAAAATAATAAAAACATATTTGTACATCACTACAAATTAGTTATACCAAATTATGTCAATTGTAAATTTATGAATTGTGTGATGGTGTGTGGTAAATGTTGGTGAATTTGATTTAATTAATACTGAATTTTTTTATTATGGTTTGTTCTTAGTGTTATAGCCATTTATTTTAGAATTATGACTTTTAATCAATTTCTATCATCTTTAGGAGGTAAATCTTTAATCTTATTAGTTTGAGTTGGGTTCAATGGTAGGAATGATTTCTCTCTCTAAACTCCCTATCTTCTTCTAACCTTTCCTTATACTGCCTTTGACTTCTATGGCTTTAAGTGACCTTCGTAGAACTTTTGCTATAACATATCTAGTCATTTTTTCTTTGCTTATTTTAAGGTCTATTTCCCTTTTCTAAGCTTTACTTTTTTTAGGCTACTCCTTGATCCTAATGTGTGTTCTCTTTAGGTTCCCGTTCTTCTACTTTGCCTTATTTTCTCAACTCCTTACTTCTTTTTCTATTCTCCTCTAATTTGTGATGACTCATTATCCCCCTTTTCTATTGTCCCCAATTTTGCCCCTAGTTTTCTTTTCTTGTTTTGCTTTTTGCCTTTCTCATGTTTCTTTATTATTCTTTTTAGTAACAATATTTTAAACTATTTTAAACTCAATTTTTTTTCTTTTTTAGCAATATGTCAATTCCTTATTCCCCTTGAACTAGAACTTGAAACTAGACCTTACTAGTTTTCCTCCATTTCTTTCCCTCACCATTGGTGTTTTTGCTCAAGTTATTCAATCCCCTTCTCTAGTTTCTTTTACCTCTATGTAGTTGAGTCTAGCATGTTGTATGCCAGATTGACCAGATGATATTCAGATCCTTTGCATCTTCTGGTTCCCTTGTTATGTTGAACCTATGAATTGCGATTCTTTGATGAATCATGTTTTTCTTGTTAGCCATGATTGATGAGTTCACAGGATACCCAACTGAGGGGGTATATACCCAGACCATGTGCACATTGGTAACCCGCCGGTGATGGGTTAGATCCGGGTCCTACCTGGAGAGGGCAGGCCTCCAGGGGCAAAGGTAGGCCAACCTTGTCTAGAACCAAGAAAAAAAAGGGAGATATATGCCGTACTAGCATGCCTCTGTCTCTTCCTAAGAAATTCAGAAAATCATAACTTAGAAATGAGAAAGCTTAGAATTAGGAATCCTATAGAACCCAAAATTTAGAAAAGAACACAGAACCTAGAAAAGAATTCAGAAACCAGATTCATGTTTTTTTTTTGTTTCTAAACAATTTATATTGAGCGTTATTATTGATATTCATGTGATTGCCGCATTTGATATTACTACCGGGTTATCCATTGATGCCATATATTGTTGCTTA
>JAOTAY010000008.1:17789871-17804939 GCA_025629805.1 Erythroxylum baracoense
TGTGAGAATTGCAGATTTGGGTCCTTACTTCTTACAACCTATTAAGCAGGTATAAGGATTAACCAGACAAACGAATATGTCACGTCGGATTTTCAGTAGAATATAGAAAAGTTAGGCTTACTACGGGTTTTAGTGGCATTAAGCCTACCCATTCCCTAGTGCCAACACGGCCCAAAAAGGGCGGATTGTGTCAATATTTTTAATTTGTCCAACAATCACACATGATTGAACACCCATAATTAACCCAGTCATTCTTCTTTCATCCAAATAAGTTTTAATTTCATAGACAAAGCTACTTAAAAGCTTACCTCTATGGTCATCAATAGAAGGAGCTTCATATCCCTGACCGTAAGAGGATATATCATCCACCATAGGCTGATAATAATAAGATTGGGAAGCATTACATTCTATACCTGAATCATACCACTATCTAGCCATTGACACATCTACATTATGAGCTGCTTCTTTTGATTATAGGGCATTATGAATTGAAGGTTGAGCTTCAGTAACTGTTCGTAGTGCACAAAAAATTTTGACACTTGTCTTCTTGTTTTCCTAAGAACAAGTCCAGGTGCAACATTCAGTTCTGGTTAGGTAGGAACATGACTATCTTCAACATTTCCACTATCATCTTGAACATCAACAAACGAGCTTCCACTACCAATTTCATAATTCAATCTCTCCCTTATATCTTTCTCGTGCTGATACTCTTCAAGCAAAGTCTCCATTTGCCATTTCACATCATGACTCACTTTTTACAAGATTCCATATCTCCTTTAACCCTAGCTAACTGCTTTTTTAATATGGTGATTCCTCCATCTTTCAAATGCTTGTTACAAAACAAGCAAATAATATTTTTCTTCATACTGGGGACCAATGTAGCATGAGCCCAAGCTTGGATCATTGTATCTTCCTAAAGTGGTTGAATTATCAAGAATACTTCAACTTCTTTCCATTTATTTGTAAAAATAAATGAAGACATATATCAAAATAAAAAACTCATAATTTCATTATCAACTACTATCACAAAATATGTATTGTTTAACTCAAAAGTCCAAACTAACACAATTACACAATACACATATATATCTTGTATAATATAACTCATTTTGTATGATTACATCATACACAATTCAATTTCAATTAAAAAACCAACAACAACACGCATAATTACACAATACACATATACATCTTATATAATATAACTCATTTTGTATGATTACATCATACACAATTCAATTTCATCCAACACAATTCACCAACAAGTCAAAAACCAACAATTCAAGTATTCAACATACACAATTACACAATACACATGTCCATCTTATATAATATAACTCAGTTTGTATGATTACATCATTCAACCATAAACTAAAGACAAAGACTCACAACTATAACACATTTAACTTCAACCATGACTCACAGCTATACGTTTACAACTTACTTTATGTAATCTCATAATTAAACTATAAACTAATATATTTTGTTTACTTATACAATTCAATTTATAATGCTTATAATTAGTTTGACTTGTTAACTAATTTTAATCAATATTGTTACTAAAATCCTAATTCCTAACTTTGATTTAACAATCTTTCATTTACCAATTTTAGTCAACATTTTTAGTTTCTTACTCAAATTTTCAACGCATTAATTTTCTTTATAAATTTATAATGTCTAAACTATATTGAAATTGAACCAACTCATATAAACAATTCCAATTTTTACAATGCATTAATTTTCTTCATAAATTGAAAATGCCTAAATTACATTAAAATTTCTTAACTCATATAAACAATTCCAACTTTTAAACCTAAATTTCTCAACTCACACAAACAATTCCAACAATTCCAACCATTACAAAACACACATACGCAACCAAATATAATGTAATTACTATTCAGAGAAAAAAACACACCAATAAATCAGAAATGCAATTAAAATTTGGGTTGGTTCATTTCAGTTCAGGTTAGGTCGATTTGCATCTAGATTTGAAAATTTGAAATTTTAGATTTGCCGATTCTACTGCACTCTACACTCTACATGTATTGTGCATGACAATGGATGATTGGAAGTGGTGATTGGAGAGTAATGTTTGGCTAGTGGTGGCGTGTTGCACACAAAAGAGTGGAGAGTAGCTGGAGAGAGAGAGACGGAACTGGAGAAAGAGGCAATGGTAGAGAGTCACTTGGGAGGAGAGTCATTGGAGAAGAGAACCAAGAGAGAGAGAGTGAATGAGTGAGAGAGAAGTGTGAAAGAGAGAGTGAGAGGTAGTAGAGTAAGTAGCAACATCAGGTGTTTTAATGGAATTTTTTTCACAAAATAGTCTACAAATTTAAAGTTACAGGTCAATACTGACTAGTACCATGTGAAATCGTTGGTGCTAACTAATACCAATGATTGGTACTTATATACCCACTTTTGTACCTTTTTTGCTAGTATAGTACCTTCTAGTCGGTATTGACTGGTATAATACGAAACACATAGTATTGCTACATCTACCCTAAAGAGAATAAATTATGTAAGAGTATATGTTTTAATGGAGAATAACCAAGAACTAACTAAATTTATTCCTCTAACAAGGCTTAATAAAGATGGTGAGTTGTATGAGGATGCAATTGTGGTAACCTATTAACAGAAACCATAACCACATCACCAAAGGAAAAGATGGAACTAATTGGCAGAACATTTCAATCAGGGTATTATTATGAATTGATGGGCATCACCAACTTTGAGACCACTATAAAGGAATCAAATCGGGACAACCAAATTACAGAATCCTTAATGCAAACTAAGGACAACATCTCTAAATCAACTCTTGTTGGACATGCTCGAACTATTGCTAACACACCTCAAGATATTCCTACTTTTCAAACCACTATTTATGGGGTAATGGAACTCCCTACTCTTATTTCTTTAAAGGAAACTCAAGTCACTTCTTCCCCTATTAAATACCCTTCACCTAACAAATATGATTCATCTTTGGTAATAAAGGACCCATCTTTTGGTATAAAATAGGCTAAGGAACAAAGAAGTTATTTCATCCCTATTGTTAAAAGAAAATCTAATAAAAGGAATAATAGCTTATACTCTAAATTTCCTTATAAATGAACTTCATTTTTTGGAATGTGAGAGGGCTTAATAACTCTTAAAGGAAATTCTTACTTATAGGTTATCTCTATGTAATAAAACCTACCCGATTAGGTCTTTTGGAAGATAAATTGAAGGAGAGGAATTACAAACAACTTGGATATTCTAATACCAAATGGGCCATAATCTCTAACCATAATGCCCACTATTTTGGGAGAATAGTAGTTGTTTATGTCCAAGAGAAATTAAAGCTATATAATTATATCATTATAGAGCAACTTATCCATTTGGAATTATGCTTTTGCAAGATAATTCTTGCTTTTATATCTCATTTATTTATGCTTCCAATTTTTCTTTTCAAAGGATTGCTCTTTAGAGAAAATCATAGGATATCTTTAAATTAACATCTAAGGCCCCTAAATGGTGATTGGAGATTTCAACATCATCGTGCACAAAATGAGGATTGCCATAAGAACTATTCAGATGAGCTTTTTAAGTGCACTTCTAGTATAGAACTTACAAACCTTAAGATGAAGGGGAATTTCTTCATATGGAGCTACAAGTAACAAAATAGATGGTTTCACAAGGAGGAGCTGGGTAAGGTTATGGTCAATTCATAGTGGATGACCTTAGTTCCTAAAAGTAAATTAGTGTTTAATAATCCACTCTTTTTATATTACTCACTTATTCCCATCTAAAATATATTGCCAAGCATAAAGCTATGTTTCTCTTTCACATTCAACAATCATTTGGTAAATGATAAAAGGTTTGGAGGAGCTATCAATAAATACTTAAGCTTTTATATTTAGCGGTCCCAATCTTTTTTATGTGTTGGTAAACTTAGGAGAATCAAAGAGGAGCTCAAAATCCTCAAACAAACGGTATTCAACAATCCTCAATTAGTTATGAATGAGGCTAAACTCTATATATATGGTAGAATTCAGGGGAACAGTATACTACAACTATAACCTATGCTCTACTAACCCTGAATCTATTAATCAATTCAATATGATTATTCTACTTATTTATAGAATAAGGTCCTTAAAAGAATTCAATTAGCAATCTCTTTCACAAACTAGTTTGGAATTTTTTCATGGATAACTCAAAGAAAGTGGAACAATTGATAGGAATATATCTCCTTTAAGATCTCTTTTGGAAGAATGGTTTATAAGATTTGGAAGGAAAGGAGCATTAGAATTTTTCAATGCAAACAAAAAGCATTGACATATACTTATGGAGCTATTAGCATGGTTAAGAGAAAATTTTATGGTTCTTAATTTATATACTCTCTCAAACAGTGGTTTAAAGATAACTCAAGAGATTAGGTTTACTTATCATGTTATAGCATCAAGTGCTCCAATGGTTAATTTTGCATCTTTTTATTTTGGTCATCTAAAGTAACTACCAAGATTGCTTATACTTTAACTTGTATTAGGTTAATAGCTTTATGATACGCTTTCATCTTAATTCTTCTCATTTTGGTCCTTGAAGGTAATTATAACCTCTAAATGCACTTGGAGAGAATGACAGACCAAATATACAATAAAATTATAAAATATCAAGCAAAATACATTAAATATGGGTGTATAAATATAGTCAAATATGCATTTATCAATAATACTTAAATTTCTTCAAAAATTTTTAAAACTTGTAAAAACTTTTAGACATCTTTACTTGATGATCTCAAAACTTGAAACATGTTCAAATATCAACTTCAAGTCTTGTCCTTTCACATTTAACTTAAAGAATCAACTTTGAACTTTTTTTTAAATCATACTTTGACTTGCAACTTTATGTTTTAATATCATATATAAAGACTCAAAACATGTTAGTTATATATTATTTTGTTAGCATTAAAATTATGACTTTTCAGCTTATCAAATTCAATAAATACCATTCATCATCTAAATATAGGATCTTATGCTTTGTGAATGCATATTTACATCAAAGATTAAATTATAAATATTGAAATGCTTATTTAAATTTTTCTGAAGAGAATATGATTTCCTATATTATATAATTAGATGGTTATATTTAGGCTCAACCTCGTTAATTGCTTTATAGTTAGCTAATATATCACTTCAATGTTCAAAGAATTTAATACACAAAAATTGAGAATAAGAAATGAAAAAGAACTATATATTAGAAATAAAGACTAAAAAAAGGATGCTTTAGGATGAAAAAAAAGTTCTAAAGAAAGCATTTTAGTGAAGAGACATTTTCTAGGTAGAGATATATACTTTTCAAACTATTTATTTTCAATCCACTATTCATTTTTCTTGTATTCCATTATCAAATATGATATTCAATCAAAGGAAACATGTAAATTGCCTTAAATGTGACATTGTGAATATCGTATCGAAGTTCATCCTAATTTTGACATTATTACGATATAGTATTAATATCAGTCAATATAGGATATTATTTTAAATATTTTTTACTAAATTATAAAATAGTCTCTTAATTTCGAATGGTCAAAATTTAGTGTTTTATTATAAAATTTATTATTTAGAAGGTAAAACCCATACAAAACACTTTTAACGACCTAACATTAACAACTTGAATAATCAAATTGTATTAATCCTAACTTATATTGGTAACTAATATTAAATTATCAAATATTTTTTATTTAACAATAAAATTAGATGGTAAAAACCTAAATTAAAAAGCTAAAATGACCTCATATCTTATAAAATAAATTAAACCTGCATGCCTATATAGAAATCTAAAAACAAGGGTGGACTTTCAAAAATTATGCCCCTGTTTTATTCTATTTGTTTGTTATACTTAAATTAATTTAGATGCTTATGTTATATAATTAAAGTTGATAGATGATGACAAATAAATAGAGAAAGCTTGGATAATAAATTAAACACAAATATTAGAATTAAAAAAGAAATATCATTGTATAAAAAAATTATACCCTATTATTTGATTAAAATTGAATAATATTTCAAATTTTGATTCAATAATTCTATTTATTAAAAAATTATATTAAATTTTTTTAAAAATATTTAAACATAATATATATTTCTTTTTTTTAATTTAGTCCTTAATGTTTCTGTTTTTATTCATGGAGCTCTGAAAGATAGATTTCCCTTTCAGTAGTAGAATTTTTATGTTTTACAACATAAAATTAATTAAACTACCATTTATTCATGGAACGGAAGAACTTTTAGCATCGGCTACAATCATTCATTGCCAATTGAGTAAACCTAAAGAGTAAAGACGAACATTAAGTACTTGACATCGTGTAGATTGTTTCCCGAAATTCTTATAACAATAGATGCAGCTTCAAAGCGTGTTGAGAAAATTGTAACCTTGAGCAACTAAGGCTAGCTACAGCCATACACTTTAGCAGTTATAAGGCAAAGGCCAATCTTTACTGCCCACATCAAGCAGTGAGCTTCTAGCCAGCCACCTATCCTCTCCCCGTGAAACCCTTTTGAGAGTAGCGTTTATTACTACATAGATTTAGTAAGATCTTTCTAAAACTGACCAAGAAATCACCTGAAGATCCCGAAGAACCTTTAAAACTTGTCACTTCTGCTGTTGAGTAGCAGAACAACTCAAGGAAGAAGTGAGGGCGTCTAGATTTAACCTTTTCAACAGCGTCATCTTTCGTTTGAAGGTGATTCTGGTGGCTTCCGGCCTCCACACCATAATCTGCTTCCTCATAATTCCGTTCTTTCGCTTCGTATGTACTTGAACGTGATAATGAGCTACAAAAATATTAAAAAGAAATTAAAAGATAAGTACTAGATTCAAGTGGAGATAGCAGGGAGCTGCAGGGGTAACTAAAAACGCTATCAGTAATTCTTGAAAAAGTAGCACATCTCTCTCAGCTGAATGTAAAACAATATGCAAATGCATGAGTTAACTTAAAAAAAATCATAAGGAGTCATGTTGATTATCAAAGTTGAAGAGCATGCCGTGAGGTTCGTACTTCTTAGGATGTTCTGAGGCAGTTGTCCTTTTCATTTGTCGCTTCTTCCTTGGAATATTGTAGTTTGTTGAGAGGTGGCGAATGAATTGAAGCTGCGGGTAGGAAAAACGTTACAAACTCGTGGTTGGAACTTGGAGAGTATTTCTACTAACTTGGATTCATTTTACAACATGCGCAAGCATTTTTCAAGTGAAAAATACTCTACTTAAAGTTCCTTGCATTAGCAAACATCCTGAAATTATCAAAATCACATCACATGCATCTGTTAGAGCTCAAGCACATACTGAGTCCAATATTTTGCTTCCACAAGACCATTATCTGGAAATTGATGATGATGATAAAGTACGACAAGTCCATAGATGAGTCTCGAATACGAGAGGAATTGGCAGCAGCATAATCTTCAACCTTACTTTTAACTGACTTAAAAGCTCAAAAGTTGACAGTAAAGAGTTCTAAAACATCTGAGCATAGTCCACTGGAGAGGCAGAACAACGAAAATCCTAACCAAGAACGTAGTGAAAAACAGAGACGAGCAAAGTGAGAAAAAGTGGCGTGCAAACCTGATCACCATCCTTGATGCCATAAATTTTGATGTAATGGGTGTCAGTAAGAAGCTTCTGACCATCATAGCACAAGCAGAAATCTCCCCATACTTGCGACCTACTCCATCCACATTCAATTAAGAGACTGAGAATTTCCCCTTTCTCCGGAAACAAAAAGCTTAATGACAGGCATTGAATGAAATTGATGGGATCGATTCAATTGGATTCTAATATACTGTCAAAAAGAACAAACAATAATTATTGTTATACCACGAGATCTTTCCAGGACCCTTTCTAGGCAAGTGACTGAAGACAGCCTCCACCGCCAACTTCATTTCTGCAATAGTAGCTGACTTCATAACTTGAATTTCTGAAATATTTAAACTAAAATTAACTCCAATATCTCTCAGAAACCAAACAACAGAGACATTAAAAATGGTTAAAAATATAAAGCTATCGAAGTCAAATACCAAAAGAGGAGCCATCCAATTTGAGAACTGTAAGCGTCATTGGCACCACGGGGAGCTTACTATAAGAAAAACTCTTTCGAGCACGTCCTTCGATGCCCAAAAAAGGGGAGGACGGCGCGGAATAGGACCGCCGGCGGGCAAATGTCGAAACAAGTTCTTCCATTCTCATCATGTAATGGAGAGATCTAATCCAATTCTATTGTAAGACCTGTGGCCGCAACTATCCCATTAATTAAAGACGAAGATACTTGAGCTAGGAGACACGCATCCAAACTGAAAGCCAAGCATTCAAGTTGCGTTTTGGAGGGAGCTTGTGTCGGGGGGAAGATTCCTGGATTGCATGACTTTGAGGAGAGACCGGCACAAAAAGTCGACAGTTAGCCATGTCTTATAATACGGAGGGAATAGACTGTACGCCTCCCATCAAACAGATCAACTTTTGTTAGCTCATTTTACTGCACATCTACTGGTATTGCTGTCGCCTACGTTAAATTAATTCCAACTCTAGCAATGAAAATATAATTAGTAAAGAGTTGAGATCGTTCCCATGAGAAACTTTAACGGAAAATGTTAAACAAGTTGATACGAAATGAGAGGGTTTTGGTTTAACGTAATTTAAAAGAAATTAAAATGGCTGAAATTAAATTAACGTAATTTAAATAAAATTAAAATGGCTGAATTTAAAAATAACAAAACTATTCAAATTTGTAAATTCAGTAAACAAACCTTGATTTCGGGTTATTGACGTTATCAAATCTATTAACAAATAATCATTGGGGTTGTTTTCTCTTAAGATTAAATAAGTAGAAACATATATTCTAAACATTCTTACTAATCAACAACTTAGATATGATCTTAAGTTTAATTGATTAATAGCATTAAGAACTAAGAAACTAATGAACAAGACAACACATGTACGACATGCATTTAATCTCGTTAAGCGTCTTCTTAGAATTTCCAACTCTAACGTAAATATGACAATCCTAATTGCTACTTGTGATTAGCAAGATTGAACGTCATATCTACCAATCTAGCTATAAATTAAACACATTAGTTCCTAGTTGCACACCCTAAAAATCAATCAATTCAATCATGAAAAATAAATCGGAAGATACTTAATATTTATCAATGAAAGAAACTTTTATTTAGAATCTCATCATACTAGATGATATCGAGGTTCCCTTCAACCAAGAAGAACAGTTTAGCTATTTATAACAAAAGTGAGAGAAAATGGGATAAAAACAAGAGATAAGGTCTCCATCTCTGGTCCTTTATAAAAAAGTATGAAAATTCTAGCCTAAAAACAAGAAAAACCAAAAAGGGAACTTCTGCAAAAAAGATGAAAAACACAGCAACTGCCTCTGCGTGGATAGTAAAAATCCGTGAACAGTTAATGTTTTTAAGCCTTTTTGATCCTCTCTCTCTTCCATCTTCTTGTAATCTTCAGCAGATATCATATTCCAGATCTTCAGGTCGTAAATCTCCATCCATAAGGCAACATTTGAATTTCAAAATTATAAAAAAATATTGAATGTATCGAATCTGATTTAAAATCAGATCTACAGAAAATCCTTTCCCTTGTATATGCCCACGCTTAGTAATCTATTTTTCTGCCAGTTGAGAATTCGACTTGTCTTCCTTTTAATTCCATCTTTTGGTTCAATTTCATCTTCTATGTCTTGAAAATCACTTGAGAATAATTTAGAAACAAGTCCATCAATTTCGCACAATAATTTCAACAAATTAAAAAAATTTATCCCAAAATTAGTACAAAATTGACAACTTAACATTTACATTATCTATTAAACTTCAAACGAATGTAGTTACTGGTTTGGTTTGATCTTTTTAATCAAATAAGTTATGGTGTTTACGGAGATTGACATAGATGATTGGCTGCAAATAGGTCTCTTTTGTTACGAAATCATGGTAGAATCCGATCTTGTGCGTATAGCACAACGAAATAAATATGAAATTGTTTTTATAAAATTTGATTTTCTAAAAGCAGATATCACTTAAATTATATAACATAATCAACATATAACATATAATAAAACATGATTCATAATTCATACCTTATTTCAAATATTGATTATTTTCTTATCGTTTCCTTCAAACTATTTCTAAATTGGCTCATCTCAACCATCATTTCCGTATATGTGTCCGGTCTTTAACAGTATCTACAAAATGTGTCGAGAGAATTCTACAATTATTGTAAAGAGGTTTATGCAGTAAATACTAATTGTTAGAGCCTAAGCTGATTTATAATAGATTTTGAACATAATAATTTTTTAAAAAATATTAATGTCTAAGTATGATCCAGTATCTTATATTGATCCTTATTTATTAAATATATCATATTTAACCATAAAATTTCTCAAACTTTACAATCAACCCAAACTTGATTAAAGACCTTTTTTTAAACTCATTCTTCGTGTGTGACCTATTAGATCCCAAATATATTGGCAATAGATATAAGTTATAACTCAAAATCATATTTAAAATAAGACAAATTAAACTTCTTTAATTTATCTTTAATTTTATAATTAAAGAATTTATGTCTATGAATTAAGATTAACGTCTAGCAATACATCATAACCATCTAATTATTTAGGAATATTAAAGTGGTTTCGACAAATCTTACTATACATAAACTTTTTGTATAATTCAATCATCTCATCATACAAAGTTTCAAATACAAGTAGAGCATGAAAATAATGTCAACTCTATTTGAGTCTAATCATGTTAGTTCCCCACCATTGATAATTGTTTCAAATAATGATATTTGAAACATATTTTCAAAATGTCATTCTACCTTAGCCAAAGATTTTTTAAACTATACTAATCGAGAACAACAAAATATTCTCCCTAATTACTTTAAGGTGACAAATCCTACATTAATCACTCAACTACTTTCATATAATTCATGTTATATCTAATGACTACCAATTGAGTTATCCTTAACTAGAATAGGTCATAAGTAATACTAAAATATAACAATACTTATATGAGATATTTTGGAGATCTTAAGTCAAATGATCATTTATACAACCATCACAATTAGAATTTCCGTAGGCATACAAGTATTGTTCTAAATGGAATTTTCATCTTGGATCAGTTGAGTGAACTGATTCTCTAACAAGCACCCACATGTTTGCTTAAGTACCTCCATATTTTAGTCTATGAGATCGACTACTTCTTTCATAAGGAAGAAACATAACGTATGTTATTATTTTTAGCTGTATTAATGCCCAATTTTAATAAAACAATAACAATGGACAATTTAGAGATAACATCTAAATACAACATGAATCTCATAATTATGATATCATCATAATTTCATTTTCAATGTATATTTATCTCATGGACATTATCTTTTATGCCTAAATATATATAATATAAAGAATGTCTGTAAATAATTATATCACTAAATTACAACCAATGGATTAGGTGTAGGGCATAAACTAATAATCTCCCACTTACACTAAGCCAAATGTTTAAGTATCTTATACCATATCTCTATATGATGATCATACTATTGCTGGGAAAGTAGTTTAATAAGAGAATTCTACATGATTCTCTATAGTGAGTATAGTTGAGCAAGTTTTATATAACAATAAAACTCTTAATACTGTAAGTATACGAATTGTTTCATGTAGTATCAAGGGTATCATTCCAACAAGGACTATATACACCTAAATAATTTGAATCGAACTTTGTATAAGGTACTAAGAATTTGATTTGAATTAAAATAAGTAACAAAAAATAAAAAAATAATAAAATGAAACAAATAAGCAAATAAATAATTGATCTGCTAATAAAATTGAGATTGATCAAAGTTGAACACTTGGAAACTATTCTATCCTTATTTTGTTTTCCTTAATTTTGTTAATTCAATTTATGATTGATCTAAGATTTCTTAAGGTATTGGTTACTCTCTCTAAAGATCTAATCAAGTAACCCTAATTAAATTCGATATTTATAAATTTGTAATCTTTAGATTCACAAAACTAGTCCTAAGTTAGCCAATTAGATCTGAAGCAATCCTAAGATAATTAATTTCACAATTAAGATGTCTCTTCAATTTTTGTTAAAAAGAAAATTGTGGGTCTATTAAGTTGCCAACCTTCATTGCACACCTTAACACTAATTACTTGACTCACTCTCTCCATTTGTTATCAAGTATATGCACGATAATTATCACAAATATTCAAAGATATGTTGAAATTAACAATAATTGTAGTTCACAAAATAATTTCAGATAATTGCTAATCTAGATTTAGAAATCCATAAACATGTTATACATCATAAAAATCTGAATACATATCAAGGACTATAAATAAAATAAAGGGAAAAGAGTAAAAACTATTTGAAGCCTTGATATGGAATGCTGGAATTTCCTCAAGCTCTTCTTGATCTCTATTTTGATCTACTTTGATATAGTGATTGCTACCTCTTTTTGGTGTTTTTCATGTTCTTTTATAGTGCATTAGTCTAAGGTTGTGTATAGGGTTTCCCCACTTTGTTCAATGTAAAAAATAGCCTTGAAACTTAAAACATGAAAAAAAAGTTGCTCCTGGAATGCCTCACGTTGTTCATCCTTTTCTATCACGATAGTGCCTCCTGTCATAATCATAACAGAGAGCTATGCAATCCCATCCAACGATTGTCATGATCATGACATTGTGCACGATCGTGATATCCTTTATGCATCCTACATGTTCTTAATTCTTTAATTTCTTGATTTCTAGCACTCATAAACACATCAAACACCTCTTGAAATATAAAATTAAGATATTCACGCTTTAAACCACACAAACACTTAAAATATATACAAACACTAACATTTACACAATTATAAGCCTATATATATGATAATCATCTTTAAAACACTTAAAAACACATTAAAACACCTAGAAAAAAATACTAAGATCTACACCTCTCAAATATTTGCTTAAATATTACAATTTTTATCTCAATTATCATCATAATTAAAAGAAAATACCAGAATATGTACTTGGATCTTTGAAGAGACCTTAGCTCCTTTACATCCCAATGGCTATAATGTTCTCAGATATATTTTTTCTAAATAATACAAGGAACTACACCCAGTATATTAAAGAGTTTGCTGATCAAATTAATCATTTCCACTAAATGAAAATGTATTATAGCTTGATTAGTAATTAATGTTACATTGGAACCTTTCTAATCTCTTAATAATACTTTTTAAATAAAGTATACCTTAATCAAGATTTACTTCTAATGTTAATATCCATATAACCTTTAACTCAAATATAAACTCATACTTAGAATAATGGATATATTTAATACTTAATAAGTATGAGATATCTCAAATGCTAAACACCTTTAGTACATTATCTATGTACTTAAATTTTGAATAGATAAATAACTTTCTTGTCTATCTCTGTTAAGTTGTTATCTTTTTATATCTAATATGAATTGTTCTTGGAAAACTATATTTTTAATAATTAAAAAGACAAATTATTGTTCTCTCTATGAGTAATATGTCTTTATATCCTGTTATTGAAGAGGATAATTATACTCCTACTAATCTTTTTGTAGATGTCATAAATTCATAATCATCGCCAGAAAAAACTCTTTGAATTCATCATAAAACTATTCTCTTACTAATCTTTTTATAAACATGATAAATTCACAACCATCGCCTAAAAAAAAAACTCTTTGAATTCACCATAAAACTTAATCTTTCAATATCTTGAAGCTTTTAACTATTCATCACATGTATCAACAAAGGAACTATTTCTATTTGGATGTACTGATATGAGCTTTGAACTTTTCAAATTTCCTCCTACTCCCTCTACTTAACTTGAGAATGGTTCTCCTATAAGCATACATTGAAATAAACATTTTTTTCACTAGGATTTCTAAGATTATATTCAAACTTTTGGATATCTTATAAACTTATATTATCCAATTCAGTTATAAACTTACTAGATAATAAATGCTTTAGCAAAGTATCATATCTCATAATCATTAACTTTGACCTTTTCAAAGTCTTATAGTTTCATATCTAATTGAAATCTTGTTAATTGATTTAATTGGAACTTTTGAAAGTAAGTCGTAGTACTACATATAGCTATAGAAGAAATAAACATTTTATTATACAATATCTCATATTGTATTTTCCTCTTTATACAAGTCTATAGTCTTGTAGAATTTGGTTGTGGAGATATTCATTAGATAATCTTATTCCTTATAGACAATTAAAAATTTATATCTCATTACGTCGATCTCATTGAAGTGCTTCATCATTTTTAATACTTAATTTCTACTTAAAATTTATTTCATTAATAGATATGATTGTATTATAAAAAGACATTAGTAATATAATGAAATACAGTCATCATCCTTTTATAAATAGTTATTACATCCAACACAACACATATATAAGATTTGAGAATTTAGTACCATCATCATTCTTTCACTAAAGATTGATTTGGTTTTTCTTTAACCTAATAATTTTCATAAGTTTCATACGATTTATAATTAAAAGAATACATTTATCCTTGTACGTAACATATGATTTTCATTATATTGATTTAACTAACATGATAGAAAGGATAGTCTTAGTTATCCAACTTTGTATTCTTGCCACTTATGTTAAACATAAGTCTCTTTGATTCATCATATTCAAACTATTTCTATAAACCTGGATCAACTAACTTTACTCAACAATCTATTTTTTTATTATGCCTTGAACATTGTAATAATGTTAGATCCATATTCAATATCAAAAACTCAAAAGTATGAATTAGAAATATATATGAACTCTATATCATATCTAGGCAAGAAAAGTCATGTATTCATTTTTCTTATAATAACAACTATTATCATACTATAGCAAATTCCTTCAATTGTAATCCATGTTTATACTTTTAATAGTCTAAATTAAATGAAACAGTTCTGTAACATCCCACTACCATAGGGTACGTACCTAAGCTTTTAGGGACATAACCTACGATAATGGTATGTTGGAGCAAT
>JAOTAY010000008.1:17805039-17816505 GCA_025629805.1 Erythroxylum baracoense
GTCACATTTTCACAAATGCATGAGCATGAGATATGTCTGTCCTAACTTCTCTAATTGGTCTTCTCGTAGACCCGTTTTCCGGATCCGACCCGTTATGTGGGACCGGGATGTTACACTAAATGATCAAATTAATAGATCAACACATATCAAACTATGCCCTAAAATATGATGCAATTTACACTTATCATAAACTTACACACAAAGAGGGCTAATTGTAGTCCTAATCTTTAAGATTGGCAAAGTAGTTCTTCTAGTGCTTTTCCTTCCCTTCCTCTATGACTTTGCTTGAATCACCAAGTGAAAAATAATGGGATAAGAAGGTGAAATGGAGAGGAGAAAAAGCTGAAGATAAGCCATCAAAGTGTTGTCCATTTTCCCTCTTCATATGCCTTTTCATAAATTTTCTAGTCTTAGACATATTTCAATCCCATTGGACCATATATTATAATTCTATTGAACCACATGTTACAATCCCATTGGACCACATGTTACAATTCTATTGGACCATATGTTACAATTCTATTAGACCATATGTTACAATTCTATTGGACACACATGCTTTAATCTTATTGATCCATGAGTTGACTTTAGGAAAATTACACATTGGTCCATCTTCCTTCTTTAATTCCCACATTGACCTATAATCTTATCAATTTATTTCATTCCCCTATGTCTTAAGTTTCTAATGACATGTAATTTGGTTAATTATATCAAGAGTATTAGTAGATTAAACATTTTAGATCTAGAGAAAGGAGTTTCCTAGACTACTAGGATAATTAATAGATTAAATATTCTTAATGAGTTTGATTAAGTTGAATTATAAACATGGAAAAAGTAACGAATTGAACATACTTGTATGTCTTAAGGGAGGACATAGATACCTTAGGTTAATTATTTAACCTTAATTATAAATCTTGCTTGATAATTAAAGTTTCACATAGGTGATGCCCGAAACTCTAGTGTTTATTTATTTTGATTTCTCTTTTTGATATCTAATTGTCTTATTTTCGTTAGTTTTATAGTTTAATTGCTTTCCTTAATTTTTTTTTTACTTTCACTACATTGATTTGCTAGGATTGATAAATTTAGTAGTTATAATCCTGGTAGGATTGTTGCTCTAGAATATCCAAAATTTTTAACATGCTACAATCAATTTTATACACTTGTAAAAATGATCCATTAAAACTCAAGCTAATCTCGTGATATGAAATGAAATTTGACATATTTTCTCAATTTAACCAAATTTGGAACAAAAATGACTCAAAAGTTAATAATCTTTTATAAGTTATTATTGAGCATCAAAACCAAAATTTTGAAATATTCATCATTATCACTAGTTAATATTATTTTATAAAATATCACTAGTTTAATATTTTTGAAATTATTAAATTATTAAAAATTTGAATTGCCAAAGTTGGATTATATAATTTGTTCTATTTTATTTCTTATATTAACTTTTTTATATTCGGAGTTTATCATTATGCGATATGCTTGTTTTGTGTGAAAGTATACCCAAAGTTTTACACTATAATAGTTAGCTTCAAATTTCACCGCCCTATCTTAATTAGAATCGAAATTAAATGAGCTAAAATAATAGTGAAAAATATATAATAAGAATCTAATTAAACATCATAATGTTTTCTTGCATTTAGTTCTTCCACTAAAAAAAGTTTATGTAATACTTTTGTGAAGAACCTAAAAGTTCTTTTTTTTTTTCAAAAGATAAAGAATGTATTGAGCCCCAATCAACAGACTTAACTTGGCTTATAAAATAATCAAGTCTATAATAAAAAATATTATTAAAATTTTAATGCAATTGCTAAGTTCACGTTAAAGCTACTCAACTACTACAATATGCGCTTAAGCAAGTTACCAAAGAGTCTACTACATAGTTAACTAGATTTTATAGGTTGAGTTTCCTTCTAGTTTCTTGAACACTTACTAGTAAAGGGTTACTAGTTCTGCATCATCATGAGCTTCTAACTTGCCAGGTGTTGAGCACAACACCCCTATAATATCAACTTCAACCTTGACTAATTAATTGATTCTCCAAGATAATGCCAATCTTGCAGTACGTTCTTTAATTGCTCTATTGACTATTTGATGCTCTTTGATCTACTGTGTAATCTCCATAATAACTCGTTTCATAGATTTCTCTTTTCCTTTGAAACATCGTCCGTTTCTTTATAGTCTATAGGCACATGCCTAAAATGCTATCAAAAAGACCGCTTTGTCTTCTTTTGAGTTGAACTTGTATGACTGTAGCCAATTAATGAAATCACCATAGCTCCTTCCAAGCATGTCAAGATAGCATAAGGCTTGCATTATCTTCCAAAACTTAAAGGAAAATTTACAACTGAAGAGTAAGTGTTAATTAGTTTTTAGCATGTCTTTATATAGAAAGAACATCTTAGACATATTGAGAAAATTCAATTTTTCGATAGTTGCTAATATATTCCTCCCATCAACCACAAGAACAATGCCACTTTAGGAAAATGGTTAGCATTCCATATAATATCATACCAGTTTAATACCTGTCTTTGACTTCTTAGTACTTACTTGTAGGTGTAGTTTATGAATTTACCTGAGGGATGAAGAGTCCATATATGTATGTCCTTAGTCTTTAAATTTGGGTTATAACCAGGCAGTATATTCTCAAGTTGGGTTAGAACTTTACTCCAATAATTTTCAGTTATCAAAGCTTTAACTTCAGAATTCTTAGGGAACCTACCCTTCAATAAATGTAATATTTAAGAATTAATAAGAGGTCTAACTTCACTTTAGTTATCACAAAATAAGGATGTCAACTCCCCATTTCTCACTTCGCATTTTCCAGACTTGACATTCTATTCCTCAACTTCGTCAGTTGAGCTAGAAACGATGAGAAAGATGACTTTATCTTAACTTCCTACAAATTGTTTTTCTTCTAACAAGTAGGTGTAAATCCAACGTATCTAGATTGAATCTTTATCCTCCAATAAACTCCTTAGCATTACAAGAAAAATTGGTTTTAGATTGATTTTTTGTAGGCAAACAAATTTGGTGATAAAAATTACTAACGGAAAGAGTCATAAGAGAAACGATTGTAAGTAAAATTTTCCGACAGAATTACAATTTTTGTCGCTAAATTTCCCAACATAATTTCAATTTATCTCGCTAAAATTTTCAACAAAATTAAAATTTCTGTCGCCAAATTTTTCGACCGAATTATAATATCCATCGCTAAAATTCCTATTGAAATGACAATTTCAGTAGGTAAATTTAATGACAATTCCTATTGAAATGACAATTTCCTTAGTTACCCCTTAAACAACTCTTGAGTTATAAGCACATTGTCCCTTATTAAATTGTCTTTTATAAAGGCTCCTTGAGTGTTACTAATTCTTAGCTTTAACACCTTCTTTAGTCTATTTGCCAATAGTTTTGAGATAATTTTGTACGCGTGATTGCAATAAGATATTGGCCTATATTCATTGAGTGATCTAGGATTTTGAACTTTATGAATGAGACATATAAAGGTCTTATTAATTTTTTTAAGTAGCTTCCCTTTCTCTTAGATAGCATTAGTTACCAACTCTTTAATTAAAGGCCATGCTTTTTAATAAAACCATCCATTACCCATCTAGATCTAATGCTTTTACTAGATTCATTTCAAGCCACTCGTTTCACCTCTTAAGCATTTACATGTCTATTCAACATCTCTAATTCCTCCTATGGGAGTTGGTTATTGATGAAGAAACTCAACAACTGAATTGATGACCTTGTGGTAACATAAGCTTCTAGTGAGTCTTTAAAGAAATTTATAGCCTCCTATTTTAATTCCTCTTATGAAGTAACTAATCCTCCATTACCACAAATCAGAGAACTGATTCTATTATATTTCTTCCTTGATAAGATGGTTTTATGGACGAAGAAGACAAAGTTTTTATTCCCCATCTTTTGGTAATCCAACTGAGATCTTTGTTTCAATAGAGAGTTATAATTAGAGATAAATTTATTATAATAAAATAAGGTTGACTTCACTTTCTCAATCAAGAGAGAGTCCTTTGGAGAGTTATAGACCTTCTCCTAAGCTTTAACTCGCCTCTATTTAGCAGAGAAAATATTCAGGCAAGTATTATCTTACCTTTTAAAATTCAACAATTTGAGTTCCTCTTTAATCAACTTCAAACATAGGGTGCAATATTTTGCTGAGGGCAACTTCGTCAAAACCTTCCTCTTTTATTAAAATTTTTTTAAATCTAAAGTAGTTACTTCTTTTGTTATTAAAAATTAGGGATAACAATTCCGGTCCGGCTATATAATGATAAGAGAATCGTCAAAAAACCAATGGTTCCTAAAAATTTCTTTACTTATAGGTAATTTTGCTAGTCATTCTCTATTTGTAAGTGTGATGTCAAGTTTTTTTGCAAATATGCTACCTTGAGCTTTGTTTATTACTTCATATAAAAAAATTATACCTCTCAACTTGATATGGACTTGAAACTTCTCAACTTGACCCATAAGTCAGCTATTTGAAAGCATAATTCGAGCCATAGATAAATTAGATGGCTATATTCACATTCTCCTAGAGAAAGCAAATTTAAAGGTGAACCATTTGATTAGTAGCTAGCACCATATCGGCCTTGATTACTCTAAAATAGAAAGTTATCACAGTTCTTCCATACTAGTACTGCTGATGGTTAGACATAAAAGTCCATTAGTTACCCTTCATCTTTAGTTTTAAAAATCTCTCGTGATTGAGCTTTGTTTCTAACATATATACCAAAAATAACAGGTTTATTTTCCAACACAAAATCTCTTAAGTATTGTTGTTTCTTAGGGAAATTAATTCTCCTGATATTCCACAAGATCATAAATATAAATAAAGCTTTGGATCCATTATATATGCTCTTTCTCAATTTCTTTATATTATCATCACTAAATTCATCCATATTTTTTTTCTCTATTTACACCACCGTAGGAGACAATGAGTTATCCTCCTGAATGGTCATATGAATTTTTACTAGTTCATTGCCCTTATCAACAAATATTGCTTTGTTGTGCAAGCTTAATTAAAGCTTAATAAGGAAACATCATATAACTAGGAAGCGAAAAGTTTAAATAGCTTCCAAACAGTAATTAATACGAGTATGGTAAGAAATAATAAAAGATGGAAAAACTAAAATGCCCGAAGTAAAGTGCTCTGCTCAGAAAGACACCAACCCACCAACACATTCTAACTAAAGGAACACCTGAAGAAATACCTAGGAAAAGAACGAGTCACAAACTAGATGAAGAAACATGTGCTGGAGTAAAAGCTTGAAAAGAGAACTGGGTTAGAAAGGGATAAAAACTACAAAGAAACCAAAAGCTATTTTTAAGAAAAGCAAGGGCCTCTCCACCAGTCCAAGCCATTATTATCTTTATTCCTTTTTGACTATTCGTTTTTTCACAAAGGAAGATATTTGAACCTAATAGTTCATTGCTAAAAGCATAGACTTTTCAAAGTTTAATAATTGAAATGAATGAATCATCCTTATTAATATTACGATAGATTTATTAGATTTAATTTTCTTATATTATAACCGATTGCAACTAATTAAAGTATGTGTGCATTTGTATGCTTTCTTGTTGAAGATAAAAAGAAACTTTTTTAAAAAATTCAAATTACATATTATTATTATTATTTAAATATTTTAATTTCGTTTTCACTATTAATTTTTTGAGTTTGTCACAACATGTCATTAATTTTTAATATTTTAAGAGGACATTACTGCTTTTTTAATTAAAATTTTGTTATGATAATGCCAAAACTGTTGGTTAAAATTTTTATAATAGTGATATAAAATATTACTATTTGTAACTTTAAATTCATTTCATTTAATTTTTCACACTAATTTTAGTCACGATAATCAAATTTTTTTACTATATCATATTATTAAAAAAAGATAACAATATTATGATATTCATTTATATTACTATTCAAAAAACAAATATTTTAGAATGATTATTTAAACTTATCATCAAAGATGTTAAGTGTATATTTTGTGATAAAACTGGTGATTCATTGCAAAAGGTATACTTATACAACTATTTTGACATAAATTATATTATTTCTTCAATAACTAATTCTTCCATCTCAAGATCAGTGAGTTCAAACTTATATATATTTCCTCTCTAGATTACATTATTAACGAGGCATTTCAAAAACATGTATTCTCCATATATTAAAAAAGTAGATTTGAGAAAAAACAATCTTATAAAAAAACCACTTATATTTACTTCGTACTTTAAAACCATATATCTCATTTTTATAATTAGTGTATCAATTTTTTTAATTGATAACTGTGACAGAAAAATTCTTGTTATTGGTACCATTATAAACTTTTTGCATTTAATTCTTCTATCTAACAATCGAAACACAGTTGGTATCGCTAATGGTGCCTATTAGAGATGAAGAAAACTTCTCATTCATACAAGTTTTGACTTATCCAGGGACGAAGTATTTCTTCAAATTAAAAAGATTCATTATAAAAGGCAGAATTATTTCTTATTCTAAAGTACGCGATGGTAACTCGACATAATTAATTAATCCATCAAATTTGATGACCCCAGATAGGATTATGCGGATAGTGTAATGATTCAAGTCACATCTTTAGTAACGCTAGGCCTAAAGTGAATTTTTTATTAAAGAACTTTTTCATTAATACTAGGTTTGAGATTCTTCTATTCCTTGTTAGTTGGATTCATGATCTTAATTCCTTCAAATTTTTTATTAACAAGCTTGTAATGTGTTTTCTATCAAAAAAATAACTCCAGATTGTAATAAACTCGTTCGGCTTAGAAAAGCGTTCAAATAAGTAGTAAAATTTTTGTTAAACAAGCTTAAGGGTTTAATATTTTGATATTATTTTCTTATAAGAAATTTACAAATGAAATCATAGAAATTTATAAATAAAGTAATTTCGTATTGGAAAGACATAAAATGAAATGAGCATATATATATATATATATAGATAGGTTCATAATTTATTGTTTTAAAGTTTTAAATTGAAATACGATATTTTCATTTTATATAGATTCACTTAAAATATATGGACTCACTTGAAATAGTAGAAGTTTCATAATAATCATGAATTAGATGTTGGTGTATCACTTTCATCATTCATAATTTTAATTTGAAACATCATGATGATAAACATCCTTGAAGATGTGGGTCTTCACATCTTAAAGACATCGTCAACTACAACCTTGGTGGAGGAAGCATGAGCACGAGAGGAGGTAAGAAAAATTCCCACTTCTTCGGATGTGCACTGAATGCTACAGTGGAAGCGAACAGAACTTGGAAGGCCGGCCCATACTTCCCCACGTGTGCCTAACATTAAATGAGAATCCTTGAGGACAAACTTGCTTGAATGTCCAACCACAGGAACCACTGCTTACTTTTGTTAAAGACCAAAGGATGGAACCTACCTATCGTCCGTTTTAATACAGGTGAATGTGATAACACTCGACTAACTTCGACTTGTGGACATGCATCTTTCTCTCCCACTAGATGGAGGAGGTCTCTCTTTAAACGCCACCTTTCTCTTCGGATACGTGTCGTCTTCTTCTCATGTTTAGCTCCTGAGGGATAAGAAACCAATGCTTTTGATGTACAGCGGGCCTCCTGTCTCCTCACTTTAATTCGATAGTGATACCCTACTTTAAGAATATATTTTGTTTGCCTCTAAATCTATGGAGTGACGTTCAAGATAAATGAATATTTCGTATGTATAAACTAATTTTTATCTATATACTAATCTTTTTAATCGCTTGGGAGATCCCTTAACATGTTAATGTTCCATTTTTAATATTTTAGTTTAGATAGCCACATATATTTGGGTAACAGTTCCAACTAAAATTTTTGGTGGCAATTAACATAAACTAATAACTTTATTATGTATCCTAATGCCAATAGGAGTGAATATCCCTAGCTAATTAATACGTTCCTAGCAGTGATTTTTTTAAACCATCTATAATTGGATAAATGAATTCTTCCACATTTTGTATAGCAGAAACTAAACTTTTCATTTTATAATATCGGAAAGATGGAACCGAAGTAGTTTAATTTGAAGAAAATAATTACTCGTAACCACAAATGCTGGATCTCGATCGCTCCAAAATTTGCCACGACCATGTGGGTTTCCTACATATACGTTGACTGGTGAAGTATAATCTTCAACAGGGCATCATTATCAACCATTGAATCTCACAGCTTGTCAAATTCTAGCCAGACAGCTGAGTCACAGATGGGTACAGCGAGTTCTAATGAATTCATGAATGCCAGCCAAAACCACAGTAAATTATGTACCAATTTGTTGGGGTTCCACCACACGAGCGCGAGCTTCCAGCGCCAGATTCTCCACGGAGAAAGCTCGATTGTTGAATTGATGTGTCCAATATTAAACCATACAGAGCCCTGCAGGCCCGACCTACATAGAGCATGCCATGCCCATCCTGGCAAGCACGTGAACTTCACAAGCTTGCCACCCTCAGGATCAGGATATACATATGCCCAAGCACGTCCTCTTACATTGCACAGCCCTATGTGACCTTACCTAATCAACAATGGGGAAACATGTAGCAAACATAATTTTTTAATTGTTTTGTTGATTGTCTAGGTCGATTCGATTCTATTCTCTCCCGCATATATTATTGGCTTACAATTGTGGAACTGAAATCCGACAGAAGGAATCGATTGTAATATATTATATAATAGTGGAAGGTAGTTGCAAGCTTAGTATCATCATAATCAATCGAGAAGATGAAGAGAATGTTTGAGTAGTGATTATCATGGAGCGTCAAGTACATGCATCATGATATGTTTGGCAAACATAATGGACAATTTTTACATATGAAATCATGTGCTGAGACTTTGTGTCAGGTTTTGTAATCAAGACTTAAGAACTGTACTATATATAATTAAGCATTACTAAACTGTAATATCTTGTAGATGGAATGCCTCTCAATCTTCATCATGATTTCGCCTTCCAATTTACAAAATTCAATAGCAAGTCGTAAAGGAAATGAGATGACTTATCATCATAAGAACAACAGAATTGTTAACATATTTATTCAAATTATTTACCAAGTCCTGATTTGATCCTCAACCAATATATCAAGGCATCCGAGGATGAACGGTGGCATTACCTTCAATGGTCTAGCGACTGTAAATGAAACTATCCCAATTCTATATGAAAGCCAGCATCGTACAAAACAAAATTCCAACTTTGCTTCATGGTTAGTCGCATTGAGTTGGACAATTCGTAGCTCAGGCATTAATAATATTAACTTTTTCAATAAAAACGGCTAACTAAAGTTGTTGAGCACAGGGACACATGTTAAGGCCAAGACCTAGAAGAAAGACCGAGCTAACCTGTCCTGGTACGTTGCTTCTTTCCTCAACTGTCCATATCTTTGTCAGTCTTTTCGCCGACCCAACTTCTCTGTGGTCCCTAGTTTATTCCATTCTACAGGACAATGGTCAATTTCTTATCTCCCTCCCTCTTGTATAAATGCTTCACAGTTCTAAAGTCCGAAACTCCGTTCACTTTAAGCTTGAAGCTTAACCTCTTTTCGTGTTCCTTTTCCTTTCTTCGTTTATTATCAACTATTGTGTGCTTTGTTGGTTAATTGCTACATGCAACGAAATGGAGCTTCAACAATGTCTTTCCCTCTCAACCTACGATCTTACCAAAGGCTGTTCCCACCTAAATAAGAAAGGTTTGAAGTCCAAAGAAATAGTCAGCTTCCAACAACGGAGACATGAAGGCTGTTTAAGCAAGAAACGTAGCTTCAGAGACGCGTTTGACAGGATCAAAGATGAATCACAAACTAAAGCTTTTCCTTTGCTTATCTGGAGTGGCCAGCCTAACGAGGAAGATGACGGCATGGAAGAAAAGAAAATAATTTCTTGCAAATTCAAGAAGTATGCTCCCTATATATCGATTCCAAATCTTTTCATCTGTTATGGTCGTATCAAATGTTAAACTTCTTCGGTAGATTCGCGTAGATGTTTTATTTAAAAATCATTACACCTAGAATTTACGTATATACGTGAAAATACATTGATTTTAGAAGATAAACATAACAAATTTTGACTATATGATGATCATAGGAATGAAGCAGCGGAAGATCATGTTGTTGGATGGCCACCCATAAAATCATGGAGGAAGAAGTTGTTTCACCAGCACCAAGGTGATCGTGCTGTGAACAATCGAATACGTAGAGAAGAAAACGTTGTATCGAAGTCGATGTATGTGAAGGTAAAGATGGAGGGAGTGGCAATAACCAGGAAGATCAATTTAAAGCTCTACAATTCTTATCAGGCACTCTCAAAATCCCTCATCTCCATGTTTGCTAAGTGTATGGTTTCTCTAACTTTTACATTATTTTATCAAGCCGTCAATGCGAGGTCTGTGTCTTTTTGATCACTTTTGTCTCTCGGCATTGCTTTGCATTGCACAGTCCAAAAACATGGGAATGGATCTGCATGTTACACAATCACATACCAAGATAAAGAAGGAGACTGGCTGCTCGCAGGAGACGTTCCATGGCAGTACGTATACATACTTCTTACTCTCGAATACCATTTTCTCCACCGAATGTTTTCTTAAACTTAAAGAAAACAATCTCATACGAAGTACTCACTTTCCTGTTTTCAGAAACTCAAGTAACAAAGAAAGTCATCTTGCTCATGTTCGGTTTTCATAATTAAATTAATGGCTCTGATTTCACGAACTAAATTGCTTACCTTTTAACCTCTTAAAATTAAATTACGAGGTTGTACAATAGTAATTAGTATATATCGTGTGTCTAACAAAGGAGATAATACATATATGTGTCCTACTAAAAATTTATAGGATCTTATGTGGTGGCCACATATGACCAAAATCATAACAACTTAATGTCATTTCCAGGACTTTCATGGAATCTGTGCAACGTCTGGAGATACAAAGGAATGGCTGAACTGGATCGATGGAGGGCAGACTAATCGTACAATTAGACGTGTGCTTCTTTTTATAGAGTGAAAAGCTAGCCATATATAAACCATACAGCTGTGTGTAATTTGCTCGAATAAAAATGGTTACAGTTTAGAAGAAAAATGAGGTACAGTGTTTATTAAATTAAATCGTGGTTAGGTAGCTAGCCTACCATTTGGGATTAAAGCAGTCTTCGAGAGAGTCTCCTAGTTGTTCTCCTACGTAGCCTGATGTGGTGAAAGTAATTTGATTTACATCATAATAAGATGCAATTCTTTGTTGGAAGCTGTGATGGCTCTAAATAAAAGAACTTTAACAAAATATGTATTTGTATTGATAACAACACACACAAGATACAAATATTTCTCTCTAAGTGCTACTACACTCTTCCTCTCAATATTTCTTTTCTCACAAAGAGCTACAGCTCTCAAAACACTTCTTCTTCTTTCAAATACTCTCT
>JAOTAY010000008.1:17816605-17836891 GCA_025629805.1 Erythroxylum baracoense
GAAAGTGTGACTGCTAAAGATGGTGATGATGATGCCGAAGATGTCATGTTCCTGTTCATTATGATCTGCTGCAACAGATTTGAGCTGACGCTGTTCAAACGAGTCTGTTCGAGAGATGGGAAAAGTGGCATCCAAGTCAACAGAGGGCAATCAGAATTTTCCAATGTAGTGAGACAAGAAAATTCTGGCAACTCAGTAATTGATTCAGCCACTACATCATCATCATCATCCAGTTTCCACCATCCCATCAGCACAGAACACCCTCTAAGTTCAAGACTCTTTAGGGATGGAAAAAATGTTGATCTTCCTTCTCCTCCTTGACCTCTAGCACCACTGAAGCTATTATCATCTTTCTTATCAATGTATTCCAACTTACTAAATCCGATGATCCTTAAATACTTCAGGGAAGTGATTAAACTCAATTGTGGTAGGTGTTTACAATTTCGACAACAATCTAAAGATAGATCCACAAGATTTGTGAGTGATGAGAACCAAGCAGGAAATTTTAGGCCTCCGTAATATTCAATATTTAGTTCTTTGATGTTTGGATGTGGCTGGAGGCTTTCCAATGACACTTCCTGGTTATCAGTTTCTCTGAATAGTGGCCACGACCCCACCTATCCCAAATTAAACTCAGTGATTGAAGATGCTGCTTCTCTTTTAAGTTAGCAGCTTCAGATTCCAACTGGGGATTTCTCAGTAAATGCAATCTATCAATTGTGAGGGAACCCGTCAAACCGTTAAGCCGTTTCAGTTCATCAAGCCCTCCAACCTTTTGCTGAATAGAATTGTTTTTCGCTACAACAAAGTAAGTTAATGTCTGAAGAGAAGTCAATTTCCCAATCCCATGGGGCATATGGGTCAAACCACGAAAATCATAACAATCCAAATGCCTGAGATTAAGCAGCTTTGTAATACCAATTGGCAATTCTTCAAGACTGGAGCAAAAGCGGAGTTTAAGCATTGCAAATTTTGCAGACGAGATATGGAGCTTGGAAGAACAGAAATTCTGGATGTAGAAAAATCAAGATATCTTAAATGTTTCAACTCTTTGATAGAATCTGACACTTCCTCAACTCCAGTCATATCTAAATCAAACACTCGCAAATGCCTAAAGTTGGAAAAAATAATTTCCCACTCTGACTTAGGAAGCAAATTGTTACTATACCAGGATGAATGTATTGGCAAAAAAAATGTCCGCAAACTCGACGTTGGAAGCTTTGATGGGCTCCAAATAAAAGAACTTTCACAAAATATGTATTTGTATTGATAACAATACACACAAGATACAAATATTTCTCTTTAAGTGCTACTACACTCTTCCTCTTAATATTTCTTTTCTCACAAAGAGCTACAGCCCTCAAAACACTTCTTCTTCTTTCAAATACTCTCTCTCTTCTTTTTCTCTCTTCTCTCTCATTCATTCTATAAATGGTTACAAGATCACATATATATAGACATGCTAAAAGACTTCAAATACAATTTGACTACTTCTTACATTAATTAACTCATTCTTATCTTCAAGACTTCAAATACAATTTGATTACATCTTTGACTCATCCTTATCCACAAGAATTCAAATTTAATTCGATTACTTTTTTGACTCATCCTTATCCACAAGACTTCAAATTCAATTCAATTACTTCTTTGACTCATCCTTATCCACAATGAAGGAGGGTTTGTATTTTCTAACAGTCTTCCAAAATTAAATTCTAGGAATGCAGAATTGTGTATGAAATATAAATGTCTCTTCTCAGAATAGGGGTTCTCACATTTGGACACACAATCTTCTTTTTTGGGTGATCTAAATATCATGAAAACAACAGGCTGCAAGTGCGGAATCAACTTGAACGGGTAATAGAAACCTAGGAAATTAAACCGGATCATTTGCCCTCCCTCCCCAGTCTTGAATATAATCTGAATCTACATAATTGATTAAGGTTTAAATGTACTAAATTATAGAATCAAACACCTTAGACATGGGGTACGAAAAGTTTTGATATCAACACATTAATACTATAACTTAGAATAGTATGAGATGTTGAATTGGAATTTCACCTATAAATGTCATCTTGTTTAGTAAACTTAAAATAATTGTTTTTGAAAATTCTTATATATTCTCATGAAAATAGTTTTAGATTAACCAAATCTCATGGAGATAGTGACTCTCCAAGTTGCCCGCATCTCTAGCAAGTGTCGCTAGCTTAGTTTTTTTTTCCCTTCTTGTTATTAATTGGAAGCTAATTGCTTGTTTGAGCTCTATTTTCTCTTTGTTTTTCTTTTTAAAGGATGAGTCATCTTTGTTAATTTTATAAGGGATAATTACTAAAAAAATTCCTAACTTTTGTCAAATTTTCAATTATAGTCCGAGCTTTAAAAAGTAGCAATAAAATGTCGAAACTTTCAAAAATTTTCAATTCTGGCCTGACGTTAGTCTCATCATTATCTTGATTGACATGATACTGTCACATATCATTGGACCCCCACTAATTAGGCATGTTAGCGTCATTAAGAGGAGGATGCCTGATTAGCAAAATGATATCGTTTCTTAGCCTTAGTAAAGCGATGTCGTTTCGCTTATTATCAAATGTCACAATCTTCTCCTCTGTTGATAGCTCCAAAAGTCTGTAACAAAAATCCATAATCTCTTCTCAGTCGGTAACCCCAAGAAACTAAAATCTCTAATCGTTTGTGGGTGATTCTTCTATCGCAAAGTGAATTGCTCTACCAAACCAACAAACATTCTTTTGTGAGTGGGTTCTCCATAAGGGAGTGGTTTCAACGTCAGGAGAAAACTGAAAGTTTGTGAAATTATGACTTTCATTGCCGGACTTCCTTTGGCACTGTTTGTGGTACGATTGCTCCTCTCCCTCTCTATTGTTGTATGTTCTTGATTTGCTATTTATGAAATGGTATGTTGTTATACTAGGGTTTAAAATTGGAATTTCATATTTGTTTATTTATGTATTGATTTGAAAATGATTTGCTCCTAAGTGACATTGTGCTTTGACAAAAACTTTTCCCTTAATTTACGTGTCCCAATAGTTTCAGGAAGAAAGACAGTAGCCTTTCTGTGAGGAGTTTGTGAGCGTCTGAAAAAATAGTTGTATTTTGTATTTTCAAATTGATTGTAAAGAGACTGCTAAAATGGCTATTATCAATTCATCTATAATCTTAATTAATTTAGACGTATATATGACTATATTTCAAATTTTCACTGCAATTATTGTGAAATATTAAGATGTGATTTATTCATATCGAGAAACCACTGTAAGGGAGAACATCAAATGAAGCTTCTTTAATAGAATAAGGAAAGAGTTTTAAAAGACAAAAAGGTATTTGTGTAATTCAAATTTAGAACATGAGAGGTTTTGATAAATAAACTATCAATATATTGTGTAACATATTAGTTGATAGAGGATATCAAGTTAAACCTCCATAACATATTGCATAAGAGTTAACAATATTACTAGTTGGTAGGTTCAATTAAATTAGTTAAGACATATATTATATGTTTATCCAATTAACCCCCAAGGTTTAACAAAATTCAACTTATGGGACATCAATGGGTTAAAGACTCAAAGGAATAGATTATGTGGACCTATCAAGAAAATAAATCGCACATATTAGATATGCTAACTGATAAATAAACTGTCAATATAAGCTAATTTTGAAAAGTGAATATTTATAATTTTTCTTTTTTCTTCAAATAAGATAATATAATTGCTCATCTTAGTTGTTGCATCTTTTTTTCTTCTTAGTTGTTGCTCATCTTAGTTGTTGGAATATTTATCATTTTGTATTTAGTCACACTTTCCCTTTGCAGATGTTGGTAAATTTTGAATTTCATTATGGTGGAGTGTTGGAAAGATAAGAAAATAAATATGTTGGGGGTAAGATTAAAAGAAAAAAGGATATGGGTATTGATGAACTAAGCATGCTAGTTTTAAAAGGGATTTCAAAAGATAAAAGACATAGAGTAATGTCTATGTGTTACAAAGTTCCACATGAGTCCATTAGAAAGCTTGATGAAGTTAAGCCTAAAGCATTAAAAATTGGGCAAGGTTGGAGTAGTTATGGGATGCCATCATTGCCATGAAATTGGGCACATTATAAGAGGATGCAAAAATTAGAATAAACCTCTAAGGCAACCTAAAGTTAAAAAGGTACATATTTTAGTTGTGTAACAAATGTGTTGTTATTCATCCAGTATTATTAACTATATTTTTATCTTAAATATGTATACTGCAACGAAAAAGAGGAAGGTCACCAAAATTAGTATATACTGAACCCCCTTCATATAATATTCGAAATCCTAACAAATTAAGCAAGGTTAGGGTAGCTATAAGATGCCATCATTGCCATGAAATTGGTCACAATATAAAGGGATGCAAAAATAAGAATCAAACTCCAAGGTAACTTAACGTTATTTAAGTGCATATTTTAGTTGTGTAATAAATGTGTTGTTGTTCATCCCGTATTTTTAACTATATGTTTATCTTAAATGGGTATACTGTAGCAAAAAAGAGGAAGGCCACCAAAATTAGCTTCTACTGAACTCGCTTCATCCAATATTCATAGCGGTCAAGTGGGTAGATCGACATAATCAATATCTATAGGGTCAAATACTGCATCTATTATATTACAAAGAGAGACGAGAATGGTTGGTTAACTTTTAAGTATAAAATTTTAGTTTTTTTAAAAACTTATATAACATTATAATTCTTTTTGTTTTTATAGGCATGTAGAGGATACGAAGTAACGTTTGGGGAAGTTACTAGGAATACTTACTTTACAGGAAGTCATTTAAATTCATATTTGTACTACTTATATTTAATTATAAGGGAGATGATAATATTTACATAATTAGTTGTTTACACTCCATAGATGGGTGAGGGTCAATGTCAAGTGTTACAACCTCTCAATATTAATGAAACAACAACTCAAGCATCCCAAATTACAACATCCAATACAACTCAACCTAAGAGAAGGATCAAACTTTACAAAGCTGCTATTAGGAAATCTTAAGTTATGCAGTTGTTGTTATGGCTGTGTAGTTGGTGAATATTGCTTCATTTCCTAATTCAATGTTAGCTCGTTTACTCTATATGTTTTTGTTTTTTGGGTATATAACTCTCTTTCTGTTTACTTATTTGGTTGAGTCAAAAGTTGAGAGGTACATGAGATAATAGTGGTTTTGTACATAATGCATTGCTCTTTATTTCTTATAAATTCTTACTTCATTCATGTTTAGGTCGAGCTTAGATGTAGTACTGCACTAATACACTGAATCGAACACAAGTTAATGAGTTTCTTAATTTTTTTCTAGTTGCCCATATGTAGCTTCAATAACAGGAGCACCACCTTAATGTGGATTTAAATGGCATCTAGGAGTCCACCTTAATTTTCCTGCTTTTTTTATCTGTATTTTTTTGCTGAAATAGGTGGAAATTCCTCGTGTTTGTGCATATGTGATCTTAAAATAGGTCATAAGTTATACGTACGTGATCTTAAAATAGGCCATGATTTGTTGAAGTTGCTCACTGTTTATGTATGGATGGTGTGACTAATTGTAATTCCTTACTGTTTTATGTACGAATGGTGTGAGTGATTGTACATCAACACTTATGGAGCTAGAGTTGGATCATACCTATGGAGCTGTTGGAGCGGGTTTATGCATATGGAGATGATGCTTATGGCTGAAAGAGCTGCACCAATTATCTTGTTTAAAATAGTTAGACTAATGCTAACCAAACTGTATCATTTTTTTTTAATTTTTGGATATTGTTTCAGTTTCCAGAATTATGTCAATGTCTATTACCTATTTATTTTCTTGTTTTAACTTACTATGTAATTTACTCTTTAAAAATGATATTAACTTTATTGTTGTTATGCGTGATTGTTTTGTTTTTGGGTTAGTTACTCTTCCCGAGGTGTGGGAAGAGATTTTCTTCCATTTTTATATGTTGAAGGTATTGAAGTACAAGTATTCCACTATCCAAGTCTATATGTATTTCAATTTCTAGCATAATCTGTGAGTTTCAACATGTTTAATAAGACAGATCTTAGGCTGAAGTATGTTACTGATGTGATTTACAGTCACTGTAGTTTCTTTATTACATATTAATTTTGGTTTCCTAAGATTTAAGTTCAATTGAGTTGTTAAACAATCAAAAAATCTAGCAAAAATTTCATATAGGGTAAGGAAATAGTAAGGTCAACAGCCTTCTAGTTTAGCACTATAAAAATTTTATATGCATATTCTACATCTGATTTCACTGTTTTAGAAAAGACAAACCTGAAGGAATTATCTGCGATAGTTTCTTATATGGATTGAGTTGCAATTGGGAGATAGATTTGGCACATTCCTAACCCTTTTTGATTTGTAACTGAAACCCAGGTTGGATTAATTATAGTTAGTTCTAAAATGTACAACCTCATAATAATTGCAGTTTCCTTAACAACATCAAAAGCTTACAACTGAATATTAAAGTGGTACGTTATTAAATAAAAGACAAAAGACTCCCAATAAATATAATAGTTACATTTGCTCGTCTAACAATTATAATGTCTCCTTTTTTTTACTTATTTCTGACAACCAAGCTATGAAATCACATGGGACCTATAAAATAAATATGTACACACAAATATTTGGACTTACCAAAAATTTGCATAATGTACATAAATTTTTAGACATAATTACTTTGTTTATCTTCCGAACAAGACTCTTACCCCAACATATAGAATTTGTTTGACATATTTTATGACAAAAGCAAATTTTCATGTCTTTCACAAATACCAAGTACCCATAAGAGACCTTTAATTTGAATATTGCTTAACATTAATTTATACTATTGGCATTGCTATAAAAAATAGTTGAATTACTTACTTTTGTATTAACGCATTCATAAAAATATTGACTAATGTTAACCTTAGCATTTGAAAGCTGTAACTTTATCAATGCATTAAAATTGTGGCAATCCATATTCAAAATCTGTATTATATGTAGAAATATCAATATTAATTATATTTGAATATAATTAAATTACACATATAACAAATAATATATATTACAGTTATTTTACCGTTGAACATAACTCTTTCTTTTCACAAAATTGAGAATATATCCTTCCAGCTTCTGCTACACTATCGAAAGAACAATAACACCCTTGAATCCTAATAACAAGACCTTCACATTCATCCCATGTGAAATATATACTAGGTGCATACCCAAAAAAAAAGCTACATATACTTTAATTATGGCCATATTTCTTTATCATGTTACAATATCATCATACAAATATTTAACTACTACCTTAAATCTAGCACTACTATGATTTATTTTCAAAAATTCACCCAACAAAAAATAAAATGTCCAAAATAGTGAAGAGAGGCCACATCATTATGACACCTATAAACTATATTCCATGGGTATATGGGCACCAAAAACGTACCTTTACAAATTTCATGCCTTTACAAACTAAGCACCCTTACCTATCGAAACTCTAATACAACAATATACCATTTCATAAATAGTGAATCAAGAACAAACCTAGTATGTCTAATCCAAGAATGAGCCCATCTCCCAATGGGCAGAACATGCAGATAAGATTGAAACAAATGTTGCTTCATCAGGTTCCATACTAGAATTCAACATCCGCAATAACATGTCAACTGCTTCTCTGTAAAACCACAGAAGACGTGGCAATCAATTACACAATTCAATGCCACTAAGTATCTTAAGATGATGGAAAAAATCATAATTACCCAAAGTCAAAGAAATGAAAGAAAATTGAAACTAAAATTCCAAAAAGAAAGAAAAGATCGAAACTGACTTGTTGTGAACGAGGGTGTGAAGTGAGAGTGCATGAGAAGAAATTACGGATTTAGGTTTAAGAGAACGACAGTGTGAGAGTGAGAGTACTTGAGAGAAGACGAAATTAGGGATTTAGGGTTTAAGACTGACAAAGAACAAGCTTTCTCCAAAATCCAAAGTCATAATCTCACAAACTTTTAGTTTTCTCTTGACGACGAAACCACTCCTTTATGGAGCACCCACTCACGAAAGAAAGTTTGTTGGTTTGATGGATTAATTCACTTCGCGATAGAAGAACCACCCACAGATGATTAGGGATTTTAGTTTCATATTTTTGGGGCTATCGACAAATAAGAGATTAGGGATTTTAGCTACAGACTTTTGGGGGTATTGATAGAGGAGAAGAGAGCGACATCTGATAATAAGCAAAACGTCGTCATTTTATTAAGGACAAGAAATGATGTCATTTCGCTAATTAGACATCCTCCCCTTAATGACACTAACATGTCTAATTAGTGGGGTCCAGTGACACGTGAGACTAACGTCAAGCTAGAATTGAAAAAATTTGAAAGTTTGGGCATTTTATTATTATTTTTTAAAGTTCAGCCTATAATTGAAAATTTGACAAAAGTTTGGGATTTTTTTGGTAATTAACTCATTTTATAAAGCCTCGGGCTTTTTCTTATTCTTAATTCAATTCAACATTTAAAGGAAGAAAACTTGATAACTTACAAAGACAATACCAACAATTTGAATATGATAAATTATATGCTTTTCAAAGATTTTTTTTAAAAATGATTACAAAATATAATATGAAGAAATGTCTAGAAATTAAATATGGGTAAAATAATATACGATTGAAAATATTTAATGTGAAGAAGTATTTAGAAATTAGATAAGGAAAAAGTAACACAAATTGTATAAAGATGTTAATAGATGAGAGAGGAAGTTGATATATGATCACTATAAATATATAACATTTACTTAAAAAGAAGGCATGTAAAGTAACAACTAATTCTATCACTTTGTTTTATTATCCTTAACTCCCTCTTAATACTATTCCCTCTTCTCCTTCTATTAACAAAGTCCATATCCATCTATTGGCATTTTCTCCTTTAAATTACACTAAGGGCATAATAAACCCTATCAACTAATTTTAACTATATCCTTTAATTATCTTTTCAACTTATAGTGGTATCAGTGTTGCGTCTAATTACAGATTACAAAAATTATTCTATTACACCAACCTTTATCCTATACTCCCACCATCCACAATAACTGATTCACCAAACAAATTTCACTCTTTATTTTCTTTGACAAAGTATATGTCTTTTGGGCTATTAAAATGAGAACTTACTTCTTATTTCAAAGACTATGAGAAGTAATTGACAAAGGAGTTATCATGATGAAAGATATTTCGTCTTTATCTACAAACAAAAGAAAGAAATTAGAGGAGCAAAAAGGCAAAGATTAGGAGGCACTTTATAACATCCTCAAGGAGTGATGGATTCAATATTTCTAATAACCTCTTTAGCTACATCTATGCACGAAACATAGGCTACTTTGTGAGAAGAATTTCAAGGCAATGCAAGGTATTTTTAAACTTTAAGCTCCTGTAAAAAGTTTTGAGAATATGAAGATGAAAGACATCGAGACTATAAAAGGTTAATATAAAAGATTTCATAAACTAGTAAATCAATTAAAAGCATATGAAGAAGATACTCTTAAAAAGGGCCATACAAAAATTATTTGTAAATATTACTGAAAAATATGATTTGATAGTCAATACTATCAAAGAAACAAAAGAAATCATCACTTTGTCAATTATAGAGTTGGATTAGTTAAAGCTTATGAAAAAAGATAAAATATATAAGAAGAAAATTAATATTAAAACTACTTTTCAGTCTAAACTTACTATAAGTTCTTTGAAAATCCAAGTCTAAGAAAAGAGAAAATTCCAAAAAAGTAGTTGGAGGCACATAAAGTTAAAATAAAGAAGAATTTTTTCTATATCATATATATAAAAGAACCAACCATCTCAAAAAAGATTTTTTTGATTATGGAGAGCCTCAATGATGAAATTAAAAGAGGTTCAAAAACCTAAAAGATTGTAGGCTAAAGGAGAAACATCAAATCAATTGCATTGAAGAAAGTTTTAGAAATGATGAAGTATTCTACATTTGCAATTTTGTACCAAAGGTCAGGATAATATATGGTAAATTAACAATGTTGCTAGAAACTACATGAGTTATAACAAACTTGCCTTCCAATAGCTTCACAAATCATTCAAGACTAATATCAAACTCAGTGATAGCTATATATTTCAATGTATACTAAAAAAGGTATGCAAGTCATTAATAATGTCATGTATATTCCTTAGCTCATGAAAAATCTATTCAAATTGGTTAAATGATGGGAAAAGAATATGATATACATTTTGGAGGAGATTCATACACCATTTATGATAATAAAAACAAATCCACTATTATTACTAAAATAAAAATAAGGAAGCATAAATGCTTTCTTACATAATTATAATATTTTAGCAACAACGCTATGCAAACTTAACCTCCAAATCCTAAAAATACTACATTAAAAAAGATGATGACAAATATTCCACAAATTTAGGTTTTCAATGGTGCCTATGATGGTTGCTTATAAGGTAAATAACATAGAATATTGTTCCCTTCCAAAAGTTCTTGAAGAGAACGAAAAAACTTAGAGTTATTACACACTAGTGTTTGTGGATATATAAAAACACCATATCTTAAGAAAAATAGGTAATTCATTGATATTTTCATAATAATGACTTGAATATACTTTATGAAAGAAAAGTTATAGGTCTTAAAGATCTTCAAAAACTTAAATATCTCTTGGAGAACCAAAGTGGATGTAGCATTAAAGTTTCAAGAAACAATCATGAAAAAGAGTACATTAGTTAGAATTTTGTCAAGTTTTATGAAAAAGAAGGTGTATTAGTTATCTCCCTCAATAAAAAGGAGTCTCAAAAAGGAAGAATAAGATAGTCGTAGAGATGACAGAATAATGTTTAAGGAAAAACAATGTTAAAAAACTTTTTGGCTGAAGCAATCAACCTCCTCAATAGATGTCCAATTAGAGCATTATAAAATATGACACCAGTAAAAGCTTGGAGTGATAAAAATCATTTCAATAAACATATCAAAGTCCATTTGGTACGTGCAAATTCCAATTGAAAATCAGGAACAAGCTAAAAGAGAAAATTGAGAAGGGAATCTTCCTTGGTTAAATTACATAATTAAAAGTATACTAAATATATAGCTAAAAACCTAAGAAAGTAATGATTACTCGAGATTTGAAGTTTGAAAAAATGATATATGGAATTGGGATGAAGAAAAATTGAAAAGGAAATGTTTTATTTTCAAAGGAATAGAGATTGACTAAATAACAGGCTAGGGAGTAGTTAGAATCTTAACTAGTACTATCATTAAGGACTCCTAGATCTCCAATCTTAGTATAGAAAAGGGAGGAAAAATCATCTCTATAATTTTGACCAAGGATGATAATGCTTCTAAATGACATATATAAGACATGAAATTTAGTCATAATGGAACTAGAAAGTATTGAAGCAATTATAAAGCAAGAAGTATGGATCTAAGCTATTAAAGAAGAAATCTAGATGATCAAGAAGAATGAGACATGGGAGGTCATTAATCATCCAAAAGACAAATGGGTTCATAAGATAATGCTCAATATAAATGGCATGGTTCAAAAGAACAAAGCTCAGTTGGTGGCAAAATGATATTTACAGCTTCCAGGTTTTGACTACATTGAACCCATTATTCCAGTAGCATGATTAGATATAATTAAAGAACTTGTGGCACTAGGGACTCAAAAGAAATGGAAAATATATCAAATTGATATAAAGTCAACATTCCTTAATAGGTAAATCGATAAAAAAAGTTACGTAGAGAAACCATAAGGATTCATAGTAGATAAGGCACTTAAGTTGAAGAAAGCTCTACATAGACTAAAGCAAGCACTAATGGCTTGGTATAGTAAAATTGACAACTACTTCATAAATCAAGGATTTATAAAGAACCTATGTAAACCAATCCTTTATATAAAGAACTAATTTAACGTCAACACTTTTATTGTTTCTTTATATGTAGATGATCTCATTTATATATATATATGAAACAATGAAACAATGGTTTAGGACTTCAAAGAAGAAATGATGAAGATGTTCAAGATGAGTGACGTTAGTCTAATTCATTACTTCCTTGGCATCAAAATAAATCAAGAATAAGAAGGGAATTTTATATCCTTGAAAAAAATATAGTCATTTTTGAAAAAGTTCAAGATGTTAAGTTATAAAATAGATCTAATGCTACCAGTCCCCAATAAAATATATAAGAAAAATAATGGATCAAAGAAAGAAAATAATGCGATTATCAGCAAAATATGAATACATTGCAGCTACCGCGATAACATGTCAGGGTTTTGTAAGAAATAGGGGAAAAGCAAAAGAAACGTATGATAATCTACTGTGACAATAAGTCTATGATAGCAATAGCTAAAAATTAGTATACCATAATAAGACAAAGCATATTAATATCAAATATCACTTATTATGAGAAGGAATTGGCATAAGAGAAACTGAGCTCATATACTACAACGTAAATGAGTAGCTAGATTATAGATATAATTACCAAAACTTTTTTATAAGATAAATTAAAAAAACTTGCATAATGTTTTGAATTATATAAAAACACTTTAAGGAAGAGTGATAAATTAATGTGTTTTAAAAGAATTTTTTAGAAAATGATTATGAAATATAGTAGGAGAAGCATCTAGGAATCAAATAAGAATACAAAAATTGATAGCCTATCGCTAACTACCAAATAATAATTTCCTTACTACCAAACTATGTAGTAAATGACGAGCTAGGGCCGAACCACAAAGAGCTGGGATGCAAATGCTATTTCAAATGTTGCAGACAAAAGAAAACAAAACACTCAGAAATGATGAAAGCGAAAAAGCTATAATGTAATGAACATAAACAAAAAGACAAAAAACAATCACATTTATAAAAGATTAATAATAATGGTAAAGAAGTGGGTTGGAGATATCTTTGGGATTCTGAAATGTTCATTGATATTTGAATCTAAATAAAATGTACTCTGATCATAGTGTTAGCCTATGGACTCGATTAAGCTCTCAAACCCTTAATTTCTTTAAAATAGGTAAACAAATGCCCCGATCTCCACTATAACCTAGAATAGGCTTTCGAAGTTCAATAGCGAAGATGCATTAGGTACCAAAAAACAACTAACTCTGGCCACCTACTCATAAGCTCAAAAGGTGTAACCTAAAGGTATGGGATCCTAGATTAGTTGATTAAGTATCTTAATAAATTCAACTAACCTATTGCTACTTCTGGGAATCACTATGGACTATTACATATCAAACACTCGTCCCTAATCTTCAAATTAGAAAGCTACCTAAAGGGGTGATAAAACCTATAAGCAATTCCTAATTTATGATATTTATCCTAAATCCCAAACCAACCTAGACCTATGAGCACCACTTTAAGACAAATTCAACTCTATTCTCACAATTTCCATTCCGTCAGCCTTGTAATACCTCGAAACCCGTAAGTAGTCTAGACACACATGTTCATATTAAGCACAATAGTCATTAAATAAACAAAACCCATACTTAATTAAATAAAACCAAGGCTGGAAATTATAAATGAAGTGATAAAACCTGAAATTCAACACTAACTTTGTAACACCTCACTACCATAAATTACATACCAGAACACCCTGTGGATATTCTAGTATATAATCTATAATAATGGCATGTTAACTATCTCACCTTCACTTTATAAAATGGAAACTTATCCAACTTAGTCATGGCATCAACTAGTGTACATTAAAGTTACCAAATATATAAAAAAACAAATTGCAATCCTCTTTTCATTGTATAAAAACCAAACATACATTATAGCTTTACAAAACCATCTGAATATATATACAATGTCAATACCCTATACATAACATACGACTTGAAAAAGGAATTGAACAAAACTAATAATTACTCCTTCAGTCTCAGCTTTCCGACCTTTGAGCTATTCCTTCTTCAAAAAAATGCAAAAATTATGCTTCTTGTAGGGGTCTCTCAGTAGCTAATGTCCTCTCTCAGTCCTGAAATGTCAACGTACAATTTTGAGTGAGTTTTGCGAATTTAATGAGGTAACCATCATCGATGGTTCACTCAATTCATACATCACATCAATACACATAACATATAATTCACATCTTTGCACATGCATAAAGTATTTCACATTTACATTCATTACAAGGCAACAATACAATTTAATCGGTCAAACATAAGTATTAAAATGTATATGTAATATTCGTGAGACTCACTTTCACTTATTATTGTTGTTGTTGTGACCAAGTGCCTTTTTTTACTAACCCATATCCCTCGTGGATACCGAGTTATATCAGATAATGTCCCATATCCCTTTGTGAATACTAGGTACTTTCACAATTGAGCCTAAGGCTCTGATCACAATATGAGCTTTAAGATCTTTACACTGGCGACTCCGGTCACAATTGCCTTTATCTTTCAAGCATTCATGTAATGGAATGCTTCACATTTTCATATTCTCAATCAATGACATGATTTCACATTCACATTCATAACATATTTATCATCGGACCCTGATTCGGCATTCAACAAGATTATTGAGTAACATTTATTTCATTCAATTCACATACAAGGAGCACTTTAATATCACATTCATCAAATCAGAATCTTCAGACCTTGTTGTCCAGAATCAATATAAGCAATCACACATTCATAAGATAATTCAAACATAATCAAAACAAACAATTAATTGAGTGAGACCGTCTAGGTTACTCACAATTGCTCCCTTTTTGCTTAATGCTTGGAAGTTCCAGCAATATTTGGAAGTGTTCGCTCTACTTGCTTTTCCATATACAATGAAATACATTTATATGTCACTCATGTGCATTATCAGTCATAAATATATTTATGAATGTATCATGTAACATACATGTTCAATGACAATTTCTCAGGTATGTTTCTTTAATACTCTTTATAATCAATTTCAACACCTTCCAATCATTCTTTTAATCCTTAATATCCTTTTATTCACTTTAATCCCTGCAGTCAACATCATTTAAATTCATTTAATAGCTCTTTTATATGCTTTATATGGTAACATTCATACCCGAATTAGGTTGAAAAACATCCAAAAATATCACTCTTTTATAAAGCCTTTAGGGTCACGATCGTGCTTGTGCATGATCGTGACTTTCTTCCTTCATCAGCATAGTTCGTGACTTCCTTCATGCTTCAGCAGAGTTACGATCATGCTGATGCACAATCGTGACCTGCTGTGTTTTCTTCCTTCTTTATTGCCATTTTGAACTAGAATTAGACATTTTTAGGCAACACTTTCTTCTAATCAAATGTTTCTCTATATCTTAAGTTTCTAATGACATCAAATTAAGACATTTTGGTTTAGTATCGTGCAAGGTATAATCAAAATAGTCCATACTATTTCTTATACCTCAACAAAACACAACTCTCCATTTCATGCTAACTTTCAAGACTCTTAAGGATAGATTTCAAATTCAATTCCTGCATGTAAAATGTATCCATATGTCTTTAGTTTAATTTGAATCAAGAATCAACTTATTTAGAAATCTACAGATCAAAATATATCCAAAATATTGAAGCATGATCAGTGAAATTATTCCAATTATCAATATTCCAGCACACTCACTAGTTCATCCTAAATTTATCACTCAATATTTTCTGAATGAATTCCAATGTTCATAAATTTTCATGGGGAGGAAGAAAAATGTGTTAGGAATTTATTGGTTCAAGTCTCATGTCATTTGGAGGTCAGGAGAAGAAGTTATAGCCAAAAGACTCAAAGCTGTTCTAGTTCATATTCAGACTTCAAAAACCAAAATTATACACACAAACCGTCACCTTCTTCTTCCTCTCTTTATTGCAATTCTTTTCATAATCAATCACAATCCAAAACCCAACACAGAACCTACAAATATACGATTCTACATCACATTTTCTACTCTTGTTTTTGTTACACTCAAAAACTCAAGACAAACAAATTAAGATCCCTGATTACTAACAAACATAAAAAACATATCACTATTCACGCAACTCCATTTCAGTTAAGCTTTTCTACACTTTTCCATTCTTTTTCTACATGTTTATCTTCTGTACATTCTCTATTTCACCAACTCTTATTAAATTCAGATTTTTCAAACCCAAACACTTTCTGCACACTTATTATTCACAAATCTTCCATACAACTCATTCATCAAGTTTATTCATCGAAACTATACTTCTCAAACCACACAAGCATGTATTCATTTACAACAGTAAAACATCAACAAAGTCACTTACTTGATTCAACAATATGTCCAGCAATGAGGGGGAATCAATAGCGCAAAGAGATGTTTCGGTGGATGAGCATGAAAAGAGTGTTTTGGCGTTGAAAATTTTTGGTGAAGAACACTGAAAGAACTGAAAAGAAAATCTCAACAGAACACGTGACTACGTGTGCTCATTGCATGTAGTTCATTTGTCAACATATAAGATTACCACATGTCACACTGTGATTGGTCCATTATTTTACAATTTTTTCTGGTTCAAAAATACCCAAAATTTTGGAAATTTTCTAAAATTCACCAAAATTTTTGAAATAATATTAATAGTCTCCAAATCAATTTTCAACACATAAAAACCACAATTCACATTTTTAATCGCATTTATAACTCAATTATACCCAAAAAATGTCAATGAATGCACGTACAATTATTTCATGAATTTCAACACAATTCACATATTGAAATATGCCAAATGATGCATGAAATGCACTTTTAAGCGCTCAGTATACACTATTCCATAGTCCTAGCGCCTAATATGGGATATTGGGATGTTACAAACTTAATAGAAATCAAAACTCTTTACGCTAGCAAATAACTAATTATAACCCAAATTACATAATCTAAACTAATTGCACCAAAATAAAAATTCTAGAACACATAACTTGCTCAAAAACCTAAATTAATTGATCATAAATCTAACAACATGTATAAATTCTAACTATTAAGCACAAATTAATCCAAAGCATCATAAATAAGCAAAAACCCATAACATAATCCATTAAACATTCAAATACCCAACAAATTCATATATGAAAAAGAACATAAATAAGCTCAAACAACCAAGATTAAATATGAAAAATTGAGGGAATAAACATCCATTGATATAACATAAAGGTTCCTTACAAAAATCATAAAGTTCATCTATAAAATCCATCAACCATTCATTCTAACATTCTAGAACATGTAAAAATATGATTAGCATTAAAAAAGCTTTAAACTAATGGAATGGATATGAAAATAAAGCATTGAAACTGAAAGAGAATAACTAAGCTTATGGAAAATATCAAAAACTTCTTTGCTAGTTCCTCCTCTCTTCTTGGAGTTTTCAAAAAATGGCAGATTTTAAGAGCCCTTCTCTCTTCTTGAAGTTTCTCAAAAGTGGCAAATTAGAAATTAGCTTTCTAGGTTAGTTCTCTTTCTTTATATAGTATTTTCCATTTAGAGTAAACCCTAAGTTTTTTCGGTGCCTAAAAAATAAAAAAGTCCCTCAAAAACTCGAATCTGGAAGTGACTCCATGTTTGTCTGCGCGTAGGCCACGTTTATGGCCTTTAGTACACGATTGTGGCCAATATATCTTCTTTTTGTCACAATCGTGGCTGACTCTCCATAATCGTGGCCCTGTATTCAAGTGTTTGTCATGATCGAGGCATATTTTTCATGATCGTGGCCTTAGGTTATTTCCCGAGTTTTCTCTGATTCTCCTCCGAATGCCCTTGATGGTTTCTCCTCCGTGGATGGCTCTCCAAACTTTGTCAAACTTCTTCCTTTTAGCATATATTTGTGTTCACTCCTTTAATTTATATGTAAACACAAAATGAACACAAATTGAGTATTTAAACACAAAAATAGGATTGAAAAGACATTGAAATGCATAAGAAAATATAAGATGATTCAATCCTATCATAAACTTATGGATAGAATTATATGATAGGATGAATTGTTTAGAAATTAATAAGGATAAATCATTAAGTGTGTGAAATATATAATGGTGTTGATTGATAAGAGAGGAAGTTAGAATACCATCACTATATATCTGTAGCAATGATTCAGAGAGAAGGAATGAAAAATGACAACTAATTCAATCACTTTGTTTTATTATCCTCTAGTCTTCTCCAACTATTTCTTTTCCAGTTCTATTAAGAAAGCCCACATCTACCTACTAAAATTTCTCTTCCAAATTACACTATGGGCATAATTACTCTTTAAGTCTTTCAACTCAAAAAAAACTTTTTAACTAACTTCAATTATCTCGTTCAACTTTCTTTTAAACTTATAGGATATAGCAACTAGTTACACATCATACAATTTTTCTCTTTCCTATAAAAGAAAAATCTTATAAGGAGAAATAAACAATGTGCTAACCATTTGATTATAAAACTTGTCATCCTTAATCATTTATTTGAATGCTATAGTATATTCATCTATCCATTTTACATATATTTTATCATACCTAACAATAGTAAAACTTGATAAATGAAAAGTTTTTCAATCTTTTCTATGGAATAAATTGCATGTTAATTGTTCATTTTAAGTGTTTTAAAAAATAGAAGTGACAAAAGAACTTTGTTATCATATAATGTCATTATAAATTTTTATAACTAGAAAATTAAGCAAATGCTCTTTAAATTATTCAACTATGTTATTCAATAAATTTACATATTTAAGTTGAACAATAAACTATATCAAAATAGTCTTATGAATTTTGTTCATAATATGAATTTAAAAATATTTATGGTGTCCGTCCCCGAAATTTCGGAGTCTAACTTTCATGCTGAAAATCATGACACCTGAGCTATTTCTAATAGAGAACACCTTAATCATTATGGGTTCATCTTCTTGCTCTGATTGTTAATGGTCGACTTACAGCTAAGTAGTCGACTTGTTCAATGCTCCATTTCAACCTGAATACCTCAAGGAATAGTGTTGGTGAGTCCACACTTTACACATGTACATGCTTCAGGTCTATTAGCATAACTTTTCCTTTAGACATCCAATTTAGGATTTCTTTAGATAGTTTGAAAGAGGACTTCAAGAGCTACAACTTTTATGAAGACCTCGAAGGCCAATTATATCTTTTGAATGGTCGAAAATAGGGCAGAAGATAAACCATGAACAGTAACCCAGAAGAAGTTGTGAACAGTAACATATACGAAGTCTGTGAACAGTAACACAGACGAATCCCTGTGAACAGTAACACAAACGAAGTCTGTGAACAGTAACACAGACGAATCCTTGTGAACAGTAACACAGACGAAGTCTGTGAATAGTAACACAGACGAATCCTTGTGAACAGTAACACAGACGATATTCTTTGACTAATATAACTTCTTAACTCCTTCTCATTATCCTCTGTGTTTGGCCTATGGTCTGTGTTCTATTGTCTGTGTTCTATCCTCTGTAGTTGACTTTTATCTTCTGTATGTGACCGCTTATCGTCTGTGGTCTATCCTCTGTGTTTTATCATCTGAGTGATGACGTGTCCTCTGTGTTGAGACGTCATCACAGACGATACTTCCCTTCTCTATTCTTCCTTTCCGCTGTGTTCTGACGTCAGCACAGACGATACTTCTTCTTTCAAATTCCCCTTGCCTTTGTGTTCTGATGTCAGCACGGAGGATACTTCTACTCTTTACTCCTCCCTGCCTCTATGTTCTGACTTCAGCACAGAGGATACTTCTACTCTTTACTCCTCCGGGCCTCTGTGTTCTGACGTCAGCACAGAGGATACTTCTACTCTTTACTCCTCCTTGCCTCTGTGTTCTGACGTCAGCACAAAGGATACTTTTACTCTTTATTCCTCCTTCCCTCTGTGTTCTGACGTCAGCACAGAGAATACTTTTACTCTTTATTCCTCCTTCCCTCTGTGTTCTGAAGTCATCACAGAGGATACTTCTACTCTTTATTCGTCCTTGCCTCTGTGTTCTGACGTCAACACAGAGGATACTTTTACTCTTTATTCCTCCTTGCCTCTGTGTTCTGATGTCATCACAGACGATATTCTTACTCTGTATTTTTCCTTTGCATCTACCTTATTTAATGCAACCATTAACCTTCTCAACCGCTCTCATTCATTCAAATTTCAGGTCAGAAATATACAACATAAACATCAACTGCTTCTCAAAACCTCAAAATTATTTGATCAACACATGCAACGTGAAACTTAGCAGTGTTCATAAACATGCGCAGATCATACATATATTTCATTCATCCCCAAATGAATATTTGTTTTACAAGGCTTTAATAACCTTACAAGT
>JAOTAY010000008.1:17836991-17847559 GCA_025629805.1 Erythroxylum baracoense
GCAATTCCTTTTCCCAATGTACCCTTAATGAGTCCCAAAAGTCCACTTTACCCTTCCTTATAAGCTTAGGCTCTTTTAATACTTAAGTTACGTGCCAAAAATGCCCTCAATTCATTCTTATGCATTTTTTCACTAATTACCAAAACAAACTTTTACTCACATTGTAATAAATAATTAATCTCCAAAAATGATTCTATCATGATCCTAAAAATTTTCTAAGGCAAAAATTCAAATCTCATGCTTATTTCATAAGCTATTATGCTTAATTTAACGAAAAATTTCAGGGGCCAACATATGGGGTCCTTAAAGAAATTATTGAATAAAGCAATGCTAATATATTTTAGATTGAATTTTCACAATATGCTATAAGCTAACTTTTTGATTATTGGTTAAATAAATATATTATGTAATTTTATTTATAATTAGAGGTTATAAGATAATTTCATTAAGTTTTGTTTACAAAATATAAATCCAAGTCACACGATCTATAGAAGAATATATAATGAGTTATCAACTCTTCGATTATTGGTGAAATAAGTAAGCTTCTAAATGTTCTTGGTTCATTTAAATTTGATGTTTTGCATTATGTTAATAAGGGGTATGAATATGTTTGAATTTTGAAAAAACATTTCTCTTGTATGTTCATTTTATAAATGAAGTTGAATTTTATAAATTGGGTTGAAGTTTGAAGAATTATGAAGTGAATTGAAATAAGAACCTAGTTGCCTAATACTTTGATAAACTTTGTAATTAAATGAGTTATGGAGATTCTTGATTGATATGTTTGATTTTTTTAATGTTCTTTTTAAATTGCCTCCTTTTTAAGTTAGGATAAGGAGATTGATTTACTTAAGGACAAATAAATGCTTAAGTGTAGGGGAGTTTGATATGTGCTAAATAGACTTTTACTTTTAGCTTTATTTTTTAGGCATTGTATTTATGTTTTTGATATTCTTATATGATTTGGTACTCAAAATGAGTTATGTTTTATTCTAAGTCTTATTTTAGCTTCTCTAAGGAAATGAGTAAATTTGGAGAAGAATTGAGTCAATTTGAAGCCACTTTAGAAGATATGAAGAAAGAACTCAGAATATGGAAACAATAAGGTAACATGTTGCTGACGATTTTGTTTCTTAAGGATATTTTTCACTTAAAGAACATAAAACTAACATCCCTTTATATCTATACCATATTCAAAGTAGAGACAGTCTATTTCTCCAAATGCAACCAATTTAACCCTGTGTTTAACCCATGTTCACCTATACGGTGGTAATAAGAACCCATGTTTAACCCCATGTTGGTAGTAATCAATTATGTAAAAGTATTAAAATAGGAGATAAAACAAAACGAGGTCAACACAATACTGTGTTGAAGTCATGTTGAGCAAAAGCATTAAGGCTTGTTTTATTAAAAGAAAAGTGGTTAGGAAAAAAGGAGAGATTTTTCATAGACAAGTTTTAAGAGAAAACATAAATTAATTGGGATCCAATCAAAATAGCTAAAGATCAAAAGGAAAGAAAATCTTAGAAGATGAATAAGAAATGTAACAAGATTCAATAAAATTCAAACATTTAAGAACCATAAAGATGTTTCCTTTATTTTTGTTCTTCATTTTTCTAATATGTGTCTCCTTATTTATTCATGAACTATTTAGGATATAAATCTAGCTAGGATGGACTGTAGGATGTTATCTCTTAAATTGATGCTTTAATTTAACAAAATCCCTAACTTTCATGAGATTTGTCCATGTTTTTATATTGTGTTTAATTGAAGAAGAAAGAATTGAAGATTCAATAATCAAATTCATACATTAAGATCAATAGATATGTGTATGTTTAAGTCAAAATATGAATGACGAGGGTTAAGTGAGTTACTCCAGAGAGAACTACATAATCTTAGTAAGTTAGGGCAAAACCTATTATGATAATTCACAAATCAAATTAATGTATTAGTAGGCTGTCCTAATTAGAAAGAAATTGTAGTTAATTCAATTTAGCAATAGAGATTATATTGCTCAGGATATGACATAATTATAATTTATGAATTCTTATCAGTACACAGAAATAATGTCAATTAAATAAATTAGAGTAAAGTTAACACATAGTAAAGTCATAGGGAATATGTAAGGCCCCAACATATACCCTAAAAGTATTATAGCATGTTTGGGGTGTATTAAGAAGTGAACATAACAAATTAAGTGCATCCAAGTATAGTAAGAGACATAATGGCACTTAATGTAAAAGATATGGGTAAATGGATAATTTGTTCACTTTGGCATGAACATACATACTTAGATGTGAAATATGTATGGAAATTTTTGATATGTTTACTTGGATTATAAGCATGGTGTGAGGGGAATTGATAAAAGAAGTATTCCATAAGCAAATGGATGCTTTTGGTTAAATTGGATGTATTTTGTGTTGCTCTTACATAATAAGACTGAAGTTAGTTGATTTGGAATGTGTACCTCGTTAAATGGATAGGTTCCACTACACAAACTTCTATAATTTGGCCATATCTTGGTCTTTAGACCTACAATTTGGATAATTCCAATTGCAGGGATATAAGTATAAAACTTTGATGAAGGAACCAAAATTTGATTATGACTCTAAGAATTTTGAATTCTGATTTGAAGTTAAGTTTTGGCTGTTGTACTTGTTTTTTAACAGCCTGTAGTTTTTTAGGTATAACTCCCAATATAATTAATCAAATTGCATGAAATTTATTACATTAGAAAATTAAGACATGTGGAAATGAAATTAATTGATAATATCATAGGCAAATGTGGGAATTAAAGGAAGAAGAAAGACCACTATGCAATTTTCTAAAGTTAACACATAGACCAATTGGATTAAAGCATGTGTAACCAATAAGATTAAAGCTTATGTGTGTCCAATAGAATTGTAACACATGGTCCACTAAAATTGTAACATATGGTCTAATAGAATTGTAACATCTAGTCTAATATAATTGTAACATGTGGTCCAATGGGATTGTAACACATAGTCTAATAGGATTGTAACACATAGTCCAATAGGATTGAAATGTGTGTCTAAGACTAGAAAATTCATGAAAAGACACATTTAAAGGGGGAGATGGATGACACTTTGATGGCTTAACTTTAGATCTTTCATTTGGTGATTCAAGCACAACCAAAGAGGAAGGGAAGGAAAAGCATTAGAAGAACTACTTTGTCAATTTTAAGTTTTCGAACTTCACTTAGTTAATTTTTGTATTTATGTATATTTGAATGTGTATAAAGATTCATTTGGATGTGGAGTGGTTGTTGGGATGATGCTTTGATTTTATTTTAGTGTTATCTTACATGGAATTGGTTGAATATAATAAGAGAGTATAGTGCAGTGGAATTTTGTTTAGGTTTGTTGAACCGGTCACATTGTTTGAGTCATAACTCAACCTACAGACCTCCAAATTGGGTGATTTTAGTTTCATATGAAACTAAGAGATATAAATAGAAATCTCTAGAAGAGACTCTGACTTAATTATGCCTTTATAACATGGGAAATTGAGATCCAAAATGGTGATTTGATGCTGCCTCTATTTTGGAGCAGCCTATGATCTTTAGTTTATATCTCATGATTGGGAAGTTCAAATGGTTTGATTATTAGTTATATGGAAACTAGAGACATAGGTAACAAATATATAAAAGACCTCAAAACCTAATTTGAACATTTTCTATATGAATATTAAGTAAAAATCGGAATCCATCATGTGATTTGCTTCTGGACTGTTTGTTTGCTTATTTTTAGACCCATCGTAGGCTTAACCTAAATTGCACTATTTTGAGTTTGTTTTCATTTCTGATTTTTATCGAATCTTATCTTAACCTTTTTGAATGTCTTTGAAACTTTTCAAACACCTAGAAATAAATGAAATAGGACTTACCATATATATATTGGGTGACTGAACATTGGAATTTAAGATTGAGGGTAATGCATTCCAAAGAAAACTTACATCTACATGAATGATTTTGTATGCATATTTATTGCTCATATGTGTATAGTATGTTTATACAAGTGTGATTTTGACATCCTTCTAATGGTGGTATCTTATGAATTACATGTATAAACACACATACAAATTTTATAACTTGAAATGTATATCATATAACTTGTCAATATATGAATTATGAAACTGGCAAATGGTTAAAGGAAATGTTATTGCCTGCTCTATTGTCTTGGTGGTGGATAGATAGGGATATAGTGCAACTGTTATAGTTTGACACCAATGATGTCTTCATTTGGGACTATAATGCTCCACTATTTGATGCCTTCAGGTATCCACAGTTTGATTAGTACTCATTGTTTGATACTTTCAGGTATCCACTGTTTGATTTCTTTGGATATTTACAACACCCATTATCCATACCCATAGAAAATATGCAGGTTTAACACAAAAAGGAAACTTAATAGTCATAAATAAGAAATAAAACATGACAACATGAATAATTGGTATTGATGAGTATTTGTATTGATTGTAATAATGTGCAATTATATTGATTATTTGTATCAATGAGTATTGAATATCAATATCTGGCTTATAAATGTGCATTTTCAACATATGAATAATATGTTGAAGCATATTTGCATTATGTACTATACTTAAGTATGCCATCATTGTTTACATAAGCATTGAATATCAATGTTTTGTTCATGAATGTGAATTTATAGAATGTAAGTTGTGATATTTTTTAATGTGTGTGCTTGGTGGATGACTATTGTGAGTGGTCATCTAAACTAAGTGTTTTCCCCATTAAGCTTTCAAGCTTAGCACGGGTGTTAATCCGTGTAGGTTCAGGTCATAGGAGTGAGGTACAGGAAACATTTGCAGGGACTAAGGTCAACAATTAAGAGCAAAAGTACCTTTAGAATGTGTTTTGGTTTAAGATGATTGTATATGTAAAAGATGAAAGGAAATTGTCTTTTTTTCTTTTGGATTATTATGTAAATATAAAGATGTAATACTATTTTTAGATGATAATGTTAAGTGAAGTGAAGTTTTGTAATATATATATATGTATAGCATTGAATAGAATTGTATATCTTTAATACATATATAGGAATTTTGTTACTGTATTGTGGATGGTTGTATATTGCGTATAGGGGGTGTTACAGAATATCTTACCTAGAGATTATTTTATACTTGATCATTATTTCAATGTTGCTTTTGAATTGTTCATTTATTTCCTTTGAATCAATCATATTTAATGGTCTAGATAATAAATTTTTTGAGGATTTGGTAATTAATAGCTAATACTTATGGGATCAACTTAAACTTGCTAGTACTAGTTATAATTAAATCATACACTTATGGTTAAAACATTACACATCACTTTCTTGACTATATTAGGGGATTTCCATTCTAGCAATCAAATAATATGTCTTAAGCTTGTCACTTGGTAAGAACTTTCTAAACATGTCATAACCATTTTAATTAGTGTAGAACGTTTCTAGTGACAAAAAATTTTCATTTAAGAAATCGTTAACCTATTGATGCCTTGCATCAATATGATTTGATTATGTATGGAAAGTATAGTTTTTACAAAGGTGAATGATCTTTAGTTATCACAAAAGAACATATACTAATCTTGTTGGAAACTAATCACTTAGAAAAAATTCTTCATCGAATAATAATGCTTTAATAGTTGTAATAAACTTTACATTAATAGTCGAAAAAGCAAACTCACATTTGCAATTGGAATATGCCTAGTATAGATCCCCTTGAGAAATTAGTCAAATAGCATAATTTTAATCTCATGTAATCAAAATCAATTTTGGAAGTACCAAAATAAAGTCTCATAAATATATCTTGAAGATATCTCATAATCCCTTTTACTACATTTTATCATGCTTCCTTAGATTAGATAAAAATCAACTCACTGTATCAATTGTATAGGCTATGTCAACCTAATACATATCATGTGATACATCAAAATATCAAGCACAAAGGCATATAGAACTTTCTCCATTCCTGTTTCTCTTCCTTAATAAAAGAACTCTACTTGCTAAACAACTTAAAGTGACTACCAAAAGGAGAACTAACCACTTTCGCTTTTATAATTTTATATTGAGAAATTCTCATACCAAGAAGCTGCTTTACTTGTCCTAAATCTTTCATAACAAAAGACTTATTTAGGTTCTTTTTTAGTGCATTATCATTAGAAGCATTTTTATTAACAATAATCATGTCATTAACATAATATAATAATATGGTAATATCATCATTAGATAATTTTTCTACGAACACATAATATTCACAAATAGTTTTCCTTATACCATTTCTTGTATATGATTTTTTGAAAATTCTCACACCATCATTATAAAGGCGTTTCCTCAATTTACTCATATAATTTGCATATAAAGTCTTTTCATTTCACTTTAAAACTCTCTAGTTGCTTTATATAAATATCTTCCTCTAACATACCATGAAGAAAAATTATTTTGACATCCATCTACTCAATCAAGACTTGTTTTAAGCTTGAGTATTAATAGGTGTGAAATGCATCGTATTTTAGGGTATAGTTTGATAGGTGATTAGCTGTTTATTCGATTGTTTAGTATGCATTTGGAGTAGAATTATGTTAGTTTATGATTTATTTATGTTTTAAGTGTTTTATAGGTTAGAACAATCCTTTGAATTTAAATATGATGTTTTTGAGGTACCTTGATGTGTTTGGTAGTGTTTCAGGATAACGATTGAAGAACAGAGGAGTTTCAAAACAAATTGTGGCCAATTACATGGCGATCGTGATAGGAAGGGCTAATATAGGCCATGATCGTTGCTTGCATTGAACAGATGTGTAGCCAATTCCAAACTTCATGTTTTGAGGAATTTTTTGGATCTTTCGAACCCCAAGAAAACCCTAATTCAACCCTAAACACAAAAGAACATAAATAAAACAACAAGAAGAGAAAGGAGGAGCTTTACATTCAGCCACTCTTGGAAACCCTAAAGGGAGAGAAAAAGAAGACAGAGAGAAGAAGAAAAGGAAGGAGGAAGAAGAAGTGGATCCTGAAGCTACTGTTCCCCGGATCAGGTGGTATCCCGACGTTGTTGGCTTCCCGATTTGTCCAACCTAAGTTCCATTTTCTCTTCGTCTCCTTTTTCATTTAAATGTATAAAGTTGAGATGGGTTGTACGAAAAAGGATTTCAAGTTGTTGATAATGTTTTGAACTCTCCTTCGGGATTTTACTTTGAGTTAATATTGATTTAGTTATTTTTGTGTTTATTGTTTTGGGTATTGTGATTAATTAACGTAATTGCATATTTTAGTAACAAACCGAGAGGGTAAGCTGGATAAAAATGATTAGATCGGATTGATGAAAGTTAGGTGATCTAATTAACCACTTAATCAATCTAGTCAGTAATTCCATGGAGAGAGATCCCGTACGAGACTCTATTGTTTATTAGAGAGCTTTAGAACTAATTAGAAATGTGGGTAATTTATGAATTGAGAGATTGCAAGTTTCATAATTCGATTAAGGTTTACAATTTAGGGTTTAATGGTTATAACTCGAGAGAGAATAATCAACCCTAAGACTGTCTAGAATTATCACCTCGTAAACACATAAATGACTAGATTATCATGAATGATAAGTAAAATCCCCTCTCTCATAACTTAATTAACTCTCTTGACAGATTTCCATTATGACCTTGTGACTGCTCAGTTTAATTATGTTTTGTTGGAATTTCTGCTTTACAATTCTTGAATCAAATTCTTGTATTCACTTTCCGTGTTCACTTGTGCAGTTTTTATATCTTTTTATTATTTTCTTTAAACTTTAGTCGACTTAAGATTAGGCTAGTACCCTCCTCATGGGATCGACCCTTCAATACTACAAAGTACGACCCGTGCGCTTGCGGTTATTGAGAGTTTTATAAATTTTAAAACTTGTTCAACAAGTTTTTGATGCTATTGCCCGGGAGACGTAAATTAGTTTAATTCTTATCGTCTAAGGCATTTTTTATCACCTTTTGTGTTTAAAAAAATGTTGAGCTTAAAGTAGATGACACATTAACTTGAATATCACCAGACAACAATAGGGAATCTCAAGTGTTGAACGCTAAAAAGTGATGGAAAGAACAATGGTGAAGGAAATACAACATGGAGAGTGACAGATCTTTATGGATGTCATGAGGCCACAACTCAATGCCCATCATCAAAGGATTATGTGACCACCGGTGCAAGCGAATACATTTGAGATCAAACCATCACTGCTAATCATGTTGCGAACTAACATTCAATTCTACGAGTTAGCTAATAAGGATCTAATGCTTATTTAGCTAATTTCTTAGAAATTTGTGACACCTTCGGATATATTGGGATATCAAAGGATATTGTTAGGATGAGGCTCTTTCCCTTTACACTTAGAAATTGAGCCAAGGCCTGGTTAAATTCTCTCCACCCATTGATCATGGTTTTCTAATATGTGTAAGTTTTAATATTTTAATCTCGATATTCTGCAAGCGCATGGGTCGTTTGCGAAATACTTAAGGTGTCAATCCCACAAGGAGGGTTAATCGATTCATAAAATCTAAGGCCAAAATAATTCGCAATAATTCAAAATGAACAAAAATAAGACAAGAATTTATTTCAATCACGCACTCAATTTCAAGAATCAATTATGAAAATAATAACAAAATAAAAATTGCAACACCCAATCAAGAATCAACCTAAAAAGCTATCAATTGAGAGAAAAGGGGATTTTATCTATCTTTAATGTTAACCTAATTGATTATGAACTACTTTATTACCAGTTTTAGATAATCCAAAGGTTGATTATTCCCTTTCGATTTATAACCATTAACCCTAATTAGATCTGAAGTTGTCCAAAAACTATAAGGAACCTATGCAAGATCTCTCTTCATATAATTACCAATTTGATTTAATTCTCGTTCTATTAAATTACCTAACCCTCGTTAGCCCAATTTAATAAATTTTCACCCAGTTCACCCTCTCAGTTTATCACCGAATTATGCAAGTGCAAAAATTAAATCACAATTAATCCAGTAAAAACGCAAATAATCAAATTTCATTAAATCATAAATAAAACAACCCAAAGGAGAGTTTAGACATTCTTAACATTCAAACAATCTATTCATCAACGGCTATCCAATTCTATACTGTAACATCCCATTTCTATAGAGCAATACTTGAAATTACAAAGACAATGTGATCACATACCCCCCAGAACAACATGTTAAGGTAGTCACATCATTTATAGTGACATCATATAGAACATAAACATTTCAGAAAAACTAAGTTCCCTCATTTCATTCATGAATATAAGAATACATTGTCATTACATTCCTTACATTTGATTCATAAACATAAATATTTATTTTGTTATTGCACTCATAACTTCTATTTTTACAATACATAACATGTCAAAGTTTGCAACTCTATACAATGTGTACAATATAAAACTAGGTACTGGAACAAAATATTCTATCTAAATGATTCAATACCAGTTGACCAGACATTTTAGCCATTTTTGGTTCCAAAATGGACAATGCTAGGTTGCTACTCGATTGTCTTAAAGATTAGGTTGTCCTGGTACTTGAAAATCAACGATGCAATTTTGATGAGTTTGCGAACTCAGTGAATGAACCATCAACGACATGTTCAGTCAAGTTAGGACACAATATCGCAAACACATATAGTCCAATTTCTCAAACAAATCATTTTATTTAAACTCAAATCCTAATTATCACATCATTTAATTGTCTACCAAATTGTAATATATGTGTCTCACACTTTAACAAACACATTGGAAACACAAACATTTTATATTACTTTTTAAAAATAATTCAGTAAATTTCTCGTAACAATTCTCATAACACATATATGATATATATGCAAATGCACATGTGACTCCATTTTCTTTTTAATTTTGTTGTTATCGAGCGATTATTTAACTATCTCATATCTGTTGCAGATACCGGGCTCATTTCAGATGTTGTCTCATATCCATTGTGAGTATCGGGCTCATTAATCATTGAGCTTGTGGCTCTGTGCAAACATTTATGAGCTTTAAGCTCCTTTTTCAATTCGGTCGCTCCGGTTACAACTCTTTTATCTGATTATGCACATCAATGTCATAACATGCATCATTTCACTTAATATGCTATCAATCACTTCCATCCAGTGAACACAGTCATTTATCACATTCGTCAGACCCAAGTCTGGCATTCAACATTCAGTTGAGCATTTATTTCCCACATTCGCATACATGTAATTAACATTCCCAATACAGTCCTAAATATTGAACTCCTCGGGCAATCAATTGTCCAGAATCATCAATATCACAATCATATCCAAGTCATTTCAATATATATAGATAAATTGTAACACCCCACTCCCGCTGGACCCGAACCCGATATCAATGGTGATATCTGAATCTGTGCCCCTCGAGGGTGGCGTGCCACATCACTTAACAATTAAAAGTCGGTATATCTTTTTTTTTAAAAAATCATAACATAAGAACAGAAAATCAGTAACCAAAACGTTCCCCTTGCTTTATAATCATTTGAAACAGCACAATGA
>JAOTAY010000008.1:17852711-17873375 GCA_025629805.1 Erythroxylum baracoense
TGAATCGGTTTGAGTCTACTGGATGCATGCTTAATAGAGATGATCTAGGCCCTTTTTGTGTTAACCCTTGGCTTAAATAACCTACCCATTAATTATCCCTTGCTACCCCCGTTGAGCCTTAACCTTTTGTTTATGAAAACATCTAAAATTTTAAAACTTTAAACCCCATTATCCGACTCTTTTCACAAGCTTAGTAGAGTATTAAGTAAAACGTTAGTTGGGATTGACTGAAATTTTTACCGAGACAAGTTGAGTATATTTCTGCCTGTGGACTACATTATATAGAGTGCTAGTTTTGATTCATAGTTCTTCCATGGATGAAGAAAAAGAGAGAAAAATGAGAAAGAAAAGAAAAGAAAAAGGAAGAATAAGTGAGTAGCATCAATAAGTGCAAAATATTAGTTATATTGGTATATCTCGGAGTATGTTTTGATTATCCCAATTTTATCCGCTTCTTACTTTATTAATGTTTGTGCTTAAACCTCTTTCCTTTCTTTTGACCCACCTTGACCTTTACTACATTACACCCCTAAACAAGTCCTTTTGATCTATTTATGCATGCAATCATTGTAGACGAGAATTGGTATATTAGCAAGCCTAAGGTAGTATGGTTTCCTATTTTGAGTGAAACACTAATCCTTAAACACTTAAGCGAAATGAGTGAAAACTATGAAGAAGATTCATTTGTTCATCTTTACTTATCTTTGAGTGATTGAGCCAATTGTGAGTTTACTTATGTATGCCAATGAAAAAATAGTTATGATATGTGCATTAACTTGATATTTGAGTTGGCTTGAATTTAAGGGATTGTATGTTTTGATCTTTGTGAAAATGAAATGGTAGAATTGATTGGTTGTATTTATTTTTCTTGAGGACAAGCAAAGATTCAAGTGTGGGGATGTTGATAGGTGTGCATTAGTACATGTTTTTATTGGTAATTGACATGTGTTTTCTAGCTTAATTGTTGTTTATTGTTCTAGTTTAGGATTCCTTTTGTATGTTTTCATTAAGTTTGATTTCTATTATTGTTCTTGTGTGTTTGATGCTAATTGAGGGTAAGAATTGACTATTTTTGTGTAGGAAAGAAGAGGGAGCAACTTGGAGGTTGAACAAAAGATCAAAGAAGAGAAGACAAGAAGAATGCATCTGTGCCAAATTCCCACGTTCGTGGGAATCATGCAAATTCCCACAAACGTGGGAATCATAGAAGAAGTGAGAAGGGCATATGTGTGTAATTCCCATGCTCATGGGAATCATGCAAATTCTCACAGATGTAGGAATTGTAATCCGAGGCAATTTGCGAGACTTCATTAAACCTAGGATTTTTGGACTATAAAAATATCATTAAGCCTCCATCTTCAAAAGAGATGACACCCACCTCTAGATACACCATCCTTGAGTGAAAAACACATGTTTGGAGAGGAAGGATTGAAGACATGGATCATCATCAAGATTGGGCAAAATAGCATATCAACGCCAAAATTCCAGATTTTGGCAAAGAAGAGAAGGAGTCTTTCTATTTAGTTTTCTGTCATTTTAACCTCTTCTATCCTTTGTAAAATGGTTTATTTGATTGTTGGTGATGTTATGGAGACCATGTTAATCTGATTGCATTTTAGGGATTGCTTTTGAATTATTTTGTCAAAACTCTTATTTTATTGAATTGAATACATTTGTCTTTGTTAATTGTTGTTCTTAATTGTCATCTTGAAACAAATCGAGAGAGTGAGTGAGATGAAATTCATACAAGATTGTACAATGAGAGTTGGTGACCTATAGACTAGCAATCACCATGTTTATTGAATAGTCAAAAGAGAGATCTCAATTAGTCAATTAATCACCCATATGATAGTTTAATAACTAGTTGAATCAGTAAAGTCATTAGGTAGGTTGAGAGATCGTTCAATCGATTTCCAGTAATTTGATTAGGGATAAATAGTTACACCTTGCGAGAGGGTAATTAGTACATTTTGAAATCTAGGGTGAGACATAATTCAATCAATAAAATAGGAGGGAGATAAAATAAGGAAAAAGTAGTCTCTAGCATTTAGATTCTTGAATTCAGATTTTCTACAATTGCAGTATTGTCCATTGTTTACATCAGTCTCTTTTAATTTTAATTTAAATTTCCAGATTATTTGCATTTCACAATTTAGTTTCTTAAACAAAGTTGTGTCTAAATTAAGCGGTGTCTAGGCATCAATCCCTGTGGGATCGATATCTGCTCTTTTTACTATTAGTCACAACTCTTTCACTTGTAGTTTTTGAGCATAAAACAAGTAGATAGGTTTTATCATCAACAAGGATCTTCCATATTCTTTTAGTTAGTAACATTTTTTCATAATTTGTAAGAGAATGACTCCCAAACCTCCCTCCTCTTTTAGTAACCCTATTTCAGACCATTTAAAATTAGTATAAGGCTTTATATAGGCATACCTAGACTATAAAAAGTTCCTCATCATTATTTCTAAAGCTTCGATTCTTTGGTAAAAGCAATTGAGAAGACTAGTAGATGTGTATGTTGTTAAGTATGGATTTAATGAGTTGTAGTTTCCTTATAAATGATAAGCTTTTTCTTATTCAGTGCCTAATTTACTTCTAGAATATGTCAAACAATTCTTGAAATAACTAAAGTAGGATCTTTTAGTTTTGATTGGTACACTTAAGTACATTGTTAAACCAAGAGAAGTTCCAATAAAAGTTTTGATGATAACAAAATACAAGTACTACTAATGAGTTTTAATGTTGATAATAAGAAACAGTATGAGAACACAAGCTTATTGTATCAAAGGATTATGACAAAAAAGACAATGTTTGCAATCTTTAAGATCAAAATCAAGTTAAGAAAATGATCAAGACGTATAAAGATTATTTCATGTATGTCATATTGTATTTTCATCTTGATAGTCTTTGATAATCTAATAAGCTCACCAAACATAAACATTACATTTCTCTTTATATCATGAGTCTTTACATTCATTAAAAGACATTAAATCTTTTGATTACAACTTAAAATCCTCTTGATGTTTTAAATAGTATCTTAGGAACATTTTAAGAACTATTTTAGTCATATTTTGATTAAACAAATTGTTTTGAGCATTTGAAGTTGTTAAAGTCACGCTTTTTGGGTGATTGGGTAATTTATATAGGTTAGTGGTCAACCAGTATTAAAACTGAGGTATTATTAGTTTGTAGCAACATTGGTTGATTTATTAGTTGACCAATATGTATACTGGTTTATAATTGTTCCAATTGCTAGTTAATTCATATTGGTTGATCAATATGCTATACTAGTAGACCAATGCATCAAATATAGTCTTTATAATAGCTATTTCTTGACTTTTAAGTGTTATTTTAAGTCTTAAAATATTATAAGTAAGTGTTTTATCATTTTTTGTATTAAGAAGATTTTGAGTGTCCTATACTCACATTTCTAAGTATTTTTCAATCGTTTAAGCATTCATTGTTTCATTTTTAGTAAGCCTTTTTTTAATGATTATCAAAGCATCCAAGTGAACCATTTTTTAGATAGTAAGATATTTTTGGATTTGAGATCATTACATTGGGTTTAGCAAAAGTATTTGGGATATCTCTTTATCTTAAATAAAGATTGAAAAGGAGGTTTCTCTTTGCTAAATAAAAGATTTTAGGGTATTCTTTGCCTTAAAAGAAGAATTATAATGAAAATCTAAGGAATGTTTGCTGACAAAGATTATTTGCTAAACTATTACAAATCGGTTTGCATTTCTCAATCCACCCCTTTGGGTGCCATTAGGGAATAACATATATGAATAAGAAATATTTGATTTTTAATCCAGAGATTATAAAGAGTCATTATGCTTGTTGATTGGTTCTTACGAAGATTAGCTTGTAGCTTTTATCTCTATTAATGAGGAGACCAGAGAGCTTAATAAAAAGGTGTAATGAGTTTATTATATTGTTAAATAATTTTTCTTTGGCCCTAAAAAAAATAGTATCATATGTAAATGAGAGATTAAAAGTCTTTAGCTTACTACTTTTATTGTGAAAACTAAAACTAGTATCCAATTTGATGTTATGATTGGCAAGTCTAATTAATACCTCCATATAAATTAAAAAGAGATATGTTAATATGAGATATACTGACCTAACCTGTTCCCTCCTTTGAATAATTTAATTAGTTCTCTATTTACTAAGACACTAAATAAAGTGTTTGTAAGACAATGTTCAATCTAGGTTATAAATTATTATGAAAATCCAAAAGTTGTTAAGGAGTGAGTTATCAACTTTTAGTTAATGGAATGAAATGCCTTATAGGAGTTTATTTTATAGCATAACTCTTAATGGTGTCTTTCATTTAGAACCTATTTTCCTAATTTATTTAGTTATTCATCAATCATTGCGTTAGATGTTTCCCCCACATACCTATTTTCTCTCTATAATTGGAAGTTCCATTCCCATTAGCTCATAATAGTCACCCTTTTTAAATGTCTTGCCTATTTTTATCCATTCTTTTACTTGATGTTTGAGTGTTGGTTTTTATTGATAAGATACTAAAATTGTGTCCTCCACTATTTCATCTTGTTCATTTAGCCTTATAATTGGATGACTTCTAGAACGTTTTGGCTTATAATAGTTTGCACACCTATCCTAGCATAACCAACTCTTTTCATTAATGTTATGATTTCATCACTACAAATAAGCTTGCTAAGAAACTAGCCAACTTAAAGTAATTTTTTAATCGATATTCTAATGGAACATAATGAATGTTGATATATACACAAATGTGTTTCATTTTACCAGCTCTAACTACATTCTAAGGTTAATTTTTATAAGAAAATTGGTTTATTGCTAAGGTACTAAAGATCTACCTATATGATTTTTGGAGCATCTACTTTTAAGGTAAAATTGAATATGTGAAATGCTGTACATTGATTAATACCTCCTGAAAGCCTAACTTCTTATAGTTTGTTTAAACCTAAGCATTTATCACCAAATAGGCTAGCTTTTTATCCATAAGAAAAAAAAACTAGAGATGTTACCCATTTTAAAGCTCCTTATTTTAAGATAAACTTAGAAGGAGCCACAATATTATGCCTTTCAATTCTTGACAGTATAACGTAGTATAGTTTATCAATTGGTGAAGTATCTCCCACCATTTGGCACCATGTTCTTTTTATATTTCCTTATGCTTTATTTACTCTTTTATTAGCTTTTAGGGTGGAAGGATTAGTGCTAGTCTGACAGCCTCTACTAGATCAAATTCAAGATTGTTTTTGGTTGTTATAAAGCTAGAAGAGATAGTCTCTAAGAAATATAAAAAATTCATAATTGAGAGCTGATGAATCATTGAATACCTTATTTAAAAAGAACGAAATGAGCATTAGTTGAATTCTAAAAAATGTTCCTTTTAAGGAAAGGTGGAAAAGATATTGACCGAATAAAGAAGGAATTTGGAACAAAGGGATAATGGGGAAAAAAAAGATGGAAAAAGCAATTGAGAATTAATAACAGGAAGAACGGTTCAATAAATAGAGCTTGAGTTAGGTATAGATTGAAATGGATGAATAGAAGATAGAAGTGTGAGATGAAGAAAGGAAGAAGAACTAGAAGCATTATTTATTTATCAATTCTCTATATGAAGAATTGGAAGCATTATTTATTATCAATTTTCTATATCTAATGTACATAAAGTGTCAATTCCATTTACTCTTATTTTACTTGTTTTATTTATTTTGCATGTACTTGATCTATATTGATTCTATATAATCTAAAATAGTTGAAAGTTAATTCTTAGCATCTTTAGTTCTTCTTTTCTAATTATTTTACTAAATGATCAGACTGTTTACATAATTGAGTCACTTTCTTAGCACATTTTAGAAAGGAAAATTGGGTGAGTCTTAATTTGTCTAGTAAATAACTAAAGGAACTAGATATAAGAGTAAGAAATAGATTGAAAAATTTTCTCAAATATTAATTATTTAATCCTTTGGCTTCATTCTTTCTACCAAATCTCCTTATATAAGCAGATATGAAGTCTCCTTTAGAATTGTTATCTCTATCAGCTTCTACGTAGTGCTTTCCAGTATTAACATTGTTATTAATCTTTAAAAAAATTTCCTCTATATTGACATATAATACTTTTATACCATCTATTAAGTTCCTATTATTTATTTTATGCCTTATATTTGTGACTTTTTTAGGCTCCTATTTATCTTTAGCTCCATGTGAATAATTTGGTAGCTAATACTTTCTCCTTAAAGGATCTCTTTACTTAATTCCTTAAGGACCTTCTTACCCTTTCCTTTAAGAACCTCTTTTCTTAATTCATTTGGTTATTCATCGATCATTGCCTTAGAATTTTCCCCATTTAATTTTGTCTACTCCATATTTGGAAGTTCCATTTGCATTAACTCATAATAATGACCCCTTTCATACATCATACATGTTTTTCTCCATTTTTTTCCTTATTGCTTTAATTTTACTTTCTGTTGATAGGATACTAAAACTAAGTCCTTCTCTATTTAATCTTGTTTATTCAACCTTATAATTAGAGTGACTTCTGGAAGGCTTTGACTTATATTAATTTGTATACATATCCTAGCATAACCAATTGTTTTCATTCATGTTGTGATTTCATCCATATAAAAGTCGACTTTTCAATATAACTAGATAAGTAACTTATTATAATTTTTTAAACAATATTCTAATGAAACATTGTAAATTTTGATCTATATAGGAAATTTTTTTCATTTTTAGTTGCTTTGGTTACATTTTATGGTCCAATTTTGTAGGAAAGTCTTTATGCATTAATCAATGGCTCCTAAAACCCTAGCTTTTTCCAATTTGTTTGAACCCAAGCATTTATCATCAAATAGGATGGCCTCTTATCCACAAAGAGAACAACTAAAGATGCCACCAATTTCAAAGCTCCTTATTCCAAGACAACCTCAAGAGGAGCCACACTATTATGCCATTCAATTCTTGATGATAGAATGTAGCAAAGTTTATCAATTGATGAAGTATCTTCCACTAGCTATCGCCATGTTCTTTTTGTATGTCCATGTGCTTTGTAAGCTTTCCCTTTATCTTCAAGGATGAAACAAGTTCGTACTAGTCTAATAACCTCTAAGAGTGGTTTAGGTTGCCATAAAGCTAGAATATTGACTAAGGATAGACACTGACCCCCGCGAGGGGGGGGTGGGGGTAATGTGTTCATATTTAAGAGTTGAGGATTCATGGAATACCTTATTAGGGTAGAAAGAAAAGAAAGTTATATGAAATTTTAAAAACTATTCCATTAAATGAAAAGAGAGTAATGAAGCTGATAAGATCTTATCTTCATCTATTATTTGATATTATCTCCTTTATTTTGGCTTTATTTTAGTGCTTAAATAGGAAATTTAATGTTTATTTTTTTTTAGGAGATGAAAAGTGGAGATTGCATCAAATTGGGACTTTATTGATGATAATCTTGAATTTTGGATGAAGTGAAGAGATTCTTGCAATGGATAAGGCCGATCATTTGAAGAGTTGGAGTTTAACTGGAAAACTTCTTTTTATCCTTATCATGTAGGAATTCCAATTTAATTTGGATAGATATCTTTGCAAGCTACAATTAGATTAGGATTAGATCAGGAAAACCCTATAAAATGGATGTTCCTCACAAGAGAAAGAGTTCTCATCTTTCATTTTTTGCAATTCTTTATCTTTCTTCTATTTTTGTTATTGGAGCAAAAGCCATGTGTAGTTAAACTCAATTGTTCTGATTTAAGGGGATTCGATATTCTAGTTATAACCTTGTGAGGTTTTGTGTTCTAAACCTTATTTATGTTTTAATTCAAGTATTTCTTATTTTCAGTTCTTATATTCATGAATGATTAATATTGATTAATCTGACAATTTAATTTAATATTGATTATTCCATCGTTACTCATGAATTCAATGATCCGTAATTGTCATGAAAAATTGATAAAATTGAAAAATAGTTTATTTATGAAATTGCATATTTAACTTATAATAAACAAGAAAACTAAGTTGAATAATTACAGCTATCTTGATTATTTAATTTAGGGTTTATTCTTTTTTCTAAGCTTATTGCTATCATTTATTTGATATGGAATGTTATCATACCCAGTTAATGGATGATAAGTTTTGGTTTGGATGCTGGGTTTGAACATATTAATTTAGGAAATTTTGAGACTTATTACGGCTATCCTAATATGTTTAGGACTAACTGCTTGAATTGTGAAAATATTATTTTTCAATCAATGATCACTGTTACAATTAGACGAAATTTTTACCTTGAATCAGAGTTTGGTAATCCTGACTTTCTCACTTTTATATTCAATTGATTTAATTTGATTTCTTATTAATTTTAGTTAATCAGCTACTTAATCAAACCCCCTCCCTTTTAATTTCTTTATTTGAAATTAAGAAACTAATATCTAGTTCTCTTGGGATTTGACCTAGTCTCACAACTACTACAAAAATTTTGGAGAATCAAAATTATTTTGGGAGCTTGGACAACTCGACCAAAATTTGGAGTCGTTGCCAAAGAACTATTTCAAGTTTCTTAGTTTCTTTACATTTTTATTTTATAGTTACTGCTAACCTCTTATCTTGTATAACTCGTTCTTCTCATATAGGCAAATTATAATATAATCCATAAATTGAGAAGACAAAACGTCATTTGAGAAAAGAGACTAAGCAAGGAAGCGATCATTCAACTTTAGACATAAAAGTTAAAGTAGATCTAACAATTGGTGAAGACTCTAATTTTCAAGAAGCAGACAAAAAGATGGCAAATCTCAACCCTAGAATGTTTGAGGGAGTTAGCGGCATCGAATTTGAATCAACAACCCTTATGCATCCAATTTCTAGATGTTGAGGTAGATTTCAAATTGAAATCTAGTTTGATTCACTTATTGCCTATTTTTCATGGTGTTACAAGTGAGGATCTACATAAACATCTGAAGGAATTTCATGTTGTTTGCTATGGAAAGAAGTCATAAAGGGTAACAAACAAACAAATTAATCTCAGGGTCTTTCTGTTCTCACTAAAATATAAGGTAAAAGATTGGATATACTATCTCCCTTGGCTCAGTGATAGCATGGAATGAGATGAAAAGAATGTTTTTGGAGAATTTCTTTCATGCATCAAGAGCTACAAATATAAGAAAGGAGATATGTGGGGTAAGACAAATTACCGGAGAAACATTATATGGACATTGGGAAAGGTTTAGAAGTTTTTTGCCAACTACCCACATCATTGAATTACCAATAAATTCTGATTTAATACTTAATGAAAGACTATTGCTAATGGATCAAAGTATGGTTAATGCAACTAGTGGAGGAACTTTAATAAACAAAACATTTGAGGCGGCCAGACAATCGATATCAATTATGTCTTAAAATTATCGACAATTTGGGACAAGGATGGATGAAGTTGTTAAGCGTGTCGATAAGGTAAGTAACACATACTTTGAGGATAAAATTTCATATTTAATTGCTCTAGTTCATCAATTTGCTATAGGTTAATTGCAATCGATAAGAGTGTGCAGAATATGCTCATTCTCTGGACATCTTACGAATATGTGCCTTACATTGCAACAAGACTCTCTTTAAGAAGCTAATGCGATAAGGGGATTTCTTAGCTAACCTCAACAAAAATATTACCCATATCATCCAAACATGAGATATAGAAATTAAGGAGGCCAATAATGATATCAAACTCATAATTTTAAATAACCTTAAGTCCCTATATATGCTCAACCTTAATCTTCAAATTCAGGTATTTCTTTAGATGAAATTGTTAAGACATTTGCTAATAATACTTAACAATTTCAACAGGAAATAAGGGCATCAGATCACTCAATTAGCTAACTCTATAAGTAAATTGGAAGCAGAAGTATTAGGAAAATTACCTTTCTAAATGGTGGTGAATCTTAAGGAGAATATGAGTGCAATGACTTTGAGAAGTGGTAGGGAAGTTCAATCTGGAACTTCTTTAGCAATGGAGGAAGAAAAGCATAATGATGGAGAAAAGGAGGAAGAACTTCCAACTCAAGAATCATTAAAGGTAAAAAATGATTCATCTTTATGGATATCAATAAATGCACGTTTACTTCCTTTTCTTAGCAAGTTGGCTAAACCAAAAGAAGATGAATATGAAAAAGAGATTTTAGAAACTTTCAAAACACTTCTGGAAGCCATCAAGCAGTTTCCAAAATATACCCAAGATTTTGAAAGAGTTGTGCACAAATAAAAGAAAGTTGAAGGTAAAGGCGAGAATATTTTGGGTAAGAATGTATCAATTATGATATATAAGAAATCATCAAAAAATGCAAAGATCCAGGTATGTTTACACTTCCATGTGTTATTGGTAATAATAAAATTAAGCGTACCATGCTAGACTTAGATGCATCCATTAATGCCATGTCATACTCAATTTATCGAGTTTTAAATCTAAACTCTTGGCAAGAAATCAATGTGATTATTCAACTAACTTATTGTTCATATATGCATCCTATTGGTGTTATAGAAGATGTTTTAGTCCAAGTTAATGGTTTGATATTTTCAGTAGATTTTTACATCTTAAAAATGGATGGAGATAGTGTTGAACATTTGACTTCGATTCTATTGGTTAGGTCGTTTATGAAGACGACCAAGACAAAAATTAATGTGGATGAGGGTACTCTTTTAGTAATCTAGTGCATGTTGTGCCCAAGAAAACTAGTTTATTCGAAACCAGGATGATGAGTTAGTACTAATGAGGGTACATAATGGGTGGTGAATGTACATAGACTTTAGAAAGCTTAACTTAGCTACTAGAAAGGACGTTTTCCATTGCCCTTTATAGATCAAATGTTAGAAAGGCTTGTTAGTAAATCATGTTTTTTCTTTTTGGATGGTTTTTTAGGTTACCATCAATTAGAAATTGCTCAAGAGGATAAAAAAAGACTACATTTACGTGTCCCTTTAGATCGTATGCTCTTAGGAAAATGTCATTCAGTCTCTGTAATGCTCCAAGTACATTCCAAGGATGCATGATGAGTATATTGAGAATTGCATTGAAGTATTCATAGATGATTTCGCTGTTTATGGAGATTCATTTGATGATTGTTTAAATCACGTATCCAAGGTTCTTAAACAACATTAAAACAAATTTGGTGTTAAATTACAAAAAATTTCGCTTTATAGTATATCAAGGCATTGCTTTAGGACATGTGATTTCATCCAGGGACATAGAAGTTGATAAAGCTAAAGTGGATTTAATTGTGAACTAGCCTTACCCTAAAAATGTTAGGGAAGTTCAATTTTTTCTTTAAAATGTAGGATTTTACCCCAGGTTCATTAAATATTTTTCCAATATTGTAATACCTTTTATCGAAGTTGCTACAAAAAGACATTCCATTTAACTTTGGGAAGGACTACAAGGAAGCTTTTGACAAACTCAAGGCACTATTAATAAGTAAGCCTATTATTCAGCCACCAAATTAGGATCTTCCATTTGAGATCATGTGCGATGCTAGCAACTATGTAATAGGAGTTGTTTTAGGCCAAAGGGTTGAGAAATAAAGTCATGTTATCTTTTATGCTTTGAGAACATTAGATGCTATGCAGTGTAATTATTCTACAACTAAGAAAGAGCTTTTAGTAATTGTTTTCACTTTAGATAAATTTAGATCATTTTTTTGGCTCTAAAGTTATTGTGTACTCTGATCATGCAGCATTGAAATATTTTTTGGCATAGAAGGAGTCTAAACTAAGGCTGATACGATGGATTCTTGATATATGCTTAATTAATTATACATTTGTTCAAAAACACTTAGTGATTAATGTTACGAAATGCTCAAGACATTCACTTTAGTTTATTTTTGGTTTTAGGTACAGTTTGCAAGAAAAGGAGCTAAAGTGAATCGAAAGCACTATATTTGATCCATTTTTTAAAGATTCACACTCACTTGTCTTCATGGAATAAGAATGAGATGGATTAGAGAAATAAAAGACAAGAAAATAAATAAAATGAAGAGAATAAAGAGTGTAGAACATTGCTCATGCCCATGCATAGAAGTTTCATACGTATGAGATATCTCTCACTCCCATGACATACCTTGCACAGGCGTGAGACACCTCTTATGCCAGTGCAAGGTGTCTGATGACCATAAGACACCTCTCACAGTCGTGAGACATTTCTCAACCTGTCCCATTTTAACCCTACTTTTTGGTACAAAACGATATAATGTGATAGCAAAATACATGCTTTCGTTTGGGGGTTTTTGCTTTTGAGTGGTGAGTTATTAGTTTCGAAGAGAAAAAAGGGAAAAGCTACATTTCTTTGGGGACCCATAGAGGGTTAGCATCCCGATGCCAGTTCAAAGGTGACATCTACGCCGAAGATCCCAGTTAAACATTTTTCTCATTGTTTGTTATTCTTTCTCTTAGGGATTGATTGTGCTAACCTATGTTTAATGTTTGAGTATTATGTAAGAAGGATTGAATGCTCTATTCGATTGTTTTTATGTAAGAACCCATTGCTAGAATCTTTAATATAATCCGCAATTGTTAGGTTGAAATTCATTTGCGGAAACTAATGGTTTTGAATCATTCAAGATAACAAAACCTAGGTTAAATGACCCAATCTTGTGTGGTTATTGCCTTGATTAATCTATTTTCCTAATTCGTATTGTAGCTGTAAAATTAAATCTAGAGAGCTTGTTCTAGGTTGTTCGATTGTTAAGTTTAATTAACGAGTTGTTCTTAATTGAACAAGACCTAAGGGAAAACCAGGGTTAACAGAACTTATTATTAACTTACGATTAATAGTTGCTAGGAGAGTTATAAGAGCAACAATTCAATGAAGTATGTCCATCCATATGTAGGTCGAGATTTAACCAATGATCTGGTCCCTAATGAATTCATCACTTTCATCATTTTTAGGTTGTTTGATTTAATTTGTTTTTGTTAGTTTAGTTTCATTTATTTTCTTATTTGAAAATAAACAACCCCATAACCTAAACACCAATTATTTTCATTTCAAAAGCTTTACACACACTCTTTTATGGGATCAACCTAGACTCATCACTGTTATATTTGTAGGCCTAGTTATTTTGAGTAGTGTTACGATGCGTTACCTCAATTTTATTGCCACTTTCAGGTAATGGGGTGTTATAGTTTTTGTTCTTGATTTTAATTGGTGTTTTGCATATATTTTTTATCATTTGTTTTTAAATTTATTTCTTGATCTTTTAACGTTTGTTTGTATTTGTTAAAAAAATTTTGAAGAAAAGAAAAGAGAGACACTTCAAAGGGAGTCAATTTTGCCTACAAGCTATATTCCTAATCCTATAACCAAGCTTAGAGTGATCAACCAAACTTAGCTGATGGATGGGATAGCCAGCAAAACTACTACCTGGATGAGCTGTAGCATGCACAACAATTCCCCCATACACCAAAAGCACCTTATTCCAATTGAGGTACATCTATGGAAGAATTATTTAATATTATGACTACTAATAATATTCAACTTCAACAGACTGTACAGTAGTTCCAATAGGATGTAAGGCAATTTTCACAAGATACAAGATCTAGCGTCCAAGATTTGGAGAGGCAACAAAACTTAGGTACATCTCTAAAATAATTAGTTAATGTTTATGTTGCTAATACTTTGCGATTTTAGCAGGAAGAGATGCAATTCCAGCAAGTTTTAGAATCCAGAACTTGGCAAGCCAAATGGGTCAGCTGACGGAAACTATTAACCCGCCCAACATCATAAAGCGTAGAGATACATTCATCTCAACTCAACCCAAGGGACATTAGTGCAAATACCTTACAGAGTGGAAAGAAGATTGAGAATCTTAAGAGGACTACTCAAGGGATTGCTTATGAAGAAGAAGTTAAGAAGGAGCTCAAAGCAGAAAATGAAATACCATTTAGCTCAGAGGTAAATGTTAAGTCCTTTATTTTTGTTAACAATAACCCTTCACCTTTACATAGTAGATTGGAGAAATTAAATGAGTAGGAAAAAAGAGAAGTGAAATTTGAGATATTCTAAGAGTACTGGTACTTAGTACAGATTGAGATTCTGAAGATAGGGAATATGCTGAAAATTAGAGCTCATCAACTTAGGTCCTATCTAGAACAACCTCAAGTGGAGGAAGCACATATGACACCTGAAGATCACAATTTTGTCACATGATGAGGAGAAAAAGGAGTCGTGCCTTCTTGGAAGGCAACCCAAGGGAAGTTAATTTCTTTTCCTTTCCATTTTAATTTTCTTTATTTTTACTTGTTTTTAAGTTTTCAACAAAAAGAGAAAGAGAATAAAACAAACAAACAAACATTTTATCATTTTTCTATTGCTTTTAGGATTATATAGTCATGATTAGAGTGTGAATTAACTAGAAGAATCCATAGCAACCTTAGTATGTACTTTTTCTCTTGTGATTGATCAATGTGCATTATCTTTAGAAGAGTATTGACTAGTGGTAGACACAAATCAGTGAGATTTTTAGCCTTTATAGACTGATCCATTTATATCAGTCTCATTGTTTTTTGTTTATGTGTGACCTTCATGACATGTACATTCTGACTTTGCTTTGATTTTCTATTTAAGACCACATTTTTATCACATGCATTAATATGGAAATGATATAGGCATTTTTTCTTTTTATAAACTATATTAACCAAATAGCTTACCCCTTGATGTGAATTTTCCCTTTCTTATGCCCCTTGAGCTTTATTAGCCTTTCTTTTTTTATTAATCACATTACATGGTTTAAAATTAACCAAATGTCCTACCTAAGCCTTAAAACTAGTGGATCATTTTTTATTTTTAATGATTGTTGATGTATAAGAGTCTAGCTGTAGGGGTGTGCATCTATGTGGGATGGTTATAATTATAAGGATGTTATTTTATGTCTTATTAATGAAATTTCCATGTTGATGTAGCTTCTTTTAATTTTTATATATAAGAAAAGAAGAAGAAGAAGAAAGAAAAAGAGAAAAGCAAAAGAAAAGAGAAGAAAAAGGAAGAAAGAAAAAGAGAAAATCAAAAGAAAAGAGAAGAAAAAGGAAGAAGAAAAGAAAAGAAAAAAATGTTTAAATAAAGTACGAAGGAGGAAATGCATATTTTTGCAAAGTTACTCATTATTAGTCTTTCCCCTTAAAGTTGTAATGAAATGGTTACTTAAGTATAATGTGAATGAGGAAGATGTAGTTCTTAAAGGCCACTCCCTATGGTTACAAGGTCTTGTTTATTATCGAATTTTGTGAGTGATATATGCTTGATATGGTTTGTGGTGTGGTGTGGTGTGAGAGCTTCAATTTAAGCTAGGAAACATGGTTTTTGCATTCATCACAGTTGATGGTTCCCAGTTTTGAAAGAATGTTAGTTTTTGCACTTGATGTTACATTGAGTGTTACTTTTGTCGCACTAGCTTTGATGACTTTTATGCTATTGCACCTAAATACATCTCACCTTACCCTTGCCCACATTATAACCTTGAAAAGTCCTTTTATTCATGATTATGCATGTGACCCTTAATAGTGGAGAAATTAAATGATATGCAAAGTTATGGAATGTCATGATCATGAATGGTATATGATTGCACCCATGAATACATCTTATTTAAACACGTTTTTCAAGTCTACCTCTAGATTGCTTAATTTCTAAAGGTGATTAATGTCGATTGATCATAAGTAAAAGCTTTTAATGTTAAATTATTGCTATGGTTTCGGAAAATTATTCATCTTTGCTTATGACAATATATATGTTCTTGGAAAATATGGAAAATGAGTAAATATTTTGGGCCTATGATTTTGATTTCTGTGTTTTGCCCAAGGAAGGATAAAAGCTAAGTGTGGGAGAAATTGATATGTGCTTAATTGATTATACATTTGTTTTAAAACACTTAGTGATTAATGTTATAAAACGCTTAAGACATTCACTTTAGTTTATATTTGGTTTTAGGTACAATTTTGAAGTGAAGGAGCTAAAGTGAGTCGAACGCACTATATTTGAGTCATTTTTCGAAGATTCACACTCACTTGTCTTCATGGAGTAAGAATGAGATGGATGGAGTAAGAAAAGATAAGAAAATAAATAAAATGAAGAGCATGAAGAGTGTAGAACATGGCTTATAGCCATGCATGGAAGTGTCATAGGCGTGAGACATCTCTCATGCCCATGACACACCTTACATAGGCATGAGACACCTCTCAGGCCTGTGTAAGGTGTCTCACGGTCGTGAGAAATTTCTCACCCCCATGAGAAATGGCCACCTGTCCTATTTTAACCCTACTTTTTGGTATAAAACGATAGAATGTGATGGCATAAGACATGTTTTCATTTGGGGTTCTCGTTTTTGAGTGGAGAGCTCTTAGTTTGAAGAGAAGAAGGGCCAAAGCTCCATTCCTTTGGAGACTCATAAAAGGCTAACTTCTTGACGTTAGGTTAGAGGTGACATCGATGCTGAAGAACTCGGTTAAACATTTCTCTTATTATTTGTTGCTTTTTCTCTTAGGGATTGATTATGCTATCCTATGTTTAATGTTTAGGTGTTAAGTAAGAATTATTGATTCCATTTAATTGTTCTTAACTTATTGCTAGAATCTTCAATAAAATCTATAATTGTTATGCTGAAATTCATTTGTGGCAACTAATGTTTTGAATCATTAAGGATAACATAACTTAGGTTAAATGACCTGAGCTTATGTGGTTGTTACTTTTATTAACCAATTTTCCTAATTCATAATGCAGCTATCTAATTAAATCTAGAGAGCTTGTTCTAGGTTGTTTGATAGCTAGGTTTAATTAACAAGCTCTTCTTAATTGAACAAGACCTAAGGCAAAAACCATGGTTAACAGAGCTTATTGTTAACCTAAGATTAATAATTGCTAGGAGAGGTATAAGAACAAAAATTCAATGAAGAATATTCAACGTGTGTAGGACAAGATTGAATCGATGACGGGGTCCCTATTAAATTCATCACTTTCATCATTTTTAGGTTGTTTGTTTTAACTTGCTTTTGTTAATTCAATTTCATTTTATTTTCTTATTTGAAAACTAATAAATCTCCTCCCCCATAACCTAAACACCAATTATTTTCATTTCAAAAGCTTTACAGACACTCTCTGTAGGATCAACCTTGACTCACTGTCGCTATAGTTATAGGTCTAATTATTTTGAGTAGTGTTATGATACGCTAATAATTCTGCTACTTCAAGAGTTTGATTTGACAATAAAGGATTGAAAAGGTGTGAAAATTTTAGTCGCAAATCGTTTGAGCAGGTTGGTAAGAGATGAAGACATTTTACCTATTTTTGAAACTTTTCTTGATGAGCGATTGTTCTAAGCAAAAGGTATAGGTCCATGATACGTTGACTTTGTTAATTATTTAGTTACTGGAACTTTATTTTATAACATTAGTAAGTTTAGGAAGGAAAAGATAAGAAATGAGGCAAAATATTATCTGTGGGATGAATCGTACTTATAGAAATTCTGCTTTGATCAAATTATAAGGCGTTGTGTGCTAGAAAATGAACAATTTGTTATAGCTTTTTATCACAAATATGCATATGGTGGTCAATTTGGTCCCAAAAGTACTGCTATGAAAGTTTTGGATAGTGTATTATATTGGGACACTTTATTTAAAAATGACTATGTCTTCTACATAAGTTGTGATAGATGTCAAAAGACAGGTGCGTTTATTTCATCGAAATGAAATGCCTCAAACTCCAATTCTTATAGTTGAAATATTTGATTTGTGGGTCATTCATTTTATGGGGCCTTTTCCTTCATCGTGTGGTTTTTCTTGTAGGTAGTTGATTACGTTTCCAAGTGGGTGGTAGCAAAAGCCACTAGAATTGATGCTTTTGCAACTATTGTAGGGTCTATAAAAACTAACATTTTTAATACATTTGGAATCAAACGTGCCATTATTAGTGATAAAGGAAATCATTTTTGTAATAGAGCCTTGGCAACGCTGTTTAAAAAGTATGGAGTTCATCATCGAGTAGCCACCACCTACCATTCACAAACAAATGGACAAGCAGAAGTATCGAATAGAGAGGTGAAATCCATCTTGGAAAAGACTACAAATAGTAGCCAGAAGGATTGGAGTTTACGGTTGGACAATGCTTTTTGGGCGTATCGTATAGCTTACAAGACAACAATAGAAATGTCTCCTTATCGATTAGTTTTTGGTAAAGCTTGTCATTTACTGGTGGAGACTAAACACAAAGCTTATTAGGCAGTGCAACGTCACAATATGGATTGGGCTAAAGCTGGGGAGAAAAGGAAGTTGCAATTACAAGAGCTAGAAGGAATAATGTTAGATGCTTACGAGAATTTAAAAATTTAGAAAGAGAAAACTAAATTGTTCCACAATAATATGATCTTGAGAAAGCAATTTGAGGTGGGACAGAAAGTAGTATTGTATAATTCTCGATTAAAGTTGATGCCAAGTAAGTTACGCTCTAAAAGGCTTGGTCGTTCGTTGTTTCTAATATCTTTTCTCATAGTACAAGGAAAGATTTTTAAGGTTAATGGACATAGACTGAAATCCTTCTATGAGGAGAAGACAGTTTCTAATATAGTGAATGTTGACTTGGAACTACCATTATACAAAGAAATTTGAGAAGAATCGGGCCGTCAAGCATAACGATGTTAAAAATTTGCGCTTTTCGAGAGGTAATCCAAAAATATGATAGTTTTATGTTATTTTATTTTATTTTAGTTATATATAGTTTGCATTGGTTTGTTTTTTAAACACAAATTTATTGGCTTAATGGAAAAGAGGGGTCTTAAAATTCCAGACTACTAAATCTCATAAAGTGAAATCTCATCTTATGAAATTTAGTATTTTAGAGTGAAAACCTTAAAATCCCATACTACTAAATCTCGTAAAGCGAGATCCTACCTTATGTGATTTAGTGTTCTGGATTAAAACCCTAAAGTTCTTTTATACATTATGTTTAAAATAATAATAATAATAATAATAATAATAATAATAATAATAATAATAAATAAAAATTTTAATCATTTAATTATTTTATTTTTTATTTACTTAAATATTATTATTTTTCAATTTTAAATTAATTTCTTAAATAATAAAAATACTTGAAAAATCTAATCTGCTTGTTTCGTTATTACAGGAAATTCAAAGAACAATTCAACATCAGCGGCAGATTCCCATCAACAAGCATTTACAACTAGCAAGACGCATACCACCCAGCAGTGCACCCAAGGCACATACCAGCAGTGCGCCAGAAATCAACCCATGACGCGCCACCAGCAGCTCCACTACACACTCAGCAGTAATGCCCAACAACGCAAACTCAGTCGCCTCACACAACCAGTATACTGTATACACCTCCATACCTTTAGACACATTCAGTGGAATTTCATCTCACCCAAACCACAATCTTTAGCCACTCCACCCATGCAAAGCACACCTACATTTTGCTTCCATAAAACCCCCCTCCACACACATCCCTCACAGCTGCTATTTGCTTTAACCTATAGCCACATCCACGCCAAACCACAATCAGCCTTCCTTCCACACTAAACCACTCACTGCAGTCAATACAAAAAGCTCCACCACCGCACACCTCCATTTAAGAAGACAACAATAGTAATGTCCACCAACACAATAACTCCACTCCATAAGCAGACGTCCTCTACACCAAACAACACAATAGCAGCGCCACTCCACTCACCCACATCACCACACAAGTTTACCCTTTTTGTTAAAAAAATTTGGCTAAATACACCTGACCACTTTAACTTTTTCTATTTTTCTTTTCTCTGTATTTATTATTTTTTATTATTAAATATTTTTGTTTTCTTTTGAGTTCAATTTTAATTATTGTTAAGTTGTTTTTAATATTTTTGAGTGGTTTTTTAAATCTTTTTTTGAAAATTGAAATTATAAATATATTAACTTAGCAAAAATAAAAGTTATATATAGCCCTGTGACAGGGTAAACCAAGACAACCAATCACAACCACAAGTGTACTACTCCACAACCGAAAAACACCAACACCATCTACAAGAACCAATTCGTTCTACTTCTAGGACTCAATTCATCTTGCTTCCCTTGCGCGATAATAAGCTCCTTGATCAATTGGACTATTGTCGTCGCAAGCTCATACTTTGGACGTTCGGTTCCCCAATAAAGGCAGCTGTTACGCTCCCTCCAAATATGATAAATTGCCATCGTGAAAGATGTCTTGATCAATAAAGAATCACACTGTCCTTTAGCTGAAAAAAGAAGTATATCATGTAACACTTCAGCCCACTCATAAGAAAATCTGGGGACACCAAGCATATGCAATAATCTGTTCCACACCGCTTTAGTATATGTACACTCAAAGAACAAATGGTTCCAGGTTTCGTTAACAAGTTTGCATAAAACACACAAAGGGTCAAAGGTTCCAAACTATCGATCTTTGGTACGGAGTCTATTTTTAATAGTAAGCCACAGAAAAAAAAAGCAGCTTTAGGACACAAAACTTGCCTCCAAACCAAGACAGCCTATGGGACAATAGCAGGGAATTTCCTCCCTATTTTATAAGAAGATTTATTTGAGAACTGCCCACTAGAATGAGCCATCCATTCATAAGTATCAGATTGAGAAGTTAGCAGGAGCCCATTAACATGCACATCAACCTTGCATGAA
>JAOTAY010000008.1:17873475-17900293 GCA_025629805.1 Erythroxylum baracoense
CAAGTATATAGAAGTTATTTGCGATTTAACTACGTAACTATTTTTGTATAACTTTTGTGGTATTCTTTTAACAAGTTAGAAAAGTTCTTAACAAGATATATTAAAGATTTTGTATTCACGAAAAGATTACACAATTCAACCCCCTTTCTTGTGTATATCATATATTGTACGTGAATTCTATATTAACGTGTGATTTACTTCAGAAGGTACACGTTTCTGAGACCTTAGAGATAGGGAATTGATCACTCCTCGATATTTTGATTTTGAATTGTTAGAAACCATAGGAGTGAGGTGAAAAATTGAACGACTAACTACGAACATAGGTTGGAATAGCTTCATTCCGTGTGATGTGCCTATTTACCCTATGATGACTATAGATTTTTTCTCTACAATCCGTTATAACCCTAAAATGGATGTTTTCTAGTTTAGGTTATTTGTCAATGTTTATAAATTGGATTATAATGTCATTCATGTACTTTTTGATTTATCAAACACTAAAGTTTTAGATGATCATGATGACTTTTATCTGGATGATTACTGGAAAAATCTAATGGGTGAAGAAAATTTTGACTATAGGATTGCACAGAACACTTTAATTCGTAGTGTCGAGTATCTACTTTTACATAAATTTATGCGCTTAACGGTGTTTAATAAAAATGAAAGTAATAAATGCTCAACCAAAGAACTCTTCTTCCTATGGTGCATAGATCAAAAAATAAAAATCAATATGTCTTTTAGGATTTTTCAATCAATAGTGAATGTTGTGAATAAAAAGAGCTCTTATTTTGGCATGTCTCATAATGTAACTGCTTTGGCTTTGTTTTCTAACCTTGATGTGGAAAATATGCATACAACTTAATACAATATGTTTAATATATCTTATTTGAGGCGATTCGAAATTTTGGAGTAAAATCATTAGATACGTACTATAGTGAAGAACAGGAGGGCACAAATACAGTCACTTCCTTACCCTCCACATCTAGAGTAGTCCCAAAACTAGAAGAAGAAGAATTGGAGGAGGAAATAAGTGCACCAGCAGAGGTTTACCAATTTCAACAAATCCTCGACCAGATGCCCTCCAATTAGCAACAAATGACATCACAACTCAATGAGCTCGGCACCCAAATGCGGTAAGTCCACAAGGAGCAGCACTACTTGAAGAAGAAATTCCTCAAATTCTTTCAAAGTAATAATTTTGAAGCTCCTTCGCCAACACAGTTGCCACTGTAATCCCCATAAGCTTTTCTTACCCTACACTTTTAAATTTTATTATTTCTTTTTTTAGATTCATGTCATTTTTGTTTGGTTTCATGCCTTTTATTTGGTTTGATTTCTTTTGTTTGATTTGCTGCCATTTTTGTTTGGTTTACTGTCATTTTCTTATTTTTTGGTTGCTTTTTCATATTGAGGACAATGTGTTCTTTAAGTGTGGGGAGGTGACACGTGCATTGTTAATTGTATTATGTTAATCACTATCTGTATTCTGTTAACTAGGATGCATGTTTCGGCATATCATGTTGTTTTGTGTAAGCGATGGAATTGCACTTGAATCATTATGATGGGTATTGCCATGAGATTCTGTCATGCTAATTGGAATTAGATTAAATGCATACTTGAAATTGGATTAGGCTACTTGAGTTGAAAGTGAACCATATTGAGTGATCAAAAGTAGTTGGTTACATAAGCTGACTCACAATTTGACATTTGAGCAATGAGGTAGTGTAGAGATGCATAATAAATTTTCATTGGAGCCAATTTGAGGATTGAACCTATATGACTCCATCTATTTTCATTCTATTTCTTTTTTGTGTGATGCTTCTTTAGGTTATTACCTTTAGAACTTGCTTTGAATTGGTTTGAGTCTACTAAATGCATGCTTAATAGAGATGATTAAGGCCCTTTTTGTGTTCTTGGTTTAAATGGTCTACCCTTATATTATCCCTTGCCACCCTCGTTAAGCCTTAACCTTTTGTTTTTTGAAATACCCAAAAATTTTGAAATCTAAAACTTCATTAACCTACCCATTCACAAGCTTAGTTAAGTATTAAATAATACATTAGTTGGGATCATTGTGAAAATTTTTACCGAGATGAGTTGAGGATGCTTTTGTTGTGAATCACATTGTATTTAGTTGCTATTTTATTCATAGGTTCTTTCATGTATTAAGAAAAAGAAAAAAAGAAAAGAAAAAGGAAGAACACTTGAGTAGCATCAATAAGTACAAAGTATTAACATAATTACATTTGTATATCTCAGAGTTATGTTTTGTTATCCCTTTTTGCCTACTTTTTACTTTACGAATGCTTATGTTAAACCCTTTTCCCTCTTTACCCACCTTAACCCTTACCACATTACAACCCTAAGCAAGTCCTTTTGATCTATTTATGCATGCAATCATTGTAAAGGAGAATTGGTGTAATAGCAAGCCTATGGTAGTGTAGTTTCCTATAGGAAGTTTGAGCAAAACACTAACCATCAAACACTTGAGAGAAATGAGTGAAATCATGAGGAAGATTCATTTTGCATCTATACTTATGTTTGAGTGATGGTGTCATTTGTTGAGTTTGCTTATGTACACCAATGAAAAGTAGTTATGATATGTGTAGTAACTTGATATTTGAGTTGGCTTAAATTTGAGGAATTGTATGCTTTGATCTTTATGAAAATGAAGTGATAGAATTGATTGGTTGTACTTATTTTACTAGAGGACAAGCAAAGATTTAAGTGTGGGGAAGTTGATAGTTGTGCATTAGCCCATGTTTTTTTAAGTATTTGGCATGTGTTTCTTGCATAATAGTTGATTGTTGTTATAATTTAGGATTCATTTTGTATGTTTTTGTTTAGTTTGATCTTCATTGTTATTATTTCATGTTTGGCATTAATTTAGGGTAAGAATTGATTATTTTTATGTAGAAATGAAGATTGAGTAACTTGTAGATTGAGCTAGAGACCAAAGAGGAGAATAGAAAAGGGAACTTTCTGTTGTAAAATCCCACAATTGTGGGAATCATGTCAATTACCAGGATCGTGGGAAATTTACTCAGAGACATTACGCTTTAGGGAATCTGGACTATAAAACATATTAAACCTCCATGGATGAGAAAGGACGTGACATCTCTGTAGAGAAGAGACTCCTTGAGTGAAAAATACAAGTCTTAAGTCTAGAGGAAGGTGAAGATTCAAGGATTATCAATAACAATTGGGAAAATAGCATATCAACACTAAAAATTCCAGGTTTTGGCAAAGAAGAGAAGGAGTTTTCTTTATTCAATTTTCTGTGTTTTTATCTCTTCTAATCTTTGTAAGATGGTATATTTGAGTGTTGATGATGTTATGAAGACCATGAGTGGCTGATTTAGTTTTACGGATTACTTTTGAACTATTTTGTGAAACTCCTATTTTATTAAATTGAATGAAAGTTGTCATTGATGATTGTTGATTATATTTATATCTTGTAATAAATCAAGAGAGTGAGTAAGGTTATTTGTGCAGGATTGTACAACAAGAGTTGGCAACCTATAGACTTACACTCATCACATTAATTGATTAGTTAGAAGAGAGATCTTGGCTAATTCAATTGATCACCCATAAGATAGCTTAATAACTAGTTAAATTGTTGGAGTGCTTAGGTAGGTTGAGAGATCACTTAATTGACTTCATTTAATTTGATTAGGGACAATTAATTACACCTTGAGAGAGGGTAGTTAATATAATTGGACATCTTAGGTGAGATACAATTCAATTAATAAAATAGGGGGAGACAAGATAGGGAGAAAGTGATCTCTAGTCATTAAAACCTTGAATTCCAATTTTTGCATTTTAGTATTGTCAATTGCTCATTTTAGTCATTTAATTTTAATTTAATTTTCTAGTTTATTTTTATTAAACAATTTTGTTTCTTAAACAAAGTATAATATGAATTAAGTAGTGTCTAGGCATCAATACCTGTGGGATCGATATCTGCTTTCTAGTTACAAGTCATGACCCGTATGCTTGTAATTTTTTAGCGTAAAATTGGTAGAGTTTTGCAAATAACCAACATGGTTATAGTGTATTTTTCATTATTGTTTTTATAGGTGATTCCTTCTAATTTCTTGTGCTTTATGCGATTTGTGGTATGAAGGCTTTAATCTAAGCTTTGAAACATAGTTTTTGTGTTCATCATAACTGATGGTACTCAGTTTTGAATGGATGTTAATATTTACACTCGATACTCTGTTGAGTGTTTTTCTCTACATGAGCCAAATATTTCTCATCTTAACTATTACAATCTTGAAAATTCCTTTGATTAATGATTATGCATGTGTATCTTTTTTAGTGGAGAATTGAAATGATATGCAAAGTCGTTGAATGTCTTGATTTTGAAATGTGTTTAAGCATACCTATAGATTGATCTTACTTTTAAACATAACCTGTTAAAGTATACTCCTAGATTGCTCAGTTTTTAAAGGGAATAATGGTTGATTAATCATAAGTAAAAACATTGAATGTTTAATTCTTGCCATGGTTTTGAAAGTTATTCTTCCTTTCTTATGACTATCTATTATGAGGAAATATGGTTTAGGAGGAAGTGTTTTGAATTTGATTTTTAGTTTTACCTAAGGATGGTCAAAAGCTAAGTGTGGGGGAACTTGATAAGTGCTTGAATGATCATATATTTACTCCATAAAGCTTAGTAATTAATGTTATGTTGTGCTTAAGATACTTATTTTGGTTCATATTTTGCTTTAAGTACAACTTGGAGGAACAAGAACCAAAATGAGCTAAATCCACATCCTTGATGCCATTTTATTAGTGTTCATTCACATTTTCCTTTATAGAGTAAGAAGGAGATGAATTAAGGTAAAGGCATGGCAAGGAATGGAAGAAATAGAGTTATTTTAATTTACACAGTGGTGTATGGGAACATGTAACTCACTGAAAACATTTCCGAACTTAAAGATGTTGTTTCAAGAAACCTTGAGACCTACTCACTCATGTGAAGACTAACATGACTATGTAGGTGACTTACTCGACCATGTAAGTTGGTCATGTATCTCTCTAGGGTTGTGTAACTTTGCAATTTCTACTAATTTAATATATGCGGTCACTTGTATGCTCTTATAGTAGATAATGTATAACCATGCATTTTGTAGTATAAAGGGGCATTTAAGAGGTTAAAAAAGGTATGAAGAGATTATAGACTAAAAGGGAGGCAGATTCCCTTCCTTTTTAAGAGCTATAAGGAGTTAAACTTCATGTTTCTAGTTCAAAGGGGACATCAAGGCCAATGAACATATTTAGGCATTGATTAATCAAGTGATGTTATTATTAACTCTACTTTAAGATTGAATTTATTTTTATATGTTAAATGTTTTTGATTTATGTATGAATGATTTACGTAAGCCTACGACATTATTCATATATGGACTCATTGCTAGAATCTGGACTATATAATCATTGTAACTCTTATTTTTGTATGGTAGACTAATGTTAGCAATATCATAACATAAGTTAAATGACCCGAGCTTATGTGATTGTTGCTTAGATTAACCTATTTTCCTATTCTATAATATGGGTATCATACTAAATCTAGAGAGCTTATTCTAGGTTGTTTAATAGCTAGACTTAATTAAAGAACTTGTTTTAATTAGATAGAAATTAAGGAAAACTGGGATTAATAGAGTTTGTTATTAATCTATGGTTAATAGTGTCAAAAATAGGTATAAGAACATTATGACGACTGATTGTGGACATTTGTGTGAAGGTTGATACTGAACCGCAAACTAAATTCGAAACCCATTGATTAATTTTAGCAATTTTGTAGTATTTAATTTGATTTGATTTGACTTGTCTTCAATAGTTTAGTTTTATTTTATTTTGTTGATTGAATTCAACCAACCGCAATCCTAAACATTGGTTTGTTCATTACGAAAGTTAAACATATACTCCTTATAGATACAATCCTTCCTCCCACTGCTACAAATTTAGTTATGTAGAGTTAGGTTTTTTTGGTGCATTTGACCCATATCTAGTTCATTATCCCCATACTTAAAACTTATGTTGTCCTTAATGTAACATTAAATGTAACAAACGGAGCATTTAATAAACAACAATTGTGAAAATGTGAAGGATAAGGAACAAAGTCCCCTTGGGTTGCCTCCCATATTTATTATTGTTGGCTCGACTTCCTGTTTTCTTGCTCACATGATGTCATCCAAGTCTTTGATTGATAATTTCTGTGTTATCAATATTGAATTAACAACAAGTGCACAACATAGTTGTAGCTAGCATAGGAAAGTAAGAGTCAATCTCACAAAGACAATAATTATTAGTAGTTACCTTTCTCCTATTATCTAGCCTATGAATTGAATGTTGGTTTTTAATTAAAACTAATAATTAAACAAATAAGATAAAATAGGAAATAATAATAAACAAAGAAACAAAGGAAATTGCTTAAAAACTCAATATCAAAGATTAGTGTCTAATTGATGAATCCCCCTAAAAACTATTTAAATAATTAACCTTTAATCATGCAATTATTTTATCGATTATTGGACCGTAAAAATTCCTATCTTATGTTAACAACTCTCTTAAGACTATTAACAACTAATCCATAGTGTGATTAACTGAAATCTTTCTAGTTAAAATTCCTAATATTGCATTATCGATTTATGAATTCTGTTATTAGGTTTGATCCAAATCTGGAGGATTTATGTCGACCTATCTCTAGGTTTGTAATTAACTCCTTTCAATTATGATAGATCTGTTCATACAAAGGATTTCTCAATCTCAATGATATGAAATCAAATCATGCACTAATATTCTAGATCTATTATAACATGCATAAAACACATAATTGAATCACAATAGGTCAATCAAAATAATTGCATTAAATATAAGAATCAAGACATATTGTTATCCTAACTATGGTTCATCATACCTAGACACTAACTAAATTTAGTTACACACAATAGAAAATGAAATCAAAGATAAACAAGAAGAGAAACAAATAGAAAACAAAGGAATCATAATTCTCAATCTCCCTTTCTCTTATATTGAATGTTCGTACAAGTTTGAGGTTTAATGATGTAATTTATTAGATCTATTGATGTATTCTTCACATGCTCCATGTCTATGAATCAATATCATCCCTTCTGCATGCTTTCTATGTCTGGAATCTACTCCAAAAGTTGGATCTCCTCTTATTGCCTCCGTTCATATCGTTTTATAATAAATTTTAGGGTTTTTGATACATATACAGTTTAATACATTGGCGTGTGAGAGACTGTGTATATTCAAAAACACTAGAATTCATGATTTTACATGGGCTTTGAGACTTACACAAATAGATGCATCTGTGTATCTCTAATTTACTTCAAAACTTTATTTTATGCCCAGTTTTGATCCGAATTCTTCTATTTTTGATACATAAAGATAATTATAACCTATAGATGCATTTGGACTGAATTAAGTACCAAATATATAACAAAATTACAAAATATCAAACAAAATACTTCAAATATGAGTTTATAAATACAATCAAATATGCATCCATCAAACATCCCCACATTTAAGCTTTTGTTTATCCTCAAACAAATCATAAACAATCTTATAGCGTTTATCCTTCATTAACCATAACTTGTTCATTCATATTGCAAATCATCATATCATGTTAATCAAATTAACATAAAAATAGATTCAAGTTATCTTAAAACTAACTTCCTAAGTCAATATTAATAATAATCACATCAATGGTCTCATTGAAATAAAAAACATAAACCTTTACACTCTTACCAAGATTTCACTCAATTTAATCATATGTTTAGGGTGAAATTTATCAAACTCTTAAATCAATACATAGTAGAAGTCTTACCATAGGTTTGTAATTTTATCACATCTCCACCACTCATATGTAAACTAGAATAAAAAATCAAAAGGTCTTTATTAGGTTGTAATGGGGTTTAGCTACGGTATGATTGGGATGATAAAAAGGCATAAAAGGAGATTTACAAAAAAGACATTACAAGAAACTTGTTCACATTACACACAGATCCTTTCATTATAAATATATTGGTACCACATGCTTATTAGAAATTTTTCTATGCGTACAATTTTTTGGATCAATCAAAATAATTGAGCATGTAATATTTGATAAGATGTTATCTTAAGCATGTCCTTTATTTTAGATTTATTTTGGTGCTTAAATATGAAAAGTAATGTTTTTTTTTGTTTCAGGAGATGAAAAGTAGAGATTGCATCAAATTAGGACTCTATTGATGATAATCACAAATTTTGGATGAAGTGAAGAGATTGCTGCAATGGATAAGGCTGATCACTTGAAGAGTTGGAGTTTAACTGGAAAATTCTTTCTATCCATATCATTTAGGAATTTGAATTTGAATTTGAATTTGAATTTGTTTTAGATAAACATCTTTACAAGTTAGAATTATATTAGGATTACATCAGAAAATCCTATAAAAGGGACATTCCTCATAACAGAAAAAGATTATCTCTTCTTACATTTTTAGCAATTCTTTATCTTTCTTCTATTTTTTGTTATTGGAGCAAAATTCATGTATAGCTAAACTCAATCGTTCTGATTTAAATGGATTCGAAACTTTAGTTGTAACCTTGTGAGGTTTTGTGTTCTAAACCTTTTATTCACCTTTTAATTCGAGTATTTCTTGTTTGTTGGTTGCTCTATGATTAGGTGTGCAATTGCTATCTTGTTTATATTTCAAATTTTTGATTATTGGATTAATTGTGTGATTCAATTATTTTCTTGTTTAGTTTTGTTCATTGAATTGTTTCGAATTAAGTTAGCTTTAGATTTAGGATTAGATTAACCTCCTCTTGGGATCGACACCTTAGGTATTACACGAAAGACCCTTACGCTTGGGAATATCAAGGTTAAAAATATTAAAACTTTGTCATATAGGAACATACGATCAAGTTTTTGGCATCGTTACCGGGGCGGCAATTAATTTAGTTCTATAGTTTAAGGCATTTACTTTAGTTTTTACTTTTTTTGTTTTTGTTTTTTTCATTTTATTTCAAAAATCGTGCTTTTGCATGAACACAAGAGTTATGAGAGGTTCGAGTCTTGCAGCTGAAATGTTAGACTTAGATATCAATTGACTAGAATAAACCCATAGGAAAGCTAGTCGAGAAGAAGAAGAAGAGATCGTGAAATCGACAATGGCCGAGGAGTTTCAACAGAATATGGACCATGGAGTGAACCAAAGACAGCAACAATGAACCTTTATGAATTTCATGAGGCCAGGGTTCAATGTGGCAAATGAAGGAGTAGCTAGGCTGTCTGTTCAAGCAGCCTCGTTTAAGATTTAAACTAGCCCTTGTCAATATGCTTTAACAGAATGTGCAATTTTATGGAATGACAAATGAGGACCCAAATGCACATATTGTGAATTTCCTCAAAATTTGTGATACTTTTTGGTATCATCAGATGTCGGAAGATGCGGTCCGGATCAAACCGTTTTCTTTTTCCCTTTGAGACAGAGCGAAGGTTTTGGTACCATTCCCTTAGCCCAGCCAACAGCACAATGTGGGATCAGCTAGTTTGTGGCTTCTTGGATAAGTATTTCCTGTTGACCAAGACTAAGAAGATCATCAAGGAAACCACCAAGTTTCAGCAAGGTTACGGGGAATCAATTTACAAAGTGTGGGAGAGATACAAGGATTTGCAACAGAAGTGCCCACACCATAACCTACCCAAGGAATTCCTATTGCAAACTTTCTACAATGGAGTAAACCCACCGACGAGAGGCACAATCGACGCAGCTGCAGGAGGATCACTAATGCGAAAGACAGTTGATGAAATGGAAGAGCTAATAGAGGATATGGCAAGCAACAACTGTTTATGGACGAGTAGCAGGGTAAGCAACCTATTACCTTTACAGAGTAAAAAGGAGTTGTGGTGGTCGATCAAATGAAAGAAATTCAGATGAAGATCGACAACTTGACACGACAACTTAATACCATTAAGGCTTCGTCTTTAGCCAGGTGAAGGCCATACAATTAAAGTGTGAGTTCTGTGGAAAATTAGACTATGATACTGTAGACTGTTACTTGATAAAGGAAGACAATCAAGAGCAAGTAAATTATATGGGGGCGTAATATGATCGAGGAGGGGGTAACAATAATTACTCTAACAGCTACAACCCTGGGTGGAAGAATCACCTTAACCTCTCTTGGTCAAACAACATCAGAGGACATTTTAGGCCTCACGGACAATCGAGCTTCTAACAAGATAAAGTAAGCTTGATGGAATCGAAGTTAGACATGATTTTAGATAAAATTAGAGGCATGGAGGACGCACATAGGAGGCTCAAGAGCAAATTCAAGCAAGTAACGAAGAACCATGCCTCTTCTATACATAATTTGGAACTCCAAATAGACCAACTAACGAAGGTAATGTCTACTTGGAATGTTGGAACTCTTCCAAGCAATACCGAGTCTAATATGAAAGAATAGATGGCTATTAGTCAAACCCAGGATAGAGAACCTGAAGAGGAGAAGGAAGAAGGAGATAAAGGAGAAGGTCAAGAAATCAAGGAATTCCTTCCAAGTGAGCCCGTAAGAGAGCTAATTAAAGCAACTCGACCTGGAATCCTATACCTTATCTTTGCTCAGGGGAAGCCAATTGTAAGTGGGACAGCAAGCAATTTACAGGAGATTGAACCAAACAGCGTTAAGGAAATAATGGAACAATTACAAAAGAAGCTCACATTAAAGGAATATGTCAAGAAGAAGGTTAAGGATTGAATATATGAAGAACACACCAACATCACACAAAAGAAGGAGGACCTAGGGGATTTTTATATTCCCTATAGTATCAACAAAGTCATTATAGACAGGGCGTTCGCAGATTTAGGATCGAGTATCAACATATGCCCTACACCTTTAGTTAGAAGTTGGGGTTAAGAGAGTTAGTACCCAAAAAGATGTTAGAAAAGATGGCTAACAGGACAGTGCATCAACCGAAGGGGATTATTAAGGATGTGCTTGTACAATTTCCCACAGAATTCTTCATATTGGACTTCTTCATATTAGACATTGGAGAAGATGTGGAGACCTCTATGGTTTTTGGACGTCCATTCCTGGCCACTGCTCGTTCAATCATTGACATTGATAGGGGTGAGCTAACTTTAAGGGAAGGCAAAGAGAAAATAACCTTCCAAGTGTCAAGGAAAGACTACAGTTCTCCGTTACCTCCAACTAACATCAAGGAACCTGAACCTCGAGGAGAATGGGAAGATATCGAGGATCCTTGGAATGCATTCAAGAAGAAACGCTCGAGTAGAAAAAGGTGAGGAAAGGAGAATCATCAGGAAAGTGGAAATTGTAGCATAGTAGCTCAGGTATAATTTGTGAGATTAGTGATGGTACTACCATTGCACTATTCATTCCAATCACCATGAGCTAAAAAGAGTGTTGAGCTATTAGCGTTAAAAGAAGCACTACATGGGAGGTAACTCAAGGAAAATTATTTTCTTTGATTATTTATGTTAGAACGTTTGAATTATGTAGTTAGGATTATTTTATTTTTGAATAAAATCAAGAAGGAATAAGATTTTGGGACAAAGTGGATGATTGAGCAAGCAAGTTAAAGAAAGGTAAAAAGGCCATAAAAGAATTAAGAAGTGAATTTGAAAAAAATGTGAAAAGAGTAAAAAAAGAAAAATAAAGTTGGTGGAAAACTGTAGGCCACAATTGTAGCTTGCACCCTTCAACCACTTATATATTCATTTCTAACTTCACTTTTTCATTCACTTTTACTTTTACTTTATCTCTCTAGAATTGAAACTTACAAAAGCTCTCACATCTCTCTACAAAAATTTCAAACCTTTAAATTTCTTCCAAATTCTACCTAATTCCTCAAAATTATCACGTGCATTAAGCAATTAGCTAGACGGGAGCAGTCAGGATGAAATCAAGTTCCGGGATGTGGGAGAAGAAATAGAGCAGCAAACTTTGGAGCGCCCTTCCCGATCTATACAGAGGAGAAAGGTACTCGTTTCCAATCTCTAAATGCTAGACAAATAGTAGTTCCCAAATATTTTGATTTTGAAATGCTCGATATGTTATAATTGCACGAGAGGGTAGAAATTAGCTGAACAAATCCACTGGGCTCAATTTATATGTTTCCAATTTTTTGTTTATTAGGAGTTCACTTTGTAATTTTTCACTTCACTATCCTATGACCCTAGGATCCCCAAGGAATTGTGGTTTAGTTTGAGAGGAAGAGCCTATGAATTGAACATAGAAATCATGTGCAATATGTGTGAGTTCCCTGAATCCTCCATTATCAATCAACATGATGATTTTTATCTCTTTTGATATTGGAATGAACTCACTGGAATAGAGCAATTTCATGCCAAGAATGCGCATAACAACATAATAAGGTCCCACGGATACCTGTTATTGTATAAATTCACGTGTCAGCCAATTTTTGATAAATCAAAAACTAACAAGTGTTCCACAAAGGAACTCTTTATGTTATGGTGCATGAACCACAACATTCCAGCGTGCACATTCATATGTGCTAAATGCTATTATTGTGACTCGAGCAACAATTTAGGAATGGGGTACCTAGTGTTTACCATTATTGAATATTATGGCGTGGACCATAGGGGGCTAACTGTTCACTTATCTGACTTCCTAAACTATCACCATTTATGGCGGGCTGAAATCCTTAAGTCTCATAACATGGAACTCAGGGATATCAACCAAAAGACACATGTCACGATTAAGGCCGGTCAGGCGAGCTCGAGTTTAGCAACGCCGCAGCAGGCAAAAGAGGACTCAACCAGTGAAGAGTCCAAGGAAGAGGAAGAACAAGGCTGGAAGGAAGTTCTGGATGCAATGTCCGAAACCAACAAAACATTTACAGAGAGCACCATAATGATGAAGGAGATGGCCCGAACTCAACGACACCAAAGTCAGGATATTCATCAGATCCATCGATATTTTGAGGCTCAGAGAGTTTAATTACTACCTCCGACACCATCACCACCTCCATCTCCATAAGATTTATGTCCAACCTATTTTTTGTTTTCAAATTAGTCTTCATTTTTATTCTTATTTTTATCTGTCTCCTATTTACTTTATTTGAATTTATATTTCTTCTTGTCTTTTATATAGTTGTTTGTTCCCTTCTCACATTGAGAACAATGTGTTGTTCAAGTGTGGGGAGGGTTATGTATTTTACTTTGTATGTGATTTTGCATATGGTATGATAGTGTTAGGTTGCATCTTGCGAATTGTTTGAATGTGTCAATGGCTTAGATGGAGTGAAATTGATTTAATTTTGATCATAGTCTATTATGTTGTGAATAATTATTAGCTCGTAAAATTAGTCAATTGGGGTCTTTTGATAAATATACAACTTAAGTAGGATTTAGTGTAAATTTAGCACCCTTTAAATTGCTGCATTCATTCATAATTTGAGGCATTTCAACTTAAGTAACTTTACTAGTATTTTTCATGGAAACGAGTAGCTAAAACAACAAGGTAGGCAATAATAAAAAAATGTTCGTTAAATAAATAACTATTCCGCTGACCTTTGGGTTATGAATAGAGCTAGTAGCCAGTTGAGAACGTGCTATAGCTTAGTAATTGGATCGACACGTATCACAAATGTGTGCCTCCGTCAAAAAGCTATAATGATGTTCCAACCAAGAAGTTTACTAAAAACATGATTTAGTCGAGTAACCAGATCGACATTCATTACCAATGCTTGCCTCTGTGTAAAAAGACTAAGTCCATGTTCAATAAATTAAATAATTTTAAAAAATGTGTTTTCTAATAAAAACCTACCGAACTTGTAATAAGCTTGACTTTTTATGAAAATATGCTTAGGAACAGTTACATAATATGAATGACCAAAGAATTATTAATATGTGTGTGTAATTGAAAAGGGTAAATATATTAACACTTGGATCTCGATTAATTTGTGTATTTACTTCAAAGCCCTAGACACAGATTTTGCATGTTAATGATTTGATGTAACTTGAATGATTATGTTTAAGATTAAGTTTATTTCATGACGTTGAAGCTATTGTCTCATTACTGCATTATGTCTTGTGTGTTTGTTATGTGTTTGTTGTTTTGTTTGCTTGAGGATAAGCAAACGTTTAAGTTTGGGGGTGTTGATAGGTGTGATTTTCATAATATTTTAGGGTTTAATTTATTATGTATTAAGTGTTAATTTGAGTGTTTAGTGCGTGTTAGGTTAGAATTGTGTTAGTTTATATGTTTAAGTGTTTTTTTATAGGTTAGTATAAGTCTTTGAGCTTAAACGTTATGTTTTTGAGGTACCTTAATGTATTTGGTAATGTTTCAGGGCCAACAACAAATAACGGAGAAGTTTCGGAGAGTTTTGGGCCAAATCCATGGCCCACGATCGTGGCATAATAGGCCACGATTATGACAGAGACATGTAAGCCAGCCCACGATTATGGCCTCAGGGACACGATCCTGACAAAAAGACTCTACCATAGGCACGATCGTGACAGAGAGGTATGATGCTAGCTATGATCGTGGCATGCAGGGCCACGATCGTAGCCTGCATCAGGTAGACGCATAAATAAGAGGAAAAGTCATATTTCGATGGAATTTTTCAGACCGTTTCGACCCTAAAAATGCCCTCGGGTTGCCAAGGTATTTAAAGAATATAAAGAACAGAAGATGGGAGCTTTTGCATCAGCCAAATTTTGAAACCCTAGAGAACTTATTGAGAGATTGAGGAAGGAAATAAAGGAAGAGAGACACAGAGAAGAAGCCTACGTGAAGTGCCTCTCGAAACAAGAGGTTTCCCACCGTTGCTGCCTCCATCAATCCGTTTCACTCATATTTCCCATTTTTATTTCAATTTTATTGATGTATAGAATTAGGATAGTCGTTGAGAATAGGATTTGTCAATTGTTGATATTTTTCTAAACTCACCTTCGGGAATTTTGTCTTTGATATTAATGAAAGTTGATTTTTTATGTTTTTATTGAATTATTTATGATTCAATTTCTGCACTTAATAATTCGGTAATAAACTGATAGGGTGAACTGAGTGAAAATTATTAAATTGCACTAACGAGAGTTAGGTAGTCTAATAGATTAAGAATTGAATCAAATCAATAAATTTGTGTTGAGAGAGATCTTGCATAGGTTTCGGTAGTTTATTGGACAACTTAAGATCTAATTTAGGTTTTGAGATAATTTGTGAATCGAGAGGTTGCAATTTTTCATAATTTGATTAGGGTTAATAATTAGGGTTAATGATTATAATTCGAGAGAGAGTAATCAACCCTAGGACCATCTAGAACCGGTAATTTAGTAATTTCATAATCAATTAAGTTTTATTAAAGTCAGATAAAAATCCCTTTTCTCTTAATTGCTAGTTTTTCGGTTGTTTTGTGATTAGGTGTGCAATTGCTATCTTGTTTATATTTTGGAAAATTGATTATTGGATTAACTGCATGCTTGAATTATTTTCTTGTAGTTTTTTTCATTGAATTATTTTGAATTAAGTCAGCCTTAGATTTAGGATTAGATTAACGTCCTCGTAGGATTGACACCTTATGTACTACACGAATGACCAGTGCACTTGCGGTAATATCGAGGTTAAAAATATTAAAACTTTGTCATATAGAAACCTGCGATCAAAAGTTATTAAACGTGTGAATGAGGTAAATAATATGCACTTTGAGGATAAAATTTTTTATTTAACCGCTCTAATTCATCAAATGGTTGTAGGTCAATTGCAATTGGTAAGAGTGTGTGGAATATGCTCATTCTCTAGACATCCTACGGATTTGTGCCCTACATTGCCAACAACACTCTCTTTAAGAAGCTAATGCAATAGGGGGCTTTCCTAGTTAACCTTAATAAAAGTATGAACTTTATTCCAATTACTATAATCCAAGATGGAGGGACCATCCAAATTTGAGCTATAGAAATCAAGGAGGCCAACAATGATATCAACCTCACAATTTTAAACAACCTTAAGTCCCTACATATGTTCAACCTCAATCTTCAAATTCTGGTATGTCTTTAGATGAAATTATTAAAGTGCTTGCTAATAATACTTAACAATTTCAATAGGAAACAAGGGCAGTCCTTTAAAATTTAGGAAATTAGATCACTCAATTAGCCACCTCGGTGAGTAAATTGGAAGCGTAAACATCAGGAAAATTACCTTCCCAAATAGTGGTGAATCCTAAGAAGAATGTAAGTGCAATGACTTTGGGAAGTGGTAAAGAAATTCAATCTATAACTTCTTACCAATGAAGATAGAAAAACACGATGATGGATAAAAGAAGGAAGGACTTCCAACTCAAGAATCATCAAAGGTAAAAAATGATTCATCTTCATCAATATTAATTAATTTATGTTTACCTTCTTTTCCTAGTAAGTTGGCTAAACCAAAAGATGATGAATGAGATCTTAGAAAATTTCAAGAAGGTGGAAATCAATATACCACTTCTGGAAGCCGTAAGGCAAGTTCCAAAATATGTAAAATTCTTAAAGGAGTTGTGCATAAATAAAAGGAAGTTAAAGGACAAAGAGAGAATAATTTTGGGTAAGAATGTATCAGTTGTGCTAAATAGGAAATTATCGAAAAAAAAAGCAAAGATCCAAGTATGGTTACACTTTCGTGTGCTATTGGTAATAAAAAAAATTATGCATGCTATGCAACACTTAGTTGCATCTATTAATGTCATGCCATACTTAATTTATCAAGCTTTAAATTTGAATTCTTCGTAAGAAACTAATATGATTATCCAACTAGCTGATCATTTGTGTGTGCATCCTATTGGAGTTATTGAGGATGTTTTAGTCCAAGTTAATAGTTTGGTATTTCCAGTGGATTTTTACATCTTAAAAATGGACGAAGATAGTGTGGAAAATTCGACTTCAATTCTATTGAGTAGGTCGTTTATTAAGACGACCAAGAAAATTTTTGATGTGGATGAGGGTACTCTTTCTGTAGAGTTTGATGGAGAGATAGTAAAGTTTAATATTTTTGAAGTAATGAAATACCTTAATGATCTTCAATCCATCTATCATATGGATACTGCGGATTCATTTGTGTAGGATGTGTTTAATGAAGAAAATACTGAAAAGGAGTCAGAGTTTAAAGCCAAATTAGAAGTGAACGGGCAAATTTATGAAACTTGTGAAGTTTTGGAATCTTTATCAGCAATGCAAATACATTAAAAAACTTCGAATGTTGAACTTACTATAAATCACAAGAAAATGCTATCTTCTATTTTGTAGGCTCTGAAGATCGAATTGAAAGCCCTACTTAATCAACTTAAATATGTCTATTTGAGCAATGGAGAGTCATTACCGACAATCATTTAAAAAAGGTTGACTAAAGGATAAGAGGAAAATTTGGTGACACTACTTAAAGAATTCAAAACTGCAATTGGTTGGATTTTAGTAGACATAAAAGGAATTAGTACGATGATTTGCATGCACAAGATTCTTTTAGACGAGAATGCTAAACTAAAATAGGAACCCCAAAGAAGACTCAATCCAATAATGAAAGAAGTGGTAATGAAAAAATTTTAAAATTTTTGGATGCAGGTATAATTTATCCAATCTCGGACAAGGAATGGGTAAGTCCAGTGCATGTTGTGCCCAAGAAAACTGGTATAACAATGATATGAAACCAAAATGATGAGTTGGTACCATGAGGGAACAGAAGGGTAGAGAATGTGCATATAATTTAGAAAACTTAATTTAGCCACTAATAAGGACCATTTTCCACTACCCTTTGTGGATCAAATGTTAGAAAGACTTGATGGTAAATCATTTTTCTATTTTTAGAATATTTTTAGGTTATTATCAAATAGCAATTGCTCAAGAAGATTAAGAAAAGACTACATTCATAAGTTTGTTTGGAATGTATGCTTTTAGACAAATGTCGTTCAGTTTCTATAATGCTCAAGGTACGTTCCAAAGTTACATAAAGAGTATATTTTCTGAGTATATTGAGAATTGCATTAAAGTATTCATGGATGATTTCCCTATTTATGGAGATTCATTCGATGATTGATTAAATCACTTATCTAAGGTTCTTAAATGATGCATTGAAACAAATTTGGTGTTAAATTATGAAAAATGTTGCTTTATGGTAGATCAAGGCATTGTTTTAGGACATGTGATTTCATCCAGAGGCATAAAAGTTGATAAAGCTAAAGTGGATTTAATTGTGAACTTACCATACCCTACAAATGTTAAGGAAGTTTGATCTTTTCTCAGACATGTAGGATTTTATCGCAGGTTCATTAAAGATTTTTCCAAGATTGCAACACTTTTATCAAAGTTACTACCAAAAAAAAGTTCCATTTGACTTTGGGAAGGACCGCAAAAAAGCTTTTGATAAACTCAAGGCACTACTAACAAGTACACCTATTATTCAACCACTGAATTATGATCTCCCATTCGAGATTATAAGCGATGCTAGCAAATATATAATGGGAGCTGTTTTAGGCCAAAGGATTGAGAAAAGAAGTCACGTTATCTTCTATGCTTCAAAAGCATTGGATGTTGCATAGTTTATTGTGTACTCTGATCATATAGCATTGAAATATCTTTTATTAAAGGAGTCTAATCCGAGGCTGATACGATGGATTCTACTACTTCAGGAGTTTGATTTGACAATGAAGGATGAAGATATTTTACCTATTTTTTAAACTTTTCCTGATGAGCAATTATTTCAAACGAAAGGTATGATTCCATGTTACACTGACTTTGTTAATTACTTAGTTACTGGAACTTTACCTTTTTACTTTAGTAAGTTTATGAAAGAAAAGATAAAAAATGATGCAAAATATTATGTGTGGCATGAATCGTACTTATAGAAGTTCTGCTCTGATCAAATTATAAGGCGTTATGTACTAAAAAATAAATAAAATTCTATCTTATCTTTTTGTCACAGATATGCATGTGGTGGTCACTTTGGTCCCAAAGGAACTACTAAGAAAGTTTTGAATAGTGAATTATATTGGGGGACTTTATTTAAAGATGCTTATGTGTTTTGTAAAAGTTTTGACAGATGTCAAAAGATAGGTACGTTATCTCATCAAAATGAAATGCCTTAAACCCCAATTCTTATAATTGAGATATTTGATGTATGGGGTATTGATTTTATAAGGCCTTTTCCTTAATCTTGTGGATTTTCTTATATGCTTCTGGCTATTGATTACGTTTCCAAGTGGGTCTTCATAAAAGCTACCATAACTGATGATTCTGCTGCTATTGTAGGGTTTATAAAGAACAACATTTTAAACACATTTGGAATCCCACGTGCTATTATTAGAGATCAAGGAAGTCATTTTTGCAATAGAGTCGTGGCAACACTGTTTAAAAAGTATAGAGTGCATTATCGAGTAGCCATCACCGACCATCCACAAATGAATGGACAAATAGAAGCATTGAATAGAGAGGTGAAATCCATTTTGAAAAAGACTTTGAATCCTAGCCAGAAGGATTGAAGTTTACGACTGGATGATGCTCTTTAGGTGTAACGTATAGCTTATAAGACACCGATAGGAATGTCTCCTTATCTATTAGTTTTTGATAAAGCTTGCCATTTACTGGTGGAAGTTGAACAAAAAGCTTATTGGGTGGTTAAACATTGCAACATGGATTTGGCGAAAGTTGGAGAGGAAAGGAAGTTACAATTACAAGAGCTAGAAGAAAAAAGGTTAGATGCTTACGAGAATTTAAAAATTTACAAATAGAAAACTAAATTGTTCCACGATAATATGATCTTGAGAAAGAAATTAGAGGTGGGACAGAAAATGTTATTGTATAATTCTTGATTAAAGCTTATGCCAAGTAAGTTACGTTCTAGATGGCTTAGTCTATTTGGTGTTTATGATATCTTTTCTCACGGTATAGTAGAAATAAAAAGTTTAGAGATCAGAAAGATTATTAAGGTAATGGACATAGACTGAAACCATTCTATAAAAAGCGGACGGTTTCCAGTATGGTGAATGTTCATTTGGAACTACCATCATATGAAGAAGTTTGAGAAGAACCAGCTTCGTCGAGCATAACAACATTAAACAATTGCACTTTTTGGGAGGCAACTTAAAATATGATAGTTTTATTTTATTTTATTTTGTTTAGTTCTATATAGTTGGCATTTGTTTGCTTTTGAAACATAAATTTATAGGTTTAAAAGAAAAAGGGGGTTTTAAAATTCCAGATTACTAAATCTTATAAGGCAAGATCTCGACTTATGTGATTTAGTGTTATGGAGTGAAGGCTTTAAAATTCCAGATTACTAGATTTAATAAGGCAAGGTCTCGCATTATGCGATTTAGTGTTCTGGATTGATATCATGATGTCATTTTACAATTTATTTTTTAAAAAAGTTTTATTAAAAAATTCAAATATATATAATAATAATAAAATTTAAAATTCGTAAATATTTTTTTACTTAAATATTATTTATTTTAATTTAACCAAAAAAATGTCATCCTAATCTATTGTTTCTTCTTTGCAGGAAATTCAAAGCATCATTCAACATTGGCGCTCCTCATCACCTCATACTAACAGCGACACATTATCCACATTTAGCCAAACCAACACACGCTAGACAAACTAGACCACACTTAACATGCTCCCAGTGGTAGCAAAACTTCAACCAAGTCACACTTCTATGCCAGACGTCCAACGCAATCCACAAACCAACATTTAACACTCAGCGCACACCACACCCTTAGGCATATTCAATGACATTCCATCTCACCGTAGCCATAATCTTCAGCCACCGCATCCCCGCAAAGAACATATAAAACCCCCTCCGTGCTCATCCCTTACAGTTGCCGTTCGTTTTTTTTTTGTTACAAAGGAAAGTAAACTAACACAAACTAACGCATACTTCTACGATATAAAACCACCTGTAAGTCCTGTTGAACAATCTCAATACACTCCCTTGGAGTATCTTGAAGCACATGATACCAGGACATGTTAGCAAAGCTAAATTTTCCATCTTGTCGGCACTCCTATTCCCTTCCCTATAGACATACTGAAACTGAATAACCCAATCTCTACATTGGGGCTCCTAGATTCCCCTTACCAAAGAAGTACCATTAAAAAGCATCAGCTCAGACGAAGAGAGGATATTAATAACCTCCAAAGAATCCACTTCTAGCACCACTCATCGATATCCGAGATCCCATGCCCAAAGTAGACCAGTAAAGACCCCTCAGAGTTTAGTTGCCATTCGTTTTAATTCCACACACAACACACAAGCCACGCCCTATCATTTTTTAAATATTATTTTCCTTCTTAACAATTAATTTTAGTTAACCTTTCTTTTAAGTTTAATTTTAATTATTATTAATTTGTTGTTATTACTTTTTCAAGTAATTTTTGTTAATCTTGCTCAATATAATGGGGCGTTTTAAGGCTAATACCAAGAATGCAGCAAAGGGAAAATCTTTGATGACTGCTACTTCACACCACCAATCTACGGGAAGCTCTGAAGCTGGTAACAAAAGAAATCATACGTGGATCATGAAAAATACTTCTATTCTACCACCTAATGAGTTAGATTTATGAGGATGTCTTATTTTCAGCACCAAAGAGCAAAAACAATGATATGTTGTTATTAAATCTCCACATATTGTTACGGGTAAGTATATACATTACCCTTCCTTAGAAGAAATGGAAATTAAAAAAAAACTTTGACGATCTATTAATCGATATAAATTAGAAGTACTTTGCATTGAGTCATTGTCCTATTTTTATTAAATTAACTAGGGAGTTTTACACTACCTTTAAATTTGACAAACCAGACAATTTTATTTTAAGTAGTCTTAATGTGATTCAATACAGATCAATAGGAGTCAAATTTAAACAGAGTGTTATTGAGTTTAATTTAGCCTTACAGTTAATAGATGAAGATTATGCTAATTTGACTCAATATAAAGAATTTGTCGTGGACTATGTTGAGTTCAACTCTTTTCAAACATGGAAATCAATATCTTCTGATCCTTTTCCTTATCATCCCTATCAATCCAAGGGTAGTGATCTCAATGAAATGGAGCGGATTTATATGTAGTGTTTCTTAGCTTTTAGTTATTCTGACCGAAAGGCTACTACATGTACATGCACTAAGGCTGAATTGTTCTTTATTTGATGTATGGTGAATAAAGTGTGCGTCAATTTAGGTGCTTGGTTGGCAATGCAATTTATCACTATTTTATCTTTTAATAAAAATATATGTCTTGGTTCTCTTATCACTCATTTGGTTATTAATTTGAATTTGCTTGATCTAACTGATACTGATATGCATATAGCCTGTGAGATGGAACCTTTGGATAAGCTTTGTTTAAGCAGGATGGGCATACTTGAGATACGAAGGAGAACATTCTGTGATCACACTGAAAGAGGTTTGTCATCATTACAATGAGAGCATAGTAAAATTCAACCAACTTTATATCTTTCGGCTCCACCTATTCAATAAGATTATCATTCTTGGCTAGATAGATGGAACATAAAATTTCAAAAATGGAGAAAAATTGGGATGTTCTACTTCAATTCATGGGGGTTATACCTCCATGCCCTCCGACGACATAGTACACATCCTTTCCGATGCTTACACTTCATGGAATCCTCTATTATTTATTTTCTTTGATTATCTTTATTAAGTTGTGAGTATCATATGCATACATTAGGGAAAATGTATGATTTAGGTGTGAGGGAGCGAGCGCTTTCATTATGATGAACTTTGTGACTTTGCTTGGACTCATGATAGGTTGATTCATATATTAATTATTTCTTATGATAGCTTCATAATTTTTTATTGTTGTTTATGAATAATTCTTAAGTTAGGATACATTTTTAGTTTAAAATCTAATGCATGAGAGAGATAAGCATGATTAGTGTTTTCATTAAATTATTTCAAGTATATCATCGATTTTGTTGAATGAAAGTGTATAAGACTTTATGCATTTTTGACACCTGCCTAAATTTAGAGCCTAAGAGCATTCATCACATATGTGGTCTGATAGTTGTGCATTAGTGTGTGTTTTTCTAAGTATTTGGCATGTGTTTCTTGCATAATAGATTATTATTGTTATGTTTTAGGATTTATTTTGTATGTTTTTATTTAGTTTGATCTTCATTATGTTCTTTTATGTTTGATGTTGATTTAAGGTAAGAATTGATCATTTTGATGTAGGAATGGAGGTTGGCCACATTTACGATTGAGTTAGACACCGAAAAAGGAGAGGAGAAGAGGAAGAATCATAAGACAAGAACTAACGATCATAGGTTTCATGCTAATTCCCATGATCGTGGGATATCTAACCCAAAGATACACACGGGGTTAAATTATTTTTAGGTTTTCTAGACTATATAAGGTTATAAACCCCTATAGACGAGAGAGCTTCATGTGAGACTTGCCTCTTTGAGTAAAAACGTAGGTTTAGAGCTTTAGGATAGGTAGAGATTCAAAGGTTTTCATTTACAATTGGAAAAAGAGCATACCAACGCTAGATTTTCCATATTCAGGCCAAGAAGAGAAGGAGTTTATTTTATTTAGTTTTCTTTTGTTTCTCTCTTCTAGCATTTGTATGATGGATTATATGATTGTTGGGGATGCTATGGACATCATGAGTGGCTGATTTATATGTAGAAATTACTTTTGAACTTCTTGTTAAACTCCTATTTTGTTTATTCGAATAAATGAAGCTTTCGATGAATGGTGAAATTATACCTTGTAATATAATGAGAGATTGAGTTGGGCTATTTGTGTAGAGTTGTACAATGAGAGTTGGCATTTGATATACCTATATTCATCAAGTTAATTGATTAGTTAGAAGAGAGATCTCAGCTAATTTAATTAATCACACATAAGATAACTTAATAACTAGTTGAATTGGTGGATTGGTTTTGTAGATTGAGAGATTGCTTAATCATCTCCATTTAATTTGGCTAGGGACAATTAATTACACCTTGAGAGAGGGTAGTTAATACATTAGGACATCTTAGGTCAGGCACAATTCAGTTAAGAAAATAAGAGGGAGATAAGATAAGGAAAAAGTGATCTTTGATTATTAAAATCTTGAATTCCAAGTTTTTACATTTTTTTGTTATCATTTGTGCATTATTAGTTGTTTAATTAATTTAATTTTTAGTTTATTTCCATAAAAATTTGGTTCTTAAATAAAGACCCATCTGAATTAAATAGCGCCTAAACACAATCCTTGTGAGATCGATATTTGCTTTGCAATTTTAAGCAAAAAACTAGCAGTTTGTTTTGTAATCAACATTCATCATTAGTAGACATTGTACTTTTTCTAGATTAAGTCGTCAAACAAACATTGGTTGTATAATCAGAGTCCTTAGAATCAACCTCATTGTTATCTGAATCTCCCTTAGCAACCAGTATGGCTCTTTTAAGCTCATTGATAATGTTAAATTAAGCAAACATATCATGAATTGATTCACTTTCATCAAACATATCATGAATAGATTCACTTTCATTCATTTTAAACAATTCATATTAAGTAGTTACTAAATCTACCTTAGATTATTTCGCTTGAGAGGTACCTCCATGAGTTACCTCAAGAAGATCCCAAATCTTCTTAACGATTTTAAGCCCAAGACACCAGTTGTGTTCTTGAGATAGCAAGACATTTTGAATTCAATTTTTAGGAAATTTACTTTTCTCCATCTTCCTCCATAGTGAACTCAAACTTTGGGATTTCTTTTTTAGTACCATCAGCATTTATATATGTACACTTGTGAGAACCATTTTTTTTAATCAACCAAACCTCATAGTATTTAATTCAATCCAATCAGCTATGTGTTCTTTCTACCAACCATAATGTCTTCCATTAAACAAGGGAGGGCATTGATTAGAGTAGCCTTCTTTAATCTTATCAGGTGTTTAGATCATTTTGGATCTTTCTTTAGGTTATAGCCTATATCAAGAAGAACCTACTCTAATACTAACTATTAAAATGATCAAGGAGTACCTGGGGTGGGTAGGAATTAAGCAATATGTTTTGGTTAAGTTCTTAACCAAAATTTAAAAACAAAATGTAAATAATTGAGACACATTATTTTTACGTGAAAAATCTCCTTGACTCTACAAGAGGAAAAATCATGACCTAATAGGAGTTTCAAATGATTCAACTATTATAAGAGACAACTTAATGTTACATGTAGATTTTAATCTACCTTACACCCCTAACTAATGAAGTATTACACTCACAATTTTCAACTCTCCAATAGTCAATCCCAACTATTACTACTCTCTAAACACATAATTCCTTAATTCTTACAATATATTGAAATAAACTTACCTTAAATGCTTCCTAGAAAAACAAAAAGGTACAATAAAACCTATGAGAGAACTCGAGATGCAATGGAGAATATGCACACATATAAGAACAGTAAATGGAAGTCATATAATATTTTATATGTGTGTGTTAAATGCTCAATATGAATGGCCTAATTTTATGTCATGCCCAATCTCTTATTTACACATTTCCTATAATAGTGACTAATTTAGAAATGAGAAGATAAACCTAAAAATGATAAGATCATGCCAAAGCAAATTTTATCAAATGTATCTTAACAAACACTACAATAAAATAGACTATTAGCTACTTTTTTTAGCGAAGAATTGAAATTGTCTCTAAATGTAAACTTTTACTGACGATTTAGTATTTTGTCACCAAAATTCGCTATTTTCGTGATGTTAAAGTAAATCGTCACTAAAGTAGATTATTTGGCTACGATTTTCTGGAGTTGTCACTAAAAGTGGCTAATTTTGTGACAGTTTACTCATGTCATTGCCAAAGATCTTGCTTTTGTTGACGATAACATAAAACGTCACTAAATATTGGAACTTTTTATGACAAAATATATAATTTATGGCCAAATGTGAACTTTTAGCACTAAACATTAAAATCATCACGAAGAATGTAGATTAACAAATTATGTATTAATAATGTTAATTTGATAATTTTTTAATGGTAAGTATGCTTAATATTCATAAGTTAATTTAATAATTTTCTATAAATTATCGTTTTGGATATAAAAAGATAAACAGACCTAAAATTTTACATATTAATAAGATTAAAAATAATAAATTTAAGTTGACTACTATTCTTAATCATTAATATTTATTAACAATAAAAAATAATACATAAAAATATTGAAAATTGTAAGCAATATAACATAATGATGTATGTAGGTAAGTATTACAAGATTGTAATTAAAAGTTTAACAATTCTTATAAACATAGAACAACAACAATAACAATAACAACAACATCAATACTCAGTATGAATCCCACTGATATGCGGGATCTGGGGAGGTCCAATAATACACAGTCTTACCCTAACTAGTAGAGAGGTTGTTTCCAAAATTCTTACAGACATAATAATAAATAGAGTTTCATGCTTATTCCATCAAAAAGGAAATGAAATAATTATTTTTTTGATTCCAAGTGACATGAGAGTCAGTAAAGGTAAATGAGTTTGCTATGTCTAGATTCCCAAGAAGGATCCTTGCATGTTCGAAGGCATCAAATGAAAACATCAAAGATATTCCATCAGGTGTTGGGTTATTGACACCTTTTTCCAATAGCTTCTTGGCTATAACTAAACTTGCAAAGGATACAGTGAACAAATCCCCAGATGAAGTATGGATCATTTGTAACACCCCATTACCCTAGGGTATGCACCGGAACGCCCGTAGGTCATTCCGACACATATCCCAAGATAACGGAGCGCTACGTGCAATTACTATCGAACTCCACATGGCATCACATACATTTA
>JAOTAY010000008.1:17900393-17919200 GCA_025629805.1 Erythroxylum baracoense
ACATGTTTTTGTTTTTCATTGAAAGAAAATAGAAACAAAAAACTGAAAACTAAAACTGAAAACTACAACAGAAAAATAGAAGTAGAACCAAACGGCCCTAAGTTTTCAATTAAAATTGGTGTAGAAGTTCTTAAAACCCAATAGCAAGCAGAAAAGCACAATTAACAATGTAAGCTGCTCCTTTTTCTGGTCTGTGATATTTATCACTAGTTCACTATTAGCTCAAGATTGCACGGTAATGATGTATGGGTGCATGAGCACTGATGTTGACACCTTCTAGCCTTCAAAGTACCAAACTTTCAGTCAAAAAAGGGCTGTTTCATCTCCTTATTCATGGGGTCTATTATTCATATTTTTAAACAAGTCGTTTAATATCAAATATTCATCTTCCTTTAAGATCCTTTACGGATTGTTCCTCATAAATCAACAAATATGTTGCCAAAATTTTAAATGTAAAGAAAAATCATATAGAATATGCTCCATACCTCCCCTTCTCTTTGGTCAATTGATCCTGATTGTGGAAGTTCTAGGTCAGAAATTTGCTGATTCACTGCAGAGAGCAACATATTGACTGCAAATTGCTCGATGTGTTCTGTTATGTAGTCAAGCTGATAGAGTTTATTCGCTACCTATAGAACACAGACAATTTTTTTCATCTTAATAGCTGATGAAGTTTAAAAGAAGTCAAGAGACACAGCTGACAACAGCAAGACATTAAAACAAAGAACAGAAGAAACATACCAACCGGACAGCTTTTGCCCGTATATCATCTTGTGAATGAACAGCACACTGCACCAGAATATTACTTACATGAGTGAAAAATGCAAATTCAATTATATACACACAATTTATGCAAAATTTGGCCCACAAAAATGATGACCAGATTACCCCATGCTTTTACTAGAAAAGTATATGACCATTTCTTTAGCCTCACCCAAGAGCTTAAACTTTTTAGTTGAAAGATTTCTTGGCATCAGATTAGAGCCTTGTACGGCAACAAGATCTCAAGTTCAAACCATATTGCCTGGCCTTCTCTGAATCTATTATTTGTTGTGATTTGTCCACACTTCATGTGAGGGAGCAAGTTACATTTGTTTACATTTGGTACCAGATGGCATGTTAGAGTAACTTATGAAACCAATTCTTGAGTCTCAACTACAACTTAAGCTTTTAGGTTCAATAACTTCTTGAAAGCCTCTAATATCTATTGAAAAGCATCTTTGAGAGACTCTGAACCCCCTGCTCACTTGATATAACATCAGATAGGAAAATACAAACTGACTGTTCAACTAGATGTTAATGAACTAGAGAAGAAATCACAATAGCCTCAAAGTCAATGATAGCAGCCAATATATTGCTGGGTAAGGAAGAAGACTTTCACCACATTCCTTGTAACCAATAGACTCTGACAAGCAACCTACAATCTTTAAAGTCCTTTATTTTTGGAAGAAGTATGACAATCAAGGCTGGAGTTTATGTATAGGGAAAGGAACAAAGGATAATAAGAAAATGGAACATACGCAATGATACATATGAAAGGAAAAGAGAAAACAGTCTATTCTATTGCAATATGTCATAAACATGGACATGATCAGCTCAAATATGTATTAACTCAATTATGAAAGTGTGGTATCATTAAGGGAAATAAGGGAACCAGAAGATATTCAGCCAGTATCGATAACTCAGAATCACTCATTTCCACATTTGCTCTTCTGTTTTACTCGAAACAATCTTTGACGCACAGGAAGATCATGATCAAGAAACTAAATACTAATGTGTGTCTCTCTGAAATTCAAAGAAAAAAACAGAACAAATCTTCTCAGACCCCTTTGGCCTCGAGTATCATTACAGTCAGTCCGTCACCCCTGATAAGTCAAAATCAACTAATTAAGTAATTTAAGATTTCTTTACCAAAAAACACATTGAATTGCAGGATCTGTCATTTTAAATTCATACTTCCTTAGAAGTTGGGAGTCATAGACTATATCTAATTGCAAAAAGATGAAAAAGTGACAAGAAGCCAAATAAGGCAATGATATAAATCCAAACAACCCTGAGTTTTGACAGATTACTCCGAGAAGCTGCACAGTCGATATACCTTTAAAGCAATATCTAAGCATGCCTGTCGATGGTTTGGACGTCCCAAAATCAAACCCCACACAGCACCAAGGCCCTGAGTGACACGCTCACCATCACGGACCTCTTTCCCACGGGAATCTACAACATCAGAACAGCAGAGATCATCTAATAACTTTACTGCTGACGGTGGCAATAGTGGGACTTCGCCAAGAAGTCTACTAAATGACTTGTCTGAAGCAGGGAATGCATCCATCAAAGATTTGGCCTACAACAAGAGAGTCAAATAACTCTAATTCTCACACTAATTATTTGCAATCATGCATTCTAATATCATGCTTACCACTTCCAAGAGGATTTTATCATACAGCACAGTCATCTGTGAAGTGTTTCCAGTATCTGGAACCATGAGAGAATGTAGATGGTATAGTATATGCATCACAAGCTCATGCCCCTGAGAGTCAAACCAGTACAGATAAATAAAACAATGCTTGAGATGAAACATAATCAACAAGCAGACAGCTCAATTCTTCGTAGAGCTCTAATTCAGTTGTTGGCAAAAATAAAAGAACAATAGATGACATGCAAATGCTGCATGTGTAACGGTATCCAAATGAATTAGAATTATTCATGCCATCAACCAAAAATTACTACTGCAATGTCACAAATATGTTCACTACCACAGTATTAATTGAATGATACATGAATGTTTAATGGTCCTTTTTTAATACCATTAGATGCTATGGCTGCAACCGGACCAATGAGTAGAGTTGACAAAAAGCTTTAGCACCATTCATACAAATTCAATGATTGAACCCTCTAAAGCACATTCACACACAAGATGAATGAATTCACACGTTCAGCACATTAGCTATGTTAGTTGACAACCCTGACAGCACTACAATTTTAAAACTTGTCAATAAATTACAAGGGATGTCACAAGAAAATACCTTGTACTGTCGATAATCCACAAGTATATGCTTTTGCAGCATCACAATAAGCTCATCATGTGTATCAATCTGGAAAGGAAACAAAGCAACATTGCAGATAAAGTTAAAGAGGCAATCATATGATCTGACAATAGCATCCAGTGTGATCAGCTGCAAGAACTGTAGAGAGAAGTCTAATATAGAGAGCAGCAGTCAAAACGACTGGAAGGACTTCTTTTAATCTGATGCCTCAAGCACAAATACAGGTCCTAATCTTGCCCCAATAGCGAGGAAGACCACAGAAAATAACCATACAAGAAACAACTCATCAGCATAATGACTTGCTGCTATAGACTGGATTAAAAAACAGAACACTAGGTTGATACTACAAGAGGCTATGGGTAGAACTCCATTAGACAATGGTGGGGACAGCAAAGACAAATTAATATAGCATGAGGTTTTACAGACTATACGCCTAGCAAACATGAGGATCACCAATACATACTCTAGATGACCAGATTAAAATGTCAGCTGTAGAAAATTGAAATATCAATTTCTTATTCTAACCTAGCTTCATAACTTAGGATGCAACCAATGATAATTGGTGATTTTAAATACATAGTGAAGAGATACCAAAGCAAATTTGAATTCATGAAAGCACCGTGCTTTTCTCCAGATATCAAAGTTCTTGGATACTAGATCTGTCATTTTATAGGACTTGAGGATCTCTTATATAAAACTTAGGACACAGTTTTGCAAGAATGCCAAATAAGAAGTTCAAATCAAGTAATAAAATAATTATGAATGGATGATGATAAAAGGGCAGTAAACTTCTGAAAAGTATTGTGCACTAGAAAATATTTTGCTGCTACCTGAGCAATCAATCGAGCAAGTAATGCCATGTGTGTCTGACTACAATCCACCATGCATAAATTCCTGTAGGATTCAACAATTCGTTCAACTGACAAATTTTTGACATTTAGTAGCTCGTCTTCGGTCAACTCAACATATGCTGGAAGCTGAGGTAACTCCTGACATGTATCTTCTGGAGCAGATTTGTTTGAGTCAACTGGAGACCGTTGATCAGATTCCATTGAAGATAACGGCTCAGCACCATCTCCAAATTCCACATCTGAAAACTTCGATGCAGCTGACTCGTCTTCAACAGCGTGATCTGGAGAGAATGGGATTTCTGAAGAGGCATTGACCTCAGAAGTTAGGACATCTTCTTCAGCTCTACTACAAACCACCTCTTTAGGGCTGACATGATCAATTTCAGATACCAGCTGGTCCATCATACTCTTATCATCTCTTGTTTTGTTTGAAGTCAGAACTGCCGGGGCGTTGTCTTCAGACATCACAATAGGAAGAGAACGAGACTTGTTCAAAGAAAGGGAACTTTCAAGTTCAGCTTGTAGGGTAGCAGCATCATCCACACAAGTTGAGGTTAGTCCAACTGTTGTTGGAGTACGCCGTGGATCCAAGCGACGCGGATCCTGAAAAAGCCCTCTGTAAAACTTTGTGAAAGAAAGAAAAGAAAATTCTGATATTGTACTAAACATATGAGGAAAAAAAAAACAAAGCCAATGATTATTACTCTTCTTGGATCACGTTTAGAATCTGCAGGTGTATTGTTAGAAGTGGACAAGTCAGAAAATGGTGAATTGGTTGCTGTAGCCGCTGAAATAGGTAGCTGTGCAGCAGGATGATTATTTATTTGGTTTATTGGTGGTGATGGTGTCACAATTTGTGTTGGACTACTTAGAGAGCCAAGTTGGAGAGTTACTGGCCATGCTAGAGATGGGGGCCTCTTAGGCAAATGCTTCATATTAGTCACGACAATATCAGCAAGCATTTCAGGATCCATCCTGGATATGAGGAGTTTAAGTGATTCAGCGCCTTGCTCTCCCTCGCCAAGCATCACACCGATCATTTCAATCACACTACTCACTTGCTCTGCAGGAGTCAAATCACTATCTAACAAAGGAACACTACAAGATGCCCCATTAGCTAAAAGAGAATCTCTTTCAGAACCATTTATGTTCACTTGTGCAGCTTCAGAACCATAACAAATTCTCTTGGAAGTCACTTCAAGACCATTAGCTGGCTCTTCATTTTCCAGAGGCATAGATCTTTTCCTAAACTGCTCCCCAGAAACTAGGTATTGACTTGCGGGTTGATCATCCTGATGATAATAATTGAATTTCACAGAGGCAATGGTTACTTGGAACAACTGAGTATTATAATCAGAAAGGAAAAGGAAAATCATAACCATGATAACTGTATAATCATAAATATAATTACCCGGCCATATCTAGCATCGCGTGAAGTACGTTCATTATTTCTAATCAGTTTGTCGACCTGACGAATAACTTGATCTGCAGCATCCCCAGCATTCATCATGCGTAAAGCCTTAAGCAGTCTATCTCTTGACTGGAATGGAGTAAAATGTTTCAGTATCTTAGACATGAAATCAAATTGCAGTAGCAGATTCCAGATTAATGAATATGTTCGTAATAAAGTATTTCAATAGATATTTAGTATATATTTGAAGTTTGCTTTATGCAGTAATAGTTGAATAACTTTATATTCATGAGTGAAGTTTTGCTATTAATGTGTGCTTTGGAGATTCAATATAAGTCCCTGACAGAAATAAGTCAGAATAGGGATAAAACTACACAATTCACCCAAATATGTTATACAAGGCAGAAAAAAGGAAATTTAAGAAAGACTACACAGAAAGAACTTGACCTCTATGATGGTTGGACAGGTGCACCGCAAGAATCCCAAAAAGGCAGTTTTCAAGGAATAACGTGTACTTGCAGTGTGACCACTCTTGATCATCTCACTATTGGGATCAAAACTGAGCAAAGCAGAAAGAACCCTATCATAGTGGACAGGTCTTTTCCTCGCTATGGCAGCAAGACTGGCAAGCAAATAGATATTATATTAGGCAGAAAAGTTATATCTACAAGAGCAGTAAGAGGTTTGCAAAGTTGAGTACAACTGTAACAGAATAATACAATAAATTGGCCACAAAGAAAACAGGAATACGAAAATAGTGAATAAGCAAAAGATCTAACCAAACACGGACCATAAGATTAGCAAAAACAAATGCAAAGTGGAACAGGAAAAAAAGTACATATCAGTTATTTAAAGACAACAACTTAATAGAAACTCATATGCAAGCACACATCTGCTTGAGCATATGGACTAAACAGAAGCTATTGCACAGACAAATATTAAGAGGTAGTCATCACTGGAAAATGATCCACTCTCCATGACTCTTAAAACAATTGCAAGATAGATTTGTAGTATCACAATGTTTGAACAAGAAACCTGCCAGACATACGAGATCATGACCATTCTGATGCAGAACATTGCATCAACTCAATGCAACGATCCTTTCCAACAGTCCAACAGAAAATATATCAACCCACTTACAAGACAAACTCCAGATACCTTTTAATGGCTTATTTTGCCATGCAGTCATTCAACTATGCCATTTAATTCTAAAATTTAACGGAATATCTACAATCATGAAAGTAAAGGTAAACAACCAAGTGAGGAGAATTTATTAATGGAATAAATCAGACAGGATTCGTGATTAAAAAAGCTGTCAGTAAAGCTACTCATATATCTATTACAAGAATCAAGAACAATATCGAAATCCCATTGAAACTCTCATAGCACCCACTAAAAATTTTCTAAAGCTTAATAGTATGTTTAAAGAATTACCATGTATTGTTGTATGCTTGTCTTCTTGAAACTTATTGTGATCTCCAAATTCTTAAGTTCAAAAAATCAAAGAACAAAGTCAACTTTCCTAACACTAGATAAAACCTATACTACTACATACCAAACCTCCAGTTTGAAATACTTCCACCGCTGCAAACATACATAACCATTATCTGCTGAACTTTCTATCTGGCAGTGGCTACCAGAAATTTCCAGACTTTTTCAGCCTAAATAATATATCTGTAAGGACTATGTTCCTGAAAATCACATGGTGCACTGTAGGTATTAATCTAGCTTCACTTAGACTGTCCTAATGACCATCAATAAACAGTATCACAGGCACCATGTTTGACCTCACCAAAATGCTTCAATCACTTCAAAAGCCAACATATTAGCTAATGTGAGAGTGCCAACTCGAACAATTCTCATAATGAAAGGTTTCTCTATGTTATCTCCCTGTACTCATAATTACACAATCCTAAGAATGGAAATGGCTTCATGCGAAACTGGCTGAATGCTCTTCAATAAACTCAAATGATCACTGAGACTAGGGGATTGAAATAATTACCAAAATCTCAACCCTATTCTGAAACTTTCTTGTTTACCTTACCTTGGCAGCAGTTACCACCTGATGCCGTTCAACTACTACGTATCAGGTGGCCTCATAAGGACTATCAGAAAGAAAAGTCCAAACCGATCTAGAGAAGAAGCCTTTTTACTACAAACTGATATTAAGCTATAAAGGCTGTATTTTGACAAAGGTTGGCAAGTGGCATTAAACCAACTGGAAGTCTATTTACTGTAAGTGTCAAGCATAGTCTCAAACATAGTAAAAACATCTCAACAGCACCCGTTACCTATAAAAGATGTGCACATGCAATAAAGCAGGATAACAAGGGTGGAATTATTTATCTAAAAGACATGCCAACAATTGAAGCTTCCGGAATCCTGAGACTACTATAGAGAATGATAATTTCATGTCACTTCCTAAGAAAGAAAGCACATCAAACATAAAAGTATTTGTACTGCTGATTGTTCTGCTGCAAGAGATCCACAATGGGTTCATAGCCACATGGTCATGCACCTCAAAGTTATAAGGTTCCTAGTATCACCAAAGGCACAAGTCACTGCCAAACCAAGTAGTTTAGCAAATATCAACACCAATAGTACATAATTCATCATCTATGCATAGGAGTCTAGTGAAATCTTTAGAAGCAATTTTCACTGCATCCTGCAGTGCTTAATTCATTAGAGTTTTCGTCAGGTCGTATTGCAATAGCAAAGAGGTGGCCAGGCATGCACTGACAGTCAGAATTGCTTGCTTTTATCCTATCCCGGCTCTCAGCAGGATCCTTTTGCAGTTGAACAATAGTCATCAATTGATTATGTTCATAAACACATTTGAACCACTTTATCCAAAACTAAGGCTTGTATAACTAGTGTGTATCAGACTGAAAATGGTACCAAGTAAGTTTATTATTCTTTAATGGATCTTATTCTTTAATGGATCTCAGTTAAGAATTTGCTAGTTATCCTGATAATTCTGGTGCATCACCTTGTTTCTTGTTATATAGAGCTTCAACACATTATTTTCTTCAACTTTACAATCAAGAAAGATAAGTTGAGACTCAATTCCTATGACATGCAAGAAAATGCTTCTACTTCTACAAATTGATCAGTAAATTCTTTTAATCTGATTGAAATAAGTCAACATTTACTATATGAGAGATCAACATGCTCATAAGAATATATATACAATTATCCAGGGTAAGAAAAATCAGCAATTGACATTAACTAAATAAGAAAGTGAACATGATTAGCATTCGCTGAAAAGAAATCACTTATATCCTGCCTGAAGGACACGCCCTGTACTTTTGTGTCAATTTGTAATCTGATCTCCTTGATTGTTGATTGCAATTAATCATAAGCCTTAAATGTTTAACTTAAAAACTTTAGCACACCAATGGTATATAAATCAAAGATTATTATCAATTCTTTCAAATTTGTTTCATCACAAGAAATCCATTGGATAAATTCGCAAAAAATGAGTAGCAACTGGAACTAAAAGACTGAAAAATAATTAGTTAATGTTGGAAATTACCACAACAAGAAGATGGCCATTTCTAGCATAAATACTTGTTGGTAATGCATTTCACAAATAAAAAGTGCTAAATTATCTAGTCTGAATCTTAAATAAATATGATCTCTCAACTAAATTTCAATGGATTCCCAACAAAAGAAACAAGGACTCATGGAATTGCATTAGAAAATATATTTCAAGGCTCACTTTCTTTCTGAAAGCATTCAGATTTACGATAATTTCTGGAATAACATCATTATGAAGCTTGAGGTGCATAGTCTTATGGCACATTATATGTTCTTCCTGTAAAGGTTACCAATCAAGGCATGGTTATCATACCTCAAAGCTTTGATTAAACAGCAGAACATACAGCTCAGTGAAGGTTTATAAAGGTCAAACCCATCATCAACTTCCAAAAGTAACTGGACAACAATAAGTGTCATATTATTGCTAAATGTAGACAGAGCTCAAGGAAAGAAATAGGTATTGTTTCCAGTCAAAAGAGCAAAGTAAATATAACTTCAGTGAGGCGATGCAGTTTTCAAAGGAAGCGAAATGTAGATCTGGGAACAAAAAAAGAAGAGTAGATATCTGCAGGAATATCCCCCAGCCAAAAAACAACTTTAATTATTTGAGGTGTTGAATGTGTATCAATTGTAATAAAATGTTAGATACAATATCAGATATCTCACTCATAAACAGCTGCTGTATGCACATACAGCGCATGAATTCGAAAGAATAAATCAAATGGCCTCTCTAACAGTTAACACAGCACAAACTGCATTGCTCGACCACCCAGTCTCTCTCAGCACCTGGGATGACCATTTTATCATGAGTTAACCATTCTTATCACTTGCCATGATGCTCCAATATCGAAACAATGTGAAAATTGTCTAGCCTGAACTCCCTTATCTGAACCACCAATGCAGTAGTATCCAAGCCCAATAATTCCTCATAAGAGAGCTGGTCAGGATGCTGCAATTTTATCAAAAACAAGCAGTTGACTTGTACTACAACCTGTTTCCAAGTTTAAGTTATCCCTCCATAATTTACAACACAATGTAGCTATTGTAATATGCATTTCAAGTCTATATGTATCAAATCTCAATGTTCATTAATCAAAAGATACTTGAAGTGATAAATATGACGCAAAAATTCCAGACGTACACAAATGGGACCAAATCGTCATGATTGCAATGCAAAGACTACAGCGACCTCTAATTACTTGGAGCGGAATGATGATGGGGGAAGAGATAGAAATACATTTTAGTAATATCAAGTACAGGCTGGAACCCTATATTCACCCAACAATTTTTTCTTTCAATACTTTCAGGGAAACCAGAGCACACAATAGAAAGACCGTAAACAAAGAAATGGGAAGCAAAAAAGAAATTGAAAAATTCAAAGTACATCAGTTGACAATCTACAAACGCATGCACAAGAAAAGTGAGGATCTCCTACACCAGCACTCACCAATTTACCACGGCAATCTTCAAAGAACCAGGATGACCAGGTGAACGCAGGAAATCCAATAAAGTGTCAAGAGTCCCATTGGCATCTGACATGAGTGAACTTGGATCCAAAAGTGCATGCCCTCCCACCAGCCAAGAAATGTTAAATAGTTGTCTATTTCCTGTCATAGGTCCTACTCAAATCAGTATGGAAGGAAGTAAAAGTAATCATATCAAAAACCAAAGAATACTAAGATGTACCTTCTAAAACTTGTTTCTCAGAGTCACTGGTATCTTTTGTGAAAAGTAAGACGTATGTTTCCAAGAACTTGAGTGCAAGCAATCTCGTTCCAACAGAACTAGGCTACAATGAAAGTCCGGCAAATACAGGTTTAGCAAAAATTTTGAAAATGCTTTAGAACTTAAAAAATAGGCTATCAATCCTTTTCTCATAGTAATACTGAAGATCCTCCTAGTGTCTACTAATTTGAATGACTAACGGATCAAAGGTAATAAGCTCTATTAGAGGAGTTGGTGGAACAAAATCCACATGATAACCTATATGATAGATGAATAATTGCCAACAGCTTAGGAATCCCTCAATAGTAAGCAAAATATATGGACTTGATTGTATTTTAAACACAGATGATCAAACACAAATAGCTGGCATCTCTAAAGCACAAGAGTATTCACAGCATACTTCTAATGCGATCGCAAAAACAGCATCTTTGAACTTAAGCATCCAAATCCATAGCTCTTCAAGCCATCGTTCCACCTTACCTCTCTGGAGAAAATACAATTTGCAACAGTAAAGTGCATATAAAAATGTTCCAATAGTTAAAATTTAACAGAGACTAGAGAATGTTGATTGTCTGGTTTAAGCATGAAACCGAGATACAAAGGGGTGGGGATGGGTTTAAGCGAAAAATGACAAAATTTAAGAAAAATGATTGGTATTGACTTGATTGTGCAAGCAACCACAGGTTTAACCTGATATGGCATTTTCTCCAGAATACAACAATAGAAATGTGTTCCACAAACGATAGACTGCCTCACAATGACAGGATCACTGTCTCTTAAGAATGCCAATAAGACATGCAACAGTATAGAACAATGCTCCAGTGCTTTCAAACCAACTCCTCCAATTATCCTGCCAACCATACGAGGAAAGAGATCAATAATCATAGATGACGGAAGAACCTAAGGAAGTGAAACTAACAACTAAATTCAAATAGGAAAGAAATTGTTTTAGCAATACCTTCCAAGATACTATGCAGAAAATAAACTTAACTCCTTCCCCACCCCCAAGCCAACCACCAAAAGAATACTATTGCTCCGAAGAGACATAATCACACTTAAACCCTTTCAATTTCAAGCAGCATCAAGAAATGGCATATTTTAGTCCACAATGAGAATGTGTAAAGATGCATTTAATTAAACCCGTTAAAAAGCTTCAAAACTCACAGCATGCACTTATAAGAGCACCAAAGAGAAACAGCCATAGAAATGATTTAGACCACGTAAGGTTAAAAGGTCGTAATTGGAACAGACTTTACAACGCTAAGCCCATCTATGGCTTCCAAACCACGTTCACCTAATCACATGATCACTAACCGAATTGTCCAAAATGACAAGAACGAACAAAATTCTGGAAGAAATACGGAAAAAATTAGGGTTTCGTACTAACTCGACAAGCATTTTGCGGACAAGAGGCTCCGGCGAGTACTGGAGTTCAACCAACAGAGGAAACAGCTCGGCTGCCAAAAACGGATCGACTGAGAAGAGAATATCTTTGACCTGCTTCAAGGAAGAGAGCTTCACAGCCAAGTCAGCGTGGTTGTTGGCGGCGGCGAGCAGAGACAAGGCCTGGTCCCTGGAAGCCATGGACGCAGATTACTTCTCTCAAAGTGCAATCCGCGAGATCCGTGACTGTTAGCGAATTAGGGTTTTGAGGAAGAGTGCTGGTGGGATTTTATCGGAGGAAGAGAAATCATGGAATTGAAGCAACAGGAAAAAAGGAGATTTTGGGCATGCAGGTTTGAATACAGTTATTAACTTATAGACACAGGTTTTTTTTTTTTTTTGGTAATTTTCCAATTTGCTCTATGGCATGTGACGTGAAAAAGAAGGGGGCTGGATTTTTGAGGATGAACCGGAGTTTCGGACCTTCTAAAACGGATCAGTTCTACAGGGCGCCGATATGGATTGTGTCTATTTAGGTCTTTCTTGTCCAATAAATTCCGGTTTGACATAATGTTACAGCGCAATTACTTTTGCGTGGCAAAAATGTTATAATATCAGAGTTTGGTGTCAAAGTCCCAAAGATCATAAAATCCCTATATATAATATTTCTTCTGGGACCAATTAGCTAGCCTAGAACAATTCAATAATTTGTTTATGTATGTGGCTCGTGCTCAATCAGTGTCTATAACATAACTGAATGTTGTGAGAAGAAAGTATAACATTTGTTTTTCCGAACAATTAAATGGAAAATATTTTATATGTTTTTTTTTTAAATTGAAGCTATAAATATATTTAACTTAGCAGAAATAAAAGTTATGTACAACCCTGTGACAGGGTAAACCAAGATAACCAATCACAACCATCAAGTGTACTACTCCACAACCGAAAACACCTACACCAGCTATAAGAACCAATTCGTTCTACTTCTAGGACTCAATTCATCTTGCTTCCCATGCGCAATAAAAAGCTCCCTGATCAATTGGACTATTGTCGTCGCAAGCTCATACTTTGGAAGTTCTGTTCCTCGATAAAGGCAGCTGTTTCGCTCCCTCCAAATATGATAAATTGCCATCATGAAAGACGTCTTGATCAATATAGAATCACACCGTCCCTTAGCTGAAAAAAGAAGTATATCATGTAACACTTCAGCCTACTCATAAGAAAATCTGGGGACACCAAGCATATGCAATAATCTGCTCCACACCACCTTTGTATAGGTACACTCAATGAACAAATGATTCCGGGATTCGTCAACAATTTTGCATAAAACAAACAAAGGGTCAAAGGTTCTAAACCTTCGATCTTTGGTATATAGTCTATTTTTAATAGCAAGCCACAGAAAAAAAAAGCAGCTTTAGGACACAGCACTTGCCTCCAAACCAAGTAAGCCCATGGGACAATAGCAGGGAATTGCCTCTCTATTGTATGAGCAGATATATTTGTGAACTGCCCACTAGAATGAGCCATCCATTCATAAGTATCAGATTGAGAAGTCAGCAGGAGCCCATTAACATGCACATCAATTAAAGAACCTAACCTGTAATGGTTTAACCTCTCCCTCTCCCGAATTATCCATGCCAACTTAGTATCCTTAGAAAGCCTAGAACGAAGAGGAGAAAAGTCATTCCGCACCCATAAAGGACTATTGTGACACCAATTATCAAACCAAAACCAAATATTCTCCCCTTTACCTACCCAACATTTGATGTAAGGGTATATTAAGTCTCTTAGTTGCAACAAACTTCTAAAGAACCAAGAATGATCATACCGTGCCATAATTTGCCAAAAATTCTGCTCCTTTATTCGATAAGTTTTGACCCATTTAACCCACAAAGCTTTCGTGTCTACAAATAACCTCCATATCCTCTTCATCATCAAAACTCGTTGTATTTGAGTGATTGGAATGATGCCCAACCCACCATATTGTTTCGACATAGCAATATTACACCATTTCACCTTGACTCCCTTACATTGTTCATGTTTACCGGTCCAAAGGAATGATTTAAGTATCTGCTCCATGTCTCGGATCACTCTCCTCAGAATTACTACATGGGCAGCCCAATGTATGTGAAAGCTATTGAGAACCGAAATGATCAAAGTGGATCATGGGGCATTCTAAAAGTAACACCAATACTACAGCCAAAGACAAATCTCCGATGAATGCCAATTTGCACTATCAATCTGCTGTAAGCTCTGAAGCTGATAACAAAAGGAAACATGCGCAAATCAGTAAAAACACTTCTATTTTACTACCTGCTGAGTCAAACTTATGAGGATGCCTTACTTTCAACACCAAAGAGCGAAAACAATGATACGCTATTATTAAATCTCAACATATTACTACAAATAAGTATGTACACTACCCTTCCTCAAAAGATTTGGAAATTAAAGAAATTTTTGATTTGCTAAATGACATGATTATTGGAAGTATTTTGTATTGATTCGTTGTCTTATTTTTATTGAATTAATTAGGGAGTTTTATACTACCTTTAAATTTGAAAAATCGAACAACTTCATTTTAAGTAGTCCTAATATGATACAATACAGATTAATGGGAGTCAAATTCAAATAGAGTGTCACTGAGTTTAATTTAACCTTAGGTTAATAGATGAAGATTATGCTAATTAGACTCAATATAAAGAATCGGTGGTGGACTATGGTGAGTTTAACTCTTTTCAAGCATGGAAATCAATGTCTTCTGATCCGTTTGCTTATCATCCAAGTCAATCTAAAGGTAGTGATCTCAATAAGATGGAGTGGATTTTATATACAGCATTTCTTAGCCTTTAGTTTTTTAAGTCGAAAGGCTAATACATGTATATGTACTAAAATTGAATTGTTCTTTATTTGGTGTATAGTGAACAAAGTGTAAGTCAATTTAGGTGCTTGGTTGGTAATGCAATTTAATACTTTTTAATCTTCTAACAAAAATTTATGTCTTGGTTCTCTTATCGCTCATTTAGCTATTAATTTGAATTTGCTTGATTTGATTGATACCAATATGCATATAGCCTATGAGATGGAACCTTTGTATAAGCTTTGTTTAATCAGGATGGGAGTAATTGAGAAACAAAGGAGAACATGTGCTCGCACTGAGAGAGGTTTATCATCAGCACAACAAGAACATGATGATGTTCACCCAATTTTATAGCTTCCAGCTCCATCGATCTGACATGATTATCATTCTCGGCTGGATAGATTGAAACACAAAATTTCAAAAATGGAGAAGAATTTGGATATTCTACTTTAATTTATGGGGGTCATCCCTCCATGCCCTCCAACACCATAGTAAACATCCTTTCTGATGCTCACCCCTTAAGGGAGTCCTCTAATCTATGCTTTATTTCTTTGATTATTTTTGTTGAGATGTGAGTATCTTCTGCATACATTAGGGACAATGTATGATTTAGGTTAGGGGAGTGAATGTTTATATTATGATGAATGTTGTGATTTATGCTTGGACTCATGAATACTATGATTTATATATTAATTATTCATAATAATTTCGCAATTTTCTAATTATTGTTCATAAATAATCCTCATGATACATTTTTGTTTTAAGATCTAATGCATGAAAGAGACAAGCATGATTAGTCTTTTCGTTAAATTATTTCAAGTATCTCATTGGTTTTATTGAATGAAAGTGTGCAAGACTTAATGCATTTTTAACACTTATGTGAGCTTTAAGCTTAAGACCATTCATCACATATATACTTATACATATCTGTTTGTTGTGTGTTATCAAACATAACTTGTTTATGCTAGAACTTGCTTTTGAATAAGTGTCGAGACTACATTTCTGACGAATTTGTGTATAAAGATGATGAGAGCATTTAGGATATTTTGACCTAAATAAACCTACATTAATTTTTACCCCTAAGAAAACAATTTGAGCCTTACCCTTTCTTTTCTTGCATAATAACCTTATTACAAGCCGAATTTACCCTTTTTGTTATTGATATCCTTAATGATTTTGAACTCCTAAATTGAAGGAATTTTATTGAGCTTATTTGCATACGATTTTGACTATTTTCATGAAAAGTTAATTAGATGATTCAAGTTGCATTATTTTCTTTTTTAATAGAATGGAGGAGAAGTATATAAAGAAAAAATCCTCTTTGATATTGTTGTTTAAAAAGAGGAAAAAGAAAAAAAAGAAAGAAAGAAAGAAGAAAAAAATGAACAAAAAAAGAAAAGAAAAGAAAAAGTGATTGAAAGAAATGTTATTTGAATCAAGTGAATTTTGGAATAATTTAAGTTGAAACTTGTGTGGATAAGTTTGTATGATTTTCTTCAACCTATTTAGTCAAAAAGCTTTTTCTTGTCATATCTCACCTAAGCCACTTACAACCCTTATTGAGTTCCTTTGGTTTATACATTAGGTTCATTTTGTTTAGTGGTAGAGATATGATTCTTAACCAAGCTTGTGGAAATAACTTGGTATGTTTTGATTTGAGAGCTTAATGAACCCTAAAAACTTTGAGTGTATAGAGTGCCCTTGTGAGCGTGTCAATTCATTTTCATTTGATTTTGATGGAATTGATGAGATGTTATGTTTTAACAATGTGTCTTATGAGTGCTTATTCTCTCGATTGTTATTTTATCTTAACCCTTAAATGTGAATTAGTTTTTGGATATTTTCGAATGAAATGAAAGGAGATGGGAGGTTGCTGTGAAGATGATCAATGTATTGAATTGATGTATGTTTGACGACAAGCATGAATATGGTGTGGGGGAATTTGATAAGATCTTATCTTGCTATATTATTTGATATTATCTCATTTTTTGGATTTATTTTGGTTTTTAATTAGGAAAATTAATGTTTGTTTTGTTATAGGAGATAAAAAATGGATATTACTTCAAATTAGGATTCTATTAATGATAATCATGAATTTTGCATGAAGTGAAGAGATTGCTATAATGGATAAGGTTGATCTTGAAGAATTGAAGTTTAATTGGGAAACTTCTTTCTATCCCTATCATGTAGGAATTTGAATTTGAATTTGTTTTAGATAAACATCTTTGCAAGGTAGAATTGTATTAGTAGTAGATCAGGAAAACCTTATAAAAGGGACATTCCTCACAACAGAAAGAGTTATCTTCTTACGTTTTTTGCAATTCTTTATCTTTCTTTTATTTTTATTATTGGAGCAAAAGCCATGTTTGGCTAAACTCAATTGTTCTAATTCAAAGGAATTCGATATTCTAGTTGTAACCCTGTGAGCTTTTGTGTTTTAAACGTTTTATTTATGTTTAATTCAAATATTTCTTATTTTGAGTTCTCATATTTCATTAATGGTTAATATTGATTAATCTGACAATTTAATTTAATATTGATTATTCTATCATTTTCCACGAATTCAATGATCCTTAATTGTCATGAATGATTGGTACAAGTAGCAAATAGGTTATTTATGAAATTGCATATTTAAGTTATGATAAATAAGAAAACTAAGTTAAATAATTGCAGTTATCTTGATTATTTAATTTAGGGTTTAGTCTTTTTCTCTAAGCTTATTGCTATCATTTATTTGATATGGAATGCTATCATACCTAGTCAATGGATTATAAGTTTTGGTTTGGATGCTAGGTTCAAACCAACTAATTTAGGAAAATTTGAGAGTTATTACAACTATCCTAATATATTTCAGACTAACTCCTTTAATTGTGAAAATATTCTTTTAAATCAATAATCAATGTTACAATTAGATGAAATATTTCCCTTGAATCAGAGTTTGGTAACCTTCAATTTCTCACTTTTATATTCAGTTGATTTGCTTTAATTTCTTGTTAATTTTAGTTAATCAGTTACTTAATCAAAACCACCTTTTTAATTTCATTATTTTAAATTAAGAAACTACTATCTTGTTCTCTTGGGATTTGATCTGATTCCACGACTACTACAAGAAGTTTAGAGAATTAGAATGATTTTGGGACTTCGACAACCCGATCAGATGCCAAACCCAGTAAAAAAAGAAATTGGAATAGAGGAGTAAGAAGGAAAAGGATGAAAAGAGAAACCAACAGTTAATTAGAGAAAGAATGGATCAACATACCATGTATGAGTTAAGTGGAATTTGAAATGGATGAGTAGAGCATATGTGTGAGTCAAGAAGAGGATGAAGAACCAGAAGGACTAGGGTTAAGCAACATAAGACCAACAGCTTAGGAGAAAGATTCCCTTGAATCAACAAATTTAGGAGAATGTTCAACAAGATTTCATCTTAAATATGTAGATTCTTATAGAGAAGCCAAACTCTCTCTCTCTCTCTCTCTCTCTCTCTCTCTCTCTCTCTCTCTCTCTCTATGTATATATCTATTAGGGATATTATTATGATTTAGGATTTTTATTAGGTTAGCCCAGACTTAAGGTGTTATATAAATACTAATAGATTCTAACCTTTCATATATAAGATGTCTTTTACTTTATCTTTTCGTAAGGCATAATTTGAGTCATCTAAGACCATCGTGTTGATAATAATAACCTTCTTAAAAATAACAAAGCAACCATGTTTTGATAATACTTTATTTAGAAAATTCAAGCCAAATATCGATGCATATAATTCAAATTCAAGTTAATCATAAATGTAGCAACTCTTTCAAACCTATATTGATTAGAAAGATAATAACCATATCAAGTGTAACACCCCACTCCTGATGAACCCGAACCCGATATCGATAGTGATATCCGAATCCGTGCCCCGCGAGGGTGACGTGTCACATCACTTAACAATTTAAAACTCGGTATACATATATTTGTTTTTTTTTCATCTTTTTAAAACCCATCGAC
>JAOTAY010000008.1:17919300-17930038 GCA_025629805.1 Erythroxylum baracoense
TGTCATGAATGCATGTACCAATATTTTCATGTGCAAAAAATCACATTTTCACAAATGCATGAGCATGAGATATGTTTATCCTAACTTCTCTAATTGGTCTCCTCGTAGACCCGTTTCCTTGATCCTACCCGTTATGTGGGAACGGGATGTTACATCAAGAATACCATCAAATAAGTAATATAAAGCCACCAATAAACTTATAATAAAAGCAACAAATAATATTTGTGAAAAACTTCCTCAATGTAAGATTCACAGGACAGAGGCCCACTAAAACTTCCTTTAATCAATAATTTTTGGATATAATGTCTCCTTTCTAGCTTAGCACAATTACAGACATTCAAACTCAATCAAAGAGACTCCTAATTAATAAAATTCCAATTCTCTTAATACACAATTAAATCACTCGAACAACTAAAGAATAGACATATGCATAAGTTAGAAACTAGGCTTAAATTAGCCACAAAAAACATAACTTAAGAACCTTGAAATCATATTAGTATTGTTTGAAAACATATTAAAAATTTTTGTTGAATCATATCAACAATGATTATCTAAACACATACTAAATCAAAATAGTTCAAGATTATTCCTACAAAAAAACCTTACAATTTTTCAACTACATCACCAACCAAATAAGATTCAAATATGATATATACCTTATAAAAACATGTTTAAGATTTTAAGAACTTATTTATAAAATTGCAACTCAATTAACGAAGAAATCATCACTAGACTGTCATGTTTACTAACAACTCTATAAAGTTTGATAAGAAAATTTTCACCTCTTCTTTTCCTTTCTCTCAATTTTACATAGCAATTTTTCTTACCAAAAAATTCTCTCTTCCTAGTAGAAAAATCTAACGTTTTTTATTTTCTTTCCCAAGTTGATGATCAACTTTTAAATAAATTTCCAATTGTCATTGCCCACAAAATGGACTAGGCTTTAGTATTGGGTCATCATCCATATAAGAGAAAAGCCCAGCCCAACTCATTACATTTTAGGTGTCATTCCATCTGAAAGTATACATTTTGAGGTCGAGTATTGAGTATATAAATTTTATCTAAAGATGGTGTATTTACATATAGGGTTGGAGAGACATACAACAATTGAAAAAAATTGGATAATTAAGGTTTTTAGTTCTTCTATAGCTTGTTCATATTGCAACATCATTTTCTTGAATTGAACTAATGTGGATTATTATGGTGTCATCTACCATTGTTGAATGCTTGAAAAGTCATTATATTTTGAGAGGGCCAAGTTATTTTAATACCAATGATATTTAAAGTGTGTTTGTGGCTATTGACATGATTATGTTCTTAGTTCATATAGGACATCAACAAAATTAACAAAGGAGAAGTTGAATAAGAGAAATTATAAACTAGTTGAGAGTGTAGAGAGGGAAGTTGGGCATTAAGAGTATTTTGAAGTTAGGCAATTCCTCCCTTACTTTTAAGTTAACCAAATACTAAGGGGGTGCGTGGTTGATTAGTTTAGGAAGGGTTTAATAGGTATGGAATGAAAAAAGGGGGAGTTGATTATACATTATCAATATAAGGACAATATTATGATATCCAACTTTGAGGTATTGCTTCATACTCCTTAAGCATAAGAGGAATGTCAAGCATTCTTGAGTGACACTCCCCTCATCTTTTTTTTAATCTTGTTATAATTAAATATAATTAATTAATTACAATATAATTAATTAAAATAATATTACAATATAATTATTTATTTATTTATTTTTCTCTATTTTAGCAATTAAATATAACTAATTAAAATATACAAAAATTTGATGTAACACAAAAATTTAGCAAACTTTTATTTTTAAATATTTTTAACAAACTAATCATTATCAATAGTAATAGTAATCATTTATTCGTTATAACTAACTATCATAATTATAATGATTATATTTATTCTCATTCTTTACTATTTTTATTAACATTCTTATTACCGTTATCTAATTTAAAATGCCCCCTGAGAGTATTTTGAAGTTGGGCAATTCCTCCTCTACTCTTAAGTCTTCCCTCCTTAAGCTTTCGTTTGCCTCAAAATTTCTGGGCCTTACCGCTCAGGTGCTCAAGTTAGTGACATTCATTGCAAAGGTCAAGCATTCCAAGGTTCTCTTACTGTCATTTGTGTTATTTCAGTTGATTCTCCCACGTTTTTGTGGGTTTTCTCCGCCAAATATCTTACCTGTGGCCTACAAGCCACAGTGATTCAAAACTTAAAAGATGGCGTTATTTATCATTGAGTTACAACCATGTAAACTGAGCGGCTACCCTCTTATATGAAGACATGAGTTCGGGAGGAGTGAATGATGGAAAACTGCTAGTTTACGCTTAAAAATATATCGACTCTTTGGTCATTTATCATGAAAAAAATAATAAAAAAGAGGGACCTTCACCTTCATGTCTCAAAGGTTGAAGTTTTCAATTAAAAGAATTCAACTCCTCAGATTCGATACGTAAGCTTTGGCATACAATCATCGGAATGCTTCTCCTCCTCCTGGAAGGACAAAACATGTTTACTTGTAAACACGGTGAGAAATTTTGACTATCGCAAAGCTAGACCATTTTAGAAAGTTCACATTCATGGAATCGTAAGTTTATATATAAAGTAATGAAATTTATTAGATTTGTATATTTGTAACATGCCGCTTCTCGATACTCATCTGATGACCATTTCAAGTTTTATTTTTCAATGTGTCTATTCTTTTAATTTGAGTCTCTATCACCACCACTATTATCAGGAACGAAATGATTAAATAATTCACCTGAAAGGGTCTTCTTGTTGTTGTCTGTTGTTGTTAGTTAAGAGAAAGAACCCTGAAAAGCGGACGAAAAGGTCACTCTCTCTGTAAAAGGTCATTGGCTATGAAAAACTTGATAAATACTAAAAGAAAGATTTCTGCAGGCAATGGCGTTATCAAAAGCCTTAAAAAATTGCCAAAAAACTTGCACTATTGTGTAAAAGCGCACCCCACACTGCCGAGAACCTATTGAAGATAAAAGCAACAGTCAAGATTGGGGTGCTGCTTAGATGACTAAATGTTTAAGATGGAAAAGTTGACCTCTTGACTTTGTAACTGTGTTTTCTCGTTGTTGTTTTACTAGATGCGAATCTAGCTTTATAGCAGCGGAAAAGAAAATATATAGTCGAGTTGACATTTTAAATCATGTGCTAACCGGTCTCGCCTTTGTTTCCTCTCTGTGACTGTTTAGGTTCAGCCGATAGAAGACGGCCCCTTAGGAAATCAGTTTCAGTTCACTTGAATTAGCTTTTTTTGTTGTGTGTCTGAGCTCTGCTCTGCCACTCGATAATGAGATTCTTGAGCTTCTTTCTTCTAGTTCTTTTGGTGCTTCAGGTTGTATCTGCACAACAAACCACTGATCCTAGCGAAGGTTGTTCATGCGTATCGTTAATAACCATTTCTATTAAGTAGGTGATATTGCTGATATAAGTAGTTTACGATGATTATATGTGCGAAATTTGCTTCTTTTCTTCAGTGACTGCTCTCAACAAATTGATAGATTACTGGAATTTGAGAGGGAAAATGAACATTACCATTGACCCCTGCACCCAGAATGCAGCTTGGACCAACGAAAATGCCAACCCTCGAGTTGCTTGTACCTGCACAGGCAACATTTGTCACATCACTCACTTGTCAGTATGAATAATAAGTATTAGCATAATAATCTGCATTTCTTGTGTAAAAATAGTTCCTTCAAGCTGAGAACCTCTTTTACGTTGATATTGATTCAGGAAGATTTATGCTTTGGACATTTCTGGTGAAATACCTCAAGAACTGTTCGTCTTTAAGCAGCTAATGGACTTGTATACATCAATTCTTAGTTCATACAATTACTTATTTATATCTCGTCGTAGCTTTTAAGTTACCGAGTTGCCTTATAGGAACCTGGGGCAAAACGTATTGAATGGGCCGATCCCTCCAGAAATTGGACAACTGTCAAACATGGAATACCTGTAATTGCCTTGGAAAATTTTTGTTACAAGAACTTTTCATGTTTAGAGCTTCTGAGATTTATATGGTAACTGCTAATGGAACAGGAGTCTGGGCATCAACAATCTAAGTGGTCCAGTACCTCAAGAACTTGGAAATCTAACCAAGTTGATTTCTCTGTTAAGTGATGTCATCTGCAAATTTTCAGATTTCTAATTGACCTTTACAGTTTGAGTAATAGTATTCTTGTCTATGCATGTCTAATTTTTGTACAGAAGTTTTAGCTCGAACAATTTGAATGGAGCAATGCCCACATCCCTTGGAAACTTGACCTCCTTACAGCAGCTGTAAGTCATCTACTATTGATGCAAAGGCTGGTCAAGGATATGATCACATCTAAACCTTCTCTTTTACTATTGTGAGACACTCGACTGATCGTTTTAGCTCTGAAGTAATCAAATAATAAATGTTTTCTTTCAGATATATCGATAGCAGTGGAGTAGGCGGGCAGATTCCCCAAGAACTTTCAAATCTGAAATCTCTTCAGACTCTGTACTTCCCTATCCACTCACTGCAGTGATATTGGGTAGACTGTGATCTAGTATTAAACAATTTTTGTTCATCTCAGATGGGCATCGGATAATCTCTTTACAGGAAAGCTTCCAGCATTTTTGGGAACTCTGACAGAACTGAAGGACTTGTAGGCCTCAGAATTTTTAGAATGAAAATTCCATTTGTGTTTCCTTTTCGTTGATATGGCTTCACTTATCTATGTGAATTTCTTATTTAAAAATAGACGACTACAAGGGACATTACTTGAAGGTCCAATCCCGAGCAGTTTTAGTGCCCTAAACAATCTGCAAGACCTGTAAGGCCTTCGATTTAGGATTCTATCATTTTAGAGTAGGTGTTATTTCCATGTCTCGCTTGCTGTCGGAGCATCGATCCTTTTGTTGCATATGTTAAATTTCTTCTGTCCATTTTAGGAGAATCGGTGATCTTCAAGGTGACGATTCTTCTCTGCGATTCTTGCAGAATCAAACAAAATTAACCATTTTGTAAGCTTACTAATTCCCTTTTAACTATGCAGAGCCTTAACACCAATTCTTCTTTTTATTTAAGGTTTACTCTTTCAGGATCTTGAGGAACTGTCGACTTTCTGAACAGATTCCAGAAAGCATTGGCACATTTTCCATGTTAAAATTATTGTAAGTCACTTCAAAGTTCAAACAGAAATAGAATGTGTAGTTTCCTTTCCTCATTTAGAACGTTCAGACTATAATATTATCCCCCATCTAATTAACTATTAAGACTTGATCATGATTAATTGCCAGTGAAATTTCCTGATTCTGTTTTGTTATTGCAATAACATTGCCATGACAGAGATTTGAGTTTTAACAAGTTGACAGGCCCAATCCCATCATCATTCCGAGAAAATTCTTCTTTAGAATATCTGTAAGCCATAAAATTTGTGTGTTTTAGTCTTCCATATTATTGTCTCCCCAATACTCAAGCCAGTTTATGTTCAGAAATAACACCAGTCATACATTTCAGATATCTTGGAAGCAACAAATTGAGTGGAGTAATTCCTGCCACTATCGTAGGTTCCAATCTTATTGGTGTGTAAGTGACAACTTACTCCTCTTTTATTATTTGTATCGAAGTTGACAAACATCAACTTAAGCAAGACGAAGTGATCCACGGGAAATCACAATGAAGAAATCGTTGTTAAAGGAAAGCTAGGGAAATTGGAAGCTGACTATTGTACTACAGTCTAATGATGATGTTTAATGACTTGGTTTATTTCAGCTATCTCTAAATTTATTTTAATTGATTACAAAAACTGGCAGAGACGTTTCTTTCAATCCCCTTTCTGGAAACTTGCCACACAGTTTCACCAAAGTTGGATTGTCAGTGTAAGTTGACCATCATCTCTGCTCTTGCAAAGCATTTCAAAGTAATGATTTTATTCCTTTTCTTTATTATTACTATCAGGAGTGTTGTTGGGACTTCTGTCAACACAAATGGCTTACTGGACAGGTGGGACTTTTGAAGAACTCTTAATAATTTTGGTGCCATTTGGTTAGATATTTGTGCTAGGGATTGGCATTTGGTATTAGTATAGGGTTCTTTTCTGAATCTTATTGATGGTTTTTGAAATTTGCATTCTTTGACCAGAATATTACGTGGATGAGTCTCATTTCTTCCACACCTTTAAGCCTTCATTATCTTCAACTTTTGTATCAATTCCAATTCCATCAGCTTTTATTTTCATAAAGACTCTGATCTCAAGTTTCTGACACCAAGCACATGATGATTGGTACAGCAAGTCTTCTAAGGCATTACAGTGTCTCCAAGATGATTCCAAATGCAGCAGCAAAATACCGTCCTGTATGTAAAAAGGCATTTGGAAATTATGCCCATATAACCTTATTTCATGCATGTACATGATACAATTTACACCTTCTTCTGTTTCCATCCATTGAATTTGTGTATCCTATTGCAGCTTCATTTTCGATCAAATGTGGTGGCACAGGCCAAGTATCTCCAACTGGCATTAACTATGATGATGATTCTGAAACTATGGGAGCTGCCTCCCTGTACACAAGCCCTGGTGGCCTATGGGCAGTGAGTAATGCAGGGATCTTCATCTCGAATCCTAATGGACCACAGTCTATTGCAAAAACTGATACCCAGATCACAAACACTTTGGAGTCTGAATTGTACAAGACAGCAAGAATTTCGCCTAGTTCGTTGAGGTACTATGGCCTTGATTTAAAGAATGGAAGATACAATGTCGAGATTCACTTTGCAGAGATTGGAATGGACGATACGAAGTCTTCTTGGAAAGGCCTTGGAAGGCGTTTATTTGATGTGTACATTCAGGTAATGCCAGAAAACTATTATATGCTTCTTAACTTCTGGAACAATTTATGGAAGTTCAAGACGGATAAAAATGTTGTATATTGTCTATTCTGATCAATGTACTCGGCAATGTTATTGATAAACAATTTTCTTACTTGTTACAGGGGAAATTAGTTTTGAAGGACTTCAACATCCAAAAAGAGGCTGGTGGATCCAAAACAGCTTTGATTAAAACATTCGAAGCAAATGTGACCAATACCATTATGGACATCCACTTCTTCTGGGCCGGAAAGGGCACATGTTGCATTCCATATCAATCCACGTATGGACCTCTAGTGTCAGCAATTCATGTTTCTGAAGGTTCCTTTCTCCACATTGTCCAATTTTCATTACTATGTTTCCATCTTTAAATTCTAGCTACTTGGCAAGTACTTTTCCACTGTTCCCAACTCCTGATATACCTGTATTTTCTGTAGTCTCTGATGGCTCTAGCTTCGTCGGAGGAACAAAGAAGAGGATAGGGAGAGTTTTTGGAGCGGTAGTGGGAGGCATTGCATTTTCAGTAATCATCTCCTCAGTTTTCTATCTCTGGTGGACCAAAAATTCATCGAAACGTATGCAAATAGATAGAGATTCACCCAGAAAATGGTGACGCTCTCAGATTTAATCAATATAGTTCCTGTAAACTGTAATGTTGCAACTAATAAGAGGGCTAATGACATTAGCTCACCTTGTTACGAGTATGATCATAACAAGGTTATGAAGGTTGATATGCTTTGAATTGCAAAGACAGCGTTTTGTTTGGTGTAAACTGTAAAATATAGTTGTATTGTTAATAAAGTTGGGTTTTAATGACCTTTAAAAGATAGTTGAATTGTTAATAAAGATTGGTTTTAATGACCTTCTTAGAAAGCCATAGGTAATGGAAACTTGTTTTGAGTTTGCACGTTAAATGCAAGTTACGAGTTTATGTGAGTAAGGTCTAAAAGAGTTCAAGATGGGTATTGACCAGCAGCCTGCTTAGTAAAAGAGGAGGTTCATGTACAGATTGATTGTCTGGCTTAAAATCAACAGAGGATCATCTATAGTAAGACTATTAATAATTTGGATATGCACTTGTGCGCGACATGAATGAGTCCATTATTTTGTAAAGAACGCCAGCCTTGTTTCATGCCTAGATGCCTGGACCCTACTAAGTGACATATTAGTCAAAAAAAATATTCACTCAGAATAACTGTATTTAGAACGTGATTCACAAGGTTCAAATTGGCTGCTAAACGTTTTCATAATATGAAAAGCATATATGTTTATCATATGTAAATTAGGTAAAAAGTCTTTTTTTTAATGTACTAAAATGAAAGTAAAATCATGTTTTTGAACTATAAAAAAAATGATATTTTAAAATTATTTAATTTAAACTTTTAACTGACAAAACTTTCACTCTACCAACAACTGTATTTATAACGTGATTCACAAAGTTCAAATTGACTGCTAAACATTTTTGACAATATGGAAAGTATGTATGTTTTATCATATTGAACATGTTTAGTTAATTTTCAAATGTTATATATCATCTAGGTGCAAAGAGGGATGAAATATAGTTATAAAATATAATCATATGTGAGAAAATGATTTAACTTGAAATTATGAATGTATTAGTTGAAAATGTGTTTATAAAATCAAAGAGGACTTCAAATGTATGATTTAACAATTTAAGGCAAGTTAATTGCTAAGAATTCAACTCATAGACAAGGAATAAAATTTAATGTCATGTCCTCTCTAATATCTTCCAAATATGCATTTAAAGTAATCAAAGGAATAGTAGTCCATTATGATATATAGGTATATCAAATAGATGTTAAAATATCCTTTCTTAATAGAGACCTTTATGAGATCTATATAATGTAGCGTGAATGGTTTCAAAATGATGAAAAGTTCCATCTAATTTGTAATTGAAAGAATCCATATACAAACTAAGACAAGCTTCCTATTAGTGTTACATGAAGTTTGATGAGATAATTACTTTTTTCGTCTTTGTGAGAAATAAAGTTGATATATGCTTGTACTATAAGATTAGATGAAACAAGTTCATTTTTTACTTTTATATTAAGATGATGTCTTGCTTGTATCAAAATGACTTAAGACATGTTGCATTAGGTTTAGTATTTTCTTCTCAAGAATTTTGACATGAGATCTCTTGGTGAAGTATTTTTTCTCCTATATATTCAATTTGCTCGAACAAATCTTGAAAATTTTTAGTTCTTTCTAGAAAAAGATACATTGAACATATGTTGCAAAAGTTTAAGACGGATAATTATAAACTTTGTGAAAAAACTGACGTATCATGGAGACTATTGCCTTTGGCACAGTATTCAAAGAATGAAGTCGAAAAAGAGGTAGTAAAGAATGGTCTTTATTCCAATGTAATTAGTAGTTTGAAGCATGCTTACGTGTGTTCTAAATCAAACATTGCATTCAATTGGACTATTAGGTAGATATTTATTAACCCACAGATAAACCATCAATATGTACTTAAAAGAGTTTAGAGACACCTTTAAGGAATCAAGGATTATATGTTAATACATAAAAAGATTAGAAGTTAGATATAATTAGGTATAAATATTTTAATTTTACTATGGTAGGAAGTTGACATCAAGTTGTATTTTTTAATTGCCAGATAATGTTGTTTCTAGAAAAGTTTCAAATAGACACTTGTAACATATTATGTTTGTTGAGTTTGTTGTATGTTATAAGGATTCCGTCACAAGTAATTTGGTTAAAGATAGACTGCTTCACAGGTAATTTAGTTAAGAAATTTGATTTTTGAAATGTTTGTGGTTAATTCAATTGTTAGACCTCTCTAGTTATATTGTAATAATCTTTTTTTAATGTTGTTTATTAACAATAATAAGAATATTAAATGAACTAAGCATTTAGCGCTCAAAATATGAATATCAAAGAACTTATATAAAAAGGTGCACCACAATATACTGCATTTTAATTTATCAATATTAGTTGATCATTTGAATAAAGGACTTTGCATTACTCTTTTTGATAAACATGTTTGTAATAGGTGTTTTGAGTCCTCTAATACTACTGTTGAAGTTGATTGTATATATTTCCCAGATATAGTTTTATTCTTATATATTATTACTATATAGTATATATTAACCATTATAGTTCATCTTGTTATTTTACAAATTGAAAGAATTGTATTAACTAAGCTTAAAACTTGCAAATTAGTAAAAAAAAAAGGAATCATAAGTTATAACCTATTTGGGGAAGCAGTAAATTAACTAGAAGAAGCTAACTAGCTAAAACGTTAAATACTATATAATTGATAGGCTAGAAAGATGACAATTAATTATCTAGGTTCCAATTAAGATCCATTTAAGTGATGGCTTCTAAATGTGCTTTGTTTGATATTAATATTTGCCTTATCCATATGGTAGTATTAGTTTCCATTGCATATTTATCCAAAGCTAAGCCCTTATGGAGTTTGTTGTTATTTTCCCTCTAAATAGAATAAATATAATATAAGAAGGTACTACTGTTGTCGCCTACAACCAAATTCAAAAAGAAACCAACTTTCATCAATACAAAGTAATGTAGTAGTATTTTAACAGTACAAATCAATACAACTTTCGCCTACAAACAAAGAGGGTAAAGCTCTCACGAGGAATTTTAACGGTAAGGATTGTACGAGTTCAAAACCAAAATCAAGTGACAAAAAGGGGAGTTTTTCAATTCATGGCAATTTAAGAAAAAGATGATAAAAATTGAAAATTAATAAAAGTAATTGGATCTGAAAATTTAATAGACAAATCTTAGTTTCGGGTCACCGATGTTATCACACTAATATGGATCCTTGATATAAAATTCAGTTCATCAATAAACATTCATTGGGT
>JAOTAY010000008.1:17941478-17957035 GCA_025629805.1 Erythroxylum baracoense
TATTAACAAATATACCGGGAAATGTCATGAATGCATGTACAGTCATTTACATGTGCAAAATTCACTATTCACTTATAGGTGTAAGCATGAACAAGTCAAAACAATTTTAAGCACTTATAAACTATTCCAAATTACTATTTTACCCTTCCCATTGGTGATGGGATGTTACATTTCTTCTTTTTTTCCTCTCTATATCACGTCATTTTGGGCTCAACATCTTTTTGTCCAGCTATCTTGATTTTCTTGAAAAAGCTTTTCTTGCTTTGTGCTTTTGAACTTCCAAATCCAATATGTGCCTAAAACTAAAACAAATAACTATTAATTATCGCAATTTAAAAATTAAATGGACAAAAGTTTAGCAAATTATGTATCTAAAATCAATATAAAATGCCCATCAATAAGGATCAGTTTGCACCTGCTCATATCTTCAGTTATATTATATTAAGAATTGTATTCTGCAACTATTGTAAAGTGAATATGTTAACTTTAAAGTGTGCTAACATTTATCTCTGAATTTGAAATGTAATGAGAATTAGGACTGAACATGTTTATAAATGAAATAAGCCAAAATGAGCATTGGTTGAAATGAAAATATGTTTGTTACCTGAAAAATTTGTAATGAGTTTGATTGATCGTCTTAACGTGTCATCGTCATAGAATATGTTCTTGAAAAATTGTCAATACGTTTGGGAATATGCTCTGTGAGAGTGGTGTGTTACATGTTGGGTGTAACATATATATGTAAGAGGAGAAAAAATAATTGAATAATAGGAGCCAACCAATCTATATGGGAAAATGGAAGCCTATGGGATCATATTGTGGTTGGCTTCTTACAATCCCACTTCCTTACATCGTCACTTTTTTCATCTCCAGGAATCCTCCATTCCTATTCCTAACAATGATAGAAGAAGCGTATCAATTCATTTTTTGAAGTCTAATGCTCATCTAGGGTAAGGCCCATAAACTTTAGTATTGTAGTCTAATCCAATTCTTCCTTCCTTTCCTACTAATCTCTATTTATAACCATATAATCCTTAACTTTTTATGTAAGATATATTTAAGGATGTCAACAGGCCGGGGCAGGCCCAGACTGGCCTTGGGCCGGCCCAGGCCGGCCTCAATCACTGAGGGCAGCGGGCCGGCCCGTGGCCAGTCTATATTTTTTTAATTAAAAAATACAAAACGATGTCGTTTTGTCTGGTCGGGGGCCGGGCCGGGTCATGGCCCGTGGCCCGCCCATGGCTCATCAAACCAGGGCCAAAAACGGGCCAAACTGGGCTGGGCCAAAATTGCCATCCCTAGATATATTTATGAGTTTGTCAAAATTTTATTGGTACTAAATAACCTATATGCCTAGAACTATAATAAAGATTGATTCCCCTAGTCTCTTTCTTCCTTATACACCTCTTATTTTCAATCTCTTTTCTCGTACTCATTCCTACTTTTCATATATATGTTACATTTTATATTGGTACTGTAAGTTAGATAAATATTTTCCAACTAATATTGTCCAACTAAAGTATGTCCTTCCTAAGTCTTTGATTTTATATCAATAATAACCCTTTCTGTCAAAAAACCAATTAAGTACTATTTTTTGTTCTATCCTAAACCAATTAATTCAAAGATAGAGTGGAATTTGTGTGCAAAATGCTAAAGTTTAGGACTATTTGAGAATTGCAGAACTTCCAAGAAAATTCAAAGATAAAAGTGGAATTTGTGTGCAAAATGCTAAAGTTTAAGACTATTTGAGAATTGCAAAACTTCCAAGAAAATTCAAAGATAACAAGCCTTAGACAACTTCAATAAGTTATGATTACTGTGACTTCTTCAATTCATGTATTTATTGTCATAGCGTGAATTGAAAAAAAAAGAAAAAATAGGCATCCATGGTTTATTCGAAGTGCACAAATGAACACTTCTATCCTGTAATTTTTTCTATTGTTATGGCTTTAACTTTGTTGGTTTGTGAGGCATTTATGCCATTAAATTTACATATTTCATAATCAGATATTATATACCTATCCTAGAAAATGTCTATAATTGTATAGTATTTTGTCTGTTGTAAAGAGAAGTAGATTGAGTTATTAAAGAAATTGATAAATGCATAAAAATCTAAGCCTAAAAATGTCTTACAACTTATCAACCATGCAAAGAAAACAATACTATTTAGTTTTGTGCACATACCTTTGGAAACTAGAATCTTTTTCTTTCTTCTTTTCGATTCTGATCATATAAACTTTTAAGAGATTTTCAATAAGTAACTATGGTAGAATTAAAACATTCATGATCATTAACATATTACTCCACACTACATTATCTTTAGGTCAGTACTATATATATATATATATATATATATATATATATGTATGTATGTATATATATATATATATATATGTATGTGTGTGTGTGTATATATATATGTATGTATATGTGTGTGTGTGTGTGTGTGTGTGTGTGTGTGTGTGTGTGTGTGTGTGTATGTATGTATGTGTCAAGGGTGTGAAGTTGAGCTTTCTAAAAATGAATCTTGAAAAGGCTAGAGATGAAAAAATTATGAAAGGTACATATATGACATTTCCCATAATTAAAGAACATGTTTTAATTAAATACTTTACAACCAATCTTTTTCCATTTGTTTATTTCTTATTTAATAGAATTTAGGATTGAGTTTCAGTTTTAGCAAAGTGGGACCTTCAAATTTGCCATACAGTATAAATGAGGAGAAATGTATAATTTTAAAGTAAAGTTGAATCATTTAACCATATTACAATTCATATTCATATTAAGGGACTTAGACTATGGAGATGTTATATTTTTATTTATAAATTTCCTTAAGAGTCTCTTAAGGATGGCATTAGAGACTTAAGAATTAAGGCTAACTTCATCATCCTGACTAATTAAATTGAAAATAACGGTTATGAGATTATAAGGGTATTTTTAGATAGTGCATCCCTTATTGTGATATAACAAAGGGTGTGAGATAGATTAACCCACTTCTAGGGAGGGTAGACATTCTAAAACAAATGAGGGTAAGGCTAGTGAATTTGATGATCCAACATATGAGGGTGAAGAAGGAGAAATTAGTAACTTTGATGATTCTAATTCATCTTATTTTGATTATATATTTGATAAGTTAGATGGCGAATAGGCTGTGGAAAAGGGTGTTTATGGTGGTATAGAAGAAGTCCCAACAAATAATATACAGATATAAATGCAAATTCAACATATAAAGATCTTGATGAGTTTATAAGCATGGATGCTAGTTCAAATGAAGAAGGGAGAAAAAGGCCTGATTTCCTAGAATTTAATGTATATAATGATATGTTGAGGCCAATTGATTTAAAGGTTTGTATGTTATTTGATTCAGTGAATGCATTTCCACAAGCTCTAGTGTAATATGTTGTTAAGAATGCTTTAATTATGTATATGTCAAGAATAAGAAATGTAGAGTAACTGTTGTATACAAGAAAGGTTGTGGAAGGAGAATCCATGCTTGTCCAACCATGAGTATGGTATAATATACCAAAACAAAAAATGTAAGACGCTTTAGATTGAAAAGAAATTCCTCCTATATTTTAGAGTTTGTTTTACATAGGATGCTACAGTGTTTAAGGTTGCACTTTTAAAGTTCAATCTTGAGACTACAGATAAGAAAGCATATAAGGCGAAGAACTTTGAATTAGAATTTTGGTAGGTAAGAGGGAAATCAATTTGAGGATTTAAGGATCTATAGATTAGCTATATTAAAGTATAATGCGAGTAGTACTTTCATAATCAAATATTTACAAGATACTTTTGATTCCATATACATATACTTAGATGCTTGTAGAGAGGTTTCTTGGCTAGTTGTAGGTGATGATTGTCACTTAAAGGGCAAACACGACAGGCAATTACTATTAGCCATTGAATTATATGCAAATAACATCATATTTCCAATTATATGGGTTATGGCTAAAATTAAGAATCAAGTCTCATGGAAATGATTTTTTAAATGTTTATAAGAAGACATCAAACGCTACCAGGATTGCAGTTGAGTTTTTTTTATTGCAAAAGGTAAAATTGTATTATTGGATTTTATTTTTATCTTATGAACATCCATTTCTAGTTATATACATTTACTAAAGTATATACCTTTAATGAATTCAAAGGTATATGATTGTTTAATTTAAATGCACTTGAACTTCAATTCATATGATTATTTAAGTCATGATTTACATTCTCCTTTTTACCTTGAAAAAGTACATGAAGCAATTAGAAGGTATTGAAAAATATATCTATGGTTGGACTAGATACCAACCGGCAGGTGGTACAGGCACACTTTTAGTGTTAAGTTGAAATGTGACATATTGTTGAAAAATCATTATGAAAGCTTAAATGCTTACTTACATCAAGTACACTAAGGACAAGCTAAATATCCTAATGCTTAAGCAATGATGAAGCAATTTAACAAGAAAAATAGGAGATAAGGAAACATAATGGATACATTTATCTTGGGAATAAAAATCCTTGGATAAGGTTAAACAACTTTCTAATAACTGGATGTCATACTTTAGTGGTAGGAGATTGTTTCAAATAGAGCACATGAATTTTAACCAATATTGTTGATTTGGTCAATAGAACTCGCATATGGATTTAAGTGGAATTCCTTATCAACATGCTTATACTACAATCAGATATGATGGTGGAAGACCAAAAGATTACGTGGACTTGATATATTGCGAATGAAAATTCAAAGTTACTTATACATGTCAAAGCTTTCCATTAATAATAAAGATTTGTGGTTAAACTCGATCAAGATTCATGATTTCAAAATCCTACCACTATAATGCATGAGACGCTCTATTAGGCCAAAAAAGGAAAGGAGGTAGGAGGTAGGATAGGAGCAGAACCCATATAAAGGTACTTAGAAAGGACTTCAAATGTTATGTAAAATATGCAAGCAATATGGTCACAATTCAACAACTTGTTTCAAGAGAATACATACAGTCAAACCAGGTAATTGACACAAGAACCAACATAGGTAAGAAGAAAAGAAGAATAAACAAACTTCATTTTTTGTATATGTTGCCAATTAAGACTAGATATTTATGTCTATATAGCTCATTTTGTCTAGCAATTTTTATGTATGCATTTCTTTTGGTTAGCTATTTTTTTTATATAGAGCTTAGTTGAATGATGAATTATGGTTTATATATATACTTTAAATTGTAGTTCATTTGTTAATCTTATGATTAAATTTGTGTTGTTTGATATGTTCATATATAAATGTATTGGTTAAAAATTATAGCTTTTGTTATAGATTATTTCGGTCATTTTGTCAATTTTGGTACAACCAAGCTTATTTTGGCAAGCTATTTTAGCTTAGAATGCCAAGTATCGTTATAGACTCTTGGCCTCATTGTAAACCTCTTATGCTAAATTTGGTTGCAGGTATGGTTAACATATCCTTTTTAAGTTATTATATGCTCTTCAGATGGATTTTGCACCTAATTGAACCATTTTCTTCTCTCCTGATAGCCTCGAAGAGGTTGCTTTGAGATAACGAAGGAAGGTGGAGAGAAGTTTATTAGTCTTCTGGTAACAATTAACTTAACTTTACATATGAATTACAAATCACTTTTGTCTCCTTTTATTCTTGATATTTGATATGAGATAACATACATAATTTGTATGTATTATATATGTGTGCATTATGTTGTATGCTAGGTGTTATGGATAATTGGGTGTTGACTCATTTAGAGGTTAGGTGCACATATAATATTCTTGAATACTTTTTTATTCCTGATATTATGATCTACAATTATGTTATTTATTGCTACAAGTTCTTATGGCACATAATAGAAAAAAAATTTTAAACTATATGATTGATTTTTATGTTAGAAGGCTTATTACTGGTGTTGCATTCTTCTTTCATTTAGTTCCAACTGGTCTATTGATATTAACTTTTAGTCTAAAAATTAAAATAGCAACTCTATTCTTTTGTTCAAGCATTACTTTTCAATATGAATTGTTCTTTAATATGAAACAATAATTATCTCTACTATATTCAACTTGGCATGACTTAGTAATACGTTTGTTCCTTACATTTATTGACAGCCTTTTGGTACTTCTTGTAGGAAAATGATTAAGTCATTCATCCAAGGTTTTCTTTCTATACTTGGAGCGGAGGTCTGCAACTAGATATTATCCATTTTGTAAATATATTTTTGTTTAGCATAATATTTGGAACTATATTTCAACGATTGAAAAGTTTTATAAATGAGTATGTTCTCTTTATAACTGTAATACTTTTCCATCTTATTAATGATTTGTCCATTATTTAAAATCTTAATTCCAATATGCTTGTGGGTGTTTATCCATACTTGGTGATATAGATATCATTTCATATTGCTTTGTTTTATATTTATGTTACAAGTTAGTAATTGAAGTATTTGTCATTTGGTTTAATGTTTATTATACCATTATATGAAATAGATAACCCACCCTCACTTAAAAGGAGGATAAAAAAGAATTTTGCATTTATAACTAACAAAGCACATAACTATATAGATTGAAAGGAAAAAAAGAGAACTTTGTACCCTTTTCAAATAAGATAATGCTAATGTATTAATAAAAATATTTTTACATAACACCATTTAATATTAATCTATACATTATATTTCTTATAATAAGTACATTACTAAGTAACACCTAATAACTGTAATGAAGATGATCCAACTACCAATGAATAGGCTCCTTAAAAATAAGTGTTGATTCTATAATTTGTTTTTTTATCTCCCAAAGCTCATTGATTACATCTTTACCTCGTCTTGTAAATTTTTTGTCATACCACACAAAGTCACATTTTTGTTTGCTCTACAAATAAGATGTATAAGACAAATTTAGTAATTCATCAATATAAATGCAATTTTAAAAAGTAAATCTATATTCAAATTTTACCTTAAATTGCGCACACCTACAGAATCACCTTCTTAGGTTGAACTTGATCCAAGAAGTCCTTATGGGTGCTATCACTCCCCATAGTGACAATAATGCAAGTAATTTTCAATGGTGATGCTTGTACTACTAGACAAACTTGTAAATTTCATTTCTTTTACTAAGAAAATAAGTGAATACAACATCTAAATAGGAAGCCAGAACATAGTTTCCAGTAACATCACCAATTTGTGATTATAATCTGGCACGGTTACCTAAAAAAGAAACCAAAACAACAGTAAGTGAGACTATGATCTATAACGTTCAAATAATAAACCAGTGAAGAACAAAAATCCATCTTTATGCAAACTTCAAATTTGTGTGCAATAAAAGGTCAAAGAGGAAATCTCTATAACCCTTGCAACTGAATTTATTCCCGGGTGTAGGGTAATTGTAATTTTATTCTTAGGAAAACATAAAGGTTTCTTCCTTAAAAAATTTATCAATTAGATTATAAAGCAATCTAAACCTTTAACACATAGTAAAATCACAAAAGGGCCTCTTCACACCGCAATGGGTAATTGAAAGTTAGACAAATGTTTTCCTTTGCAATTTCATATGTAAGATTTACCATAGAAAATGCTAACCACAGATATAAAGAACAAGATTTTAGGGAAACTAAGTTTACCCACATACTATAACAATTATATAAGATACTCTAATTGATACTCTCACTAACACTCGTTTTGGTGTTAGTGGAGGAGAAGAAAACCAATCCCGAACAGAGCTTTCACCATTTAGAATCTATAAAAGGAGCTTTTAGTTATTAGAGGAGCAGACTGAATAGGATATATATGGGTTATTGAAAGGAAGAGAACGTGACTCAGGAGGAAAACGTTAGTTTAGGAGGTGAAGAAGATAGCCGGTGTGAGTTGGGTTATTTTAGGGGTCAGGTAAATAAAATAGATGGGGCAAAACTTTGAGTCAAGTTGGTTTGTTGGTCTATATAGACTAACTTTGCTAAGTTAAAACTTCCCTTTGTGTTTTTACTGTAAGTCGAGATTTTTCTAGACAATTCTAAAATACATGGACTTTTTCCGAAAATTATAACAGATGAAAAGTTTTTCTGAAATTTTTTAAACTGCGAGAGGTTTTTGGCCATGTTTGGTAAAGAGATTTTTGGCTGATTGACTCATTTTAGCTTATTGACTTTATAAAAAAACTGTTTAAGATATTTGGTTATTAGCTGGTTGAGTTGGCTGATTCAACATAACCAGCTATTTTTCAATAAGCTCCTCTAGAGGAGCGTTTGAGGTTGATCGGCTGAAAAAAAATTTTAATGTCAATGTTGCCCTCTTTCGTACCGTCTCTTTTTTCTCTTTGGAGGGCAGGAAGAAGAAGCGTGACGGTCTGCTCATTGTGGATAAATTAATGTGTTACATGCTTACTGCAGGCAAAAAGCCTTGGCAAATGATAGAGTTACAGAGGAGGTGATGAATGAATTTGATAGAGCCAAATGTGGAGTATTGATTGGCTCAGCAATAGGTGGTATGAAGGTATCTCTGAGCTACTTGTGGTGTTAAATATTTGCAAACGAAGACTATATGTTTTATTCATTGATTATGGATTCATACTCACAACAAAGTTGTCAAACTTAATGTTTTATAGCTTCATCATGTGTTATGTAAACTTAATGAAATCACCACATTTCAGCATTATTTTAATCCTTAGGATTGTTATTTTTTGGAGAAGTTTATTCATGGAAGACCATCTGCTCATTCTCCGTAACATTTCAGTGTATGAGAAAGGAAAACACTGTAGCATGTATTATTATTATTATTATTATTATTATTATTATTATTATTATTATTATATGTTCTATATTTTTTATTAAAGTTATAAACTTAATTTTGTAGAATTAAATATTTAAAATCTAAATTTCTATAAGAATATTCAACGAAATACAAGTTATATAATATTCATACCCTTATAAATTTTTTTAAGTTGTGTCCTCATAAGTCATTTTATACAAAAACAACCAATATTAAACAGCTAATTTTACCAAACATCTCTAAAAAACAGCTAATGTAATCCGCTAGTTAAATCAGTTGATAGAATCAGTTATCAGCTAATACAATCAGCTGATTGTCAAACAGGACCTTTGTCTTTGATCCATGAAAATTATTACATATTTAAACTATTATTTAAATGATTGATTAGTAATCCTTACGTTAAATTAATTTAAGACTAATAAACTTTAACCTTTTCTATATTAAATTAAAATATACAATATTTTGGGAAATAATATAAATCAATATGCATCTTCACTTGTATATTAAAAATTTTGAGTCCATTTCGTTCGTGCGGTGACTTTTCATATGTTTATCCTCTTGACATGACCTACAATCAAAAAATGGATCGTTCAATCTCCCCACCAAAACGATCACGGTGGGACTCGAACCCACAATCTCCCGCTCCGGAGGCGAGCGCCTTATCCATTAGGCCACGCGATCCAGGGTTTGGTCCTTGTTAAGTAAATAATATGACTAAGCTGTTCAAAAGACTTGCCCCAATTAAACCCTTATGACTCGAAATTTTCCGGCCGGCACGCAAATCCTACCGGTACTTAAAACTCGATGCAAAAAGTTCAAAGTTTTATGGGGTAGTAGAAGCAGAAATCTACGGTACCAGTTGATAGTCTACGTAAAACAATTTGTGTCGGATTAAAAATTTTAGAAGTTAGGATAATATTAATTTTTAATTATATAATATAATTTAATTTAAATCAATATTAAATTAATTTTATTACTGTTAATTAAATTTTGTTATAATTTAATAAAATAGTTAGCGTTATTTTTATTTTAAAATTTTATTTAAAATAATTTAAATTTGATTAAAATAAGTGTCACATAATATTGTAAAATTACGTTAATAATAAAAGTAAAAAATAAATATTACATTAACATTGACATAAAATTTAATTTACAATAACTAATCTCATCAAAAATTCTGTTATTTAAAATTTAATTTAAATAATTTTAAAATATTGTAATTTTTGAATATTCTGAAATATTAAAATATATTTTATATTTTAATGTAAATATTAAAATTAAGAATATAATTTTTATAGAGAAATTTTTATAATGAGCGTAACTAAAGTTGAAAAGAAAAGGTATATAATAGTGATAAAATGTTTAGTCAGCCATCCATATAATTGTTAAGGGTCCTAATATCATATATTCTTAAAAGAGTGACATAGTTGTGTTACAGTAAAATGACATAGTTAGAGGCTAATTACGGCTTCAGCAAAAAGAAAATCGAAAATGGACCATGGACCATGGACCATGGGCCTCCATGGTCATAGTCATCATAGTCATAGGTCATTTACATAGGTCATTTACATCATTGACAACTCCATTCATATTTACAATAACAGCGGGAACAGGCAGCCCACTCACTGCCGTGCCTGTGCTTACGTTTATATCATCCACCTACATTACAACCTCCTTCTGTTCCCTCATTAATGTAGGAGAGCTACCATCACCGTAGACGATACGCTTCGTATTGTAAACAAGTTAATCTCACACGCAGAGTATCAAAACCTTTTTCTTTGTCAACTACACCAACATTAACAGTTGGGGTTATCTCCGTTCAGACAAGCGCAGCGCAAGCCTCCAGAGTCCAGACACCTTAAGCTTAACAATTGTCCCTCCCACATCTCTGTATCTCATCTACAGTAGTTATTCCTCCAAGGCCTCTCCGTAACCCACTCTTTCTCGTTTACTTGTTCTTTTTTTTCTTTAAATTAGCTTTCTACTCAGTTTCTCTACACCTTTCTTACGCTCAAATAATCTAGGGAACAGAGGCTGAACGCCTAGTAGCGGTTAGATCACTGAAGGAGGAGCGTCGATTCAACGGTCGAGATGGCTCCGAGCACGATCCGCAAAGCAATCGGGACCGTGAAGGACCAAACGAGCATCGGAATAGCTAAAGTGGCGAGCAACATGGCGCCGGAGCTCGAGGTAGCCATCGTGAAGGCAACGAGTCACGACGAAGATCCGCCTAACGAGAAGTACGTGCACGAGATCCTGAAATTGACTTCATATTCTCGCGGCTACGTTTACGCGTGCGTGGCTGGGGTAGCGAAGCGTGTGGGAAAGACGCGAGATTGGATTGTGGCGCTCAAGGCTCTGATGCTCGTGCACCGCCTGCTCAACGACGGCGATCTGCTGCTTCAGGAGGAGATCTTATACGCCACGAGGAGAGGAACTAGGCTTTTGAACATGTCGGACTTTAGAGACGAAGCTCATTCGAGTTCCTGGGATTACTCTGCTTTTGTGAGGACATATGCTATGTACTTAGATCAGAGACTGGAAATGATAGTGTTTGACCGGGAAGGTTCCGGCGTTGGTAATGACAGTGCCCATGGTGAAATTGGAGGGAAAGGGGACTTCAGATCGCCGCCGCCGAGAGCTTATGAGTATAATGATTATGGAGATTATAGAGGTGAGAGTGGACATGGAAGCTATGGAATGACGAGGAGGTCGCGCTCTTATGGAGATATGGCTTATGCAGTTGGTAGAGAAGAGAAAAGAGCAGTTACTCCGTTGAGGGAAATGAAGGCTGAGAGGTTATTTGGGAAAATGGGGCATTTGCAGAGGCTGTTGGATCGGTTCTTGTTATGTAGACCGATGGGGTTGGCCAAGAACAGCAGGATGGTGATGGTCGCACTTTATCCGGTGGTGAAGGAGAGTTTTCAGTTGTATGCGGATATATGTGAGGTTTTGGCCGTTCTGCTTGATAAGTTCTTTGACATGGAGCATTATGACCGTGTCAAAGCTTTTGATGCGCATGCTAGTACTGCCAAACAGATTGATGAGCTGATTGGGTTTTATAATTGGTGTAAGGATGCTGGTTTGGCTAGATCGTCCGAGTATCCAGAAGTTGATAGGGTTAGTAAAAAGTTGTTGGAGACTTTGGAAGAGTTCGTGAGGGATAGAGGCAAGAGACCTATGAGTCCTCAGAGAAAAGAGGAGGAGGCGCCTCCTACTATTCAGGAAGAGGAACCAGTGGCTGATATGAATGAGATTAAGGCATTGCCTCCACCAGAGAATTATACTCCTCCTCCTCCTCCTCCACCTCAGCCGGAGCCTAAGCCAGAGGTTGCTGAAGATTTGGTGAATTTGAGAGATGATGGGGTCAGCGCAGACTATCAGGGAAATATGTTGGCTTTGGCTTTGTTTGCTGGACGTCCTGCTAATAATGGAAATGGATCTTGGGAAGCATTCCCCTCTAACGGAGAGCCTCTAGTCAGCTCAGCCTGGCAGACACCAGCTGCAGAACCTGGCAAAGCAGATTGGGAACTAGCTTTAGTTGAATCAGCCAGTAACTTATCAAGGCAAAAAGCAACTTTGGGTGGTGGGTTTGATCACTTGTTGTTAAATGGTATGTATGATCAAGGAATGGTAAGACAACAAGTAAATGCCACTCAATTGAGTGGAGGGAGTGCTAGTAGCGTGGCATTGGTAGGACCAGGGAAGAGCGCAACGCCCGTGTTGGCTCTCCCAGCTCCAGACGGATCAGTGCAGGTCGTTAATCAGGATCCCTTTGCTGCTTCTTTGACCATCCCGCCTCCTTCATATGTGCAAATGGCTGATATGGAGAAGAAACAACACTTGCTTGTACAGGAGCAGGTAGTATGGCAGCAGTATGCTAGGGATGGTATGCAAGGTCAAACCAGTTCGGCCAAGATTAGTGGTGCCGGTTACTTCAGTCCAACTCCTATGCCAATGATGCCTCGTGGGCCACTAGTCAATGGTGTTGGGCCAACACCTGGGTATTATCCTTGACAGACTTTATTCAAATCCTATCTGTATATCAATCTCTTTTGCCTCGTGTTTATGATTATCTTTTTAGTGGTTTTTCCTTTTCTGTCATTTTAAAGATCACAATTTACGCAAAAAAATGAGGGATTGAAAAGCGAGAAACTTGAGTTCATGATATCATTTAGCAGGGAGAATTTTTATGTTTGAATTCATACTGCTCTGTGTCTTGTAATATTAGAATTTCTTTGACATCTGCGTCATTTCTTCTTCTGGAACTGAGTACATTTTCTGTTACTTGATTGGATTGGCTACGAATTGCATCTCCATTTAATTCTCATCCGCACCACTGTTCTCTGGTACTATGCTTAGATGTTGGTATTGGATGATTATTTAAGACTGTTCTAATGGGCGAGTGAAAAGGTCGCTGTTCCTAGCCTTCTTTGCTTTTTCAGTGGTCTTGGAAGAGAAAGCTCATTAATCACAAGATTGGGTTCAGATTTTGGTATTGGCTGGTGTACTTTGGTTTAGTTAACTCTGTTTTGCAACTCGGCGTTCTCAATTTAGCATCTTCTTATCGCTATATATTAGGATGCAAATTGTGATGCTTTCATTACTGAAATGGTAGATTGGCAGTGACTTAACTGTTGGCTTTATATAGTATTTTGTGTTGGTCTGCAGTGTCTTGATTTGTAATTTTGATAATTTTTGTTTTAATCTACATGATCATCTGGTCTTGACCAGTATATGACTACGTGCATTAAAACAAAGGCAAATGGAACTGTGAAGTTGATAGCTTAGTGATCTTATGGTAGAGCCCAAATCTCGAAAGAAGGAGGAGGTTCCGTTGAAAGCAACTTATTTTTATTACTAAACAAGCAAGCTAAAGATTGTTATTATTCTTTTCTTCTTTTATTTTTTTGGGGTAAATTTAGGGATTTGATCCAAATCCAGATGCATGCTCTTGTACTATCGTGGGTGAAGCTAGAATGTTCACCTTGTGAAGCCAGAGGCGGAATGTCTATGGTTTGGGTTTCTACTCATTGAAGGGGAATATGTTTCGTTTCAAATATAGAGGCTTTTTGAATAATTTGAATACTCTTTAATTTTATTTATTCAAATAGTAGTTGTACAAAGTTGATTTTTGTTGATTTCAATTGAATTATATTAATATTTTCTATGTATGAAATTTTATTTTAATAATTTATATGTATATAAATTTAATTATAAATTATTTAAAATATCTTAACCTTTTTATCAATTTATTAAATGTATCTTAACCTTTATTTTATATCATTACAACTTATAAAAATATATTTATAACATTGTTAATGATAGAACTTATCAATATTCAAACGAATTTTATCATCAGATCAAAATACCACACATAATTTGGCTACATTTGCACATGGGTTTTTTTTTATCATTTTTAAATCTTTAGATTTTATAAAAGATTCATTATGTCATTACTAGTATAAAATTTTAGAGCAAGGAAAATAAAATAGTACTATCGCAACATGCTGGAAGATACAGCAAGGGTGTTGGAAGAAATCCATATGAAGACTTGCGCTCCTTCCTAGCTCTGGTTTACGTTAATTAATTTCTGGTTCCAGGAATTAATGTTTATCAGTTTGTTATAATTGTAAAGTTCAACTTTAAAATAATATTAATTGAGATAATTCATTATAAGTTTAGTTAGTATTGTGATTTTGTTTGCTTAGGTAAATTGTCATAAGCATTAAAGATTAAGTTATTTTTAATTTGCGTCGTTAATTTAAAAAACGGATACTTTATTTTTATTATGATACTTTTTGTATAATTTAGACACGCAATTGAGTTAGAAGTTAATTCTTTTTAAGCATTTTTAGCATTCCACTAAAGAAAATACGTAAACAAATAAGCATTAAATAAATTCACTTTATTGATTTCAAACCACGTAAAACGGACAATATACAATTCAAGTGTGGGAGAGGAAATCAATTCCCTATCTTATCAATTTTTCATAATTAGTTTAATACGAAAGAGTTTTGTAAAAAAACTTAACTTGGAAAAATATTAATTGAGATAATTATTATAAGTTTGGTTGTTGTTTTTAGTTTATTTGTTTAGGAAAATATTCAAATGACATAAGACTTGAACCAATAGACTCATAACACATTTTTCTTCATTTCCACCAAAATTTATGAACATTTGAATCCATTAGGAGAAGATTGAGTGATAAATTTAGGATGAAAATAAGAGTGTGTTGGAATATTGGTCACTAGAATGATTTCACTGATCATGCTTCGATATTTTGGCTATATTTTGATATGTATATTTCTAAATGAGTTGATTCTTGATTCAGATTAAATTAGAGACAATTGGTTACAACTTTCTTGAAGAAGTAGACGTCTAATTCTGTCTCTAAGTATTTCAAAATCTGGCTTGAAATTGAGTCTTGACTGAGTTTGTAGAACTACCCGAGACAGAAATCATATCTTGTGGTTATTGAATAAACTGTATTGATAGAGGCTAAATTAGACAAAGGTGTTTTAACAAAAGTTGTAATTTATTCTCTTAGCTTTCAATTGGTATAAAGTCTGTAATTTTTGGATATTGGAATTGAGAGATATGAGTTGTACAACTTGACTGCATGATCATGCTCTAGTCAAAATTTGAAATGTACACAGTTTGTGGTTTTTGAGCATAACTCATAAAATACTGAATCAAATTGGATGATCTTAGTGTCATTAGAAACTTAATACATGGGAGAACAATTTTCTAGAAGAAAGTGTTATCAAATTACTTCAATTTCCTGATGATAATAATCATGCAAAGTGG
>JAOTAY010000008.1:17957135-17971066 GCA_025629805.1 Erythroxylum baracoense
CCCAAATTAATGATTATTGATAAGAGTTTTCAAAAAAAAATTATACCGACTTGTAATTGTTAAGTGATGTGGCACACTACCCTCGCGGGGCACGGATTCGGATATCATCGTCGATATCGGGTTCAGATCTGGCGGGAGTGTGGTGTTACATGTATACTCTCTTGAAGCTGCTGCATACCCTGCTGAAATTCAAGATTGTTAACATTAAAGGTCTTGATATAGTAGTTGAGAGATATACCTGAATCGTGATAAGAAACTTCTGGTCTATAAGAGAATTATTGTGCATCTTGCAAACTATCATAGTAGTAACTTTGTTGATTATCCCATCCATAACTAAAGTTAGGTTGATCAGTCCAACATTGGTTATAGGATTGAGAGTAAGAGTTAAAGAAAAATTACTTCCATCCATGATTTTTTTTAATAAATCACAAACACGAAATAGAATAAAGAAAGGATCACGAAATAACTGAAAAGAAATCAATTATGAACAAATATATAAAAAATACCATTTAAATCATAAACAAAACTAAAACACCGCACTCCCCAGTAACGATGTCAAAATTGACTATGTGTCGTAACGCTAGTCAAAATAAAAACTAGACTACTATAATAGTGGTGAGTCTAAGTCGATCCCATAAAGAGTGCGTGCAAAGTTCATGAAATGAAATTAGTAGGTGTTTAGGTTTAGGAGGGTTTGGATTTTTCAAATAAAAAACGAAACTATACTAATAAAAACAAATTAAAGAAAACATACGAAAATTGATAAAAGTGGAGAATTCGGTAAGGACCTGGTTCTTTTGTTCAATCTCGGCCTATACCATAATTAAACATATTTCCTTGATTTGTTGTTCTTAAACCTCTCCTAGCAACTATTAATCGCGGGTTTATAATTAACTTGAATTTTTCCTTAGGTTTTGTTTAATCAAGAAATGATTGTTAATTAAACCTAACCATAGAAGAACCTAGGATACGATCTCTAGATTTAATTAATCAGTAGCATTACGAATTAGAAAAATCGATTAATCAAGGCAACAACCACATATGATGCGTCATTTAACCTAGGTCATGTTATTCCTAATTATTACGAATCATTAGTCGCTACACATGAATTTCAACATAACAATTACAGATTATATCAAAATTTTAGCAATGAGTTTGCAATTAAACAATTCAATGAATGTATTAAAATCATCTTTTCACAATACCCAATAGATTCATACACTAATAACTGAACAATAACGAAAATCTGATTATCTGTATACAACTTAAATCCATATGCCTAGGATAACACAATCAATTTAATAGGAGAGAAAGAAACAACAAAAATATAAAATACACTTAACCAGGGTCATAATGTCACCTCTGAACTGGTTTTGGGATGCCTAGCCCTCTATAGGTCTCTCCCAGAAAAATGCTTCAGCCCCCGTTAATATCCCTACCGAACACCCCTAGCTACTCTCTTCACTACGCCTCCCTTTGTTTCTGTCGCAAGCCCTCTATTCTCTATTTGCTAATATTCACTAATGTGACCTATAAACATTTTGTTCATCCATATTGTTTTTACGCCCTCGTTATTGTGCGTTTTTATGTAAAACACGTGGGCTGCGTTTAATGCCTTGGTTGAACGCAGATGTGTCTGTGCTGAATGCAGATGCTATCTGCGTTTTACACAGGTGTCTGTGTTGAACACAGACATTGTCTGTGTTTTAGGCAGGCATCTGCGTTTTGCTCTTTAATCCAGCTTGTAGCCTTACGTTTTCATCGTACATTGATGTAGTATTATGCTTCTCCTTCACGTCACACATGTGCTGTCGTTTTACTTCTTGCTTGTCCACCTTTCATCATCTAACCATCACTCCATTAAATTCACATTCAGCCGTGTAAAAACATGCACTATAAGTGTTGACTTTCAGCGGCCCTCTTCTATGGGTTTTATGCTTTATGCCATTCTTTTATGTCTTCTCTTGCTCCAATTTTCTTCTTCTTGTTCCATAAAGACAAAAAAAAATTAATCTTCAGAAAATGACTCAAATATTATACTTTCAACTCACTTTAACTTCTTTGCTTTCGAATTATGCCTAAAATCATATATGAATCAAAGTGAGTATCTTGAGCAATTTCATGTCAATAATTGCTAAGTGTTATGGAATAATTTCATAATCAATTAAGTAGATATCATTATATTGATTAATTATTAAATTTTCTTATACCTGTTATTTTTAAAAGCAAACAAAAATATCATTACTTTGTGTGACATGATGAAAGAGAAATTTCTTATAGCCTAAATACTTTTGTTTGTAGTATTTGCCCCTTTAGTTATTTTATTTATTTTTTTCATATTTTTTCCTTTTCAATTGCTTGTATGTTTTATTTATTTGTTTGTTTTCTTTCTTATCTATTTATTTATTTACTTCCTTTTATCTTTATTTTGATTTTGAATCCCTTTATTTTTATATTTATATTTTTGTTTTTATTCATTTTTACTTATGCAATTATTTGTTTATGTATTTAGCTATTATTTTATTTAAACCATTTTTTCTTTAAAAAAACTTTTTTTCTTTCTTATGGGTCTATCAGAAATAGTCCTTTACTAATTAAGAGTAAGGTTGCGTACTTCTATACTTCGCTAAACCTTGCATCCTAGAGAAATTTCTACTAGGAAGATATTATTGTTATTGTTATTATTGAAATATAAATGTAATTAATGAGCTTTAGAAGATCAATGAAAAATTAAATAATTAACAAAGACCACTTATTGTTATGAAAGCAATTAATTTATAGTTAGGGTCATCTTTTAATGCGACTCACCAAGGCAAGAGAGACTTGAGGATACCAAGGGGTCCAATTATAAGGTCACGCTCCAACAAGCTCAAGGCACAATTTCAAATTTATGCGCAAGCTTTTGTTCCATAAAAACTTCAAGAAGTTTTGTTGATCAAGCTTGGGGAAGAGCTTAGGGAGATGCCTAAGTGTGTGTGCACATTAGAGGTATCAAACTAAGAGGGCTAACACTTAGCCAATTTTCACAAGCACAAGTCTGATCAATGAGTTTGGGCTTATTTTATCTTATAAAGGGCGTGTGGACTTCTTTTGGACTTTTTCATGGGCTGATTTATGTTAAGTGTGCATATGCTTCATTAAAAAAGTCATGTGCATGTTTTATTTTAAGGAACCAAGCGTGTGGGCCTAGTTTAAAAATCCAATCAGCCCCTCTTAAGTTAGTCTTCTATATTTTCTTGTTTCCTTATCCTATTTGGACAAAGATTAGGCAATTTTAATTAGTTTTGAAGCCCAAATCCATGTGGGATTTATTTTTAGGCATATTTGTTTCAAGAAAGCCTTTTTAGATGTTTTTGGGCTTTCTTTAGGGTTTTTAGGTTATCTTTGTTAGGGTTTGTATTGTACAAGGGTATTTAAACCCTTGCTTTATGCGTGAACTTCATATTAGACGTGAATAAAAAAAATGGCAAGTTTGCTCAAGAGAGAATTTGGATTCTTGCTTGTTTTACCTTAAGGATTGATTCAACTTATCAAGTAAGTTCTAACTTGTGGCGTTAATTCAATTATTGCAATCTGTGTACTCTTTGTTACCAATTCCTTGCTGTTTTGGGGGTGAAGGGTCTTGTTAGATTGATTGAAATTAGGTTTGGGAGCAATTATTGAAACGGAGGTGATCTAGACATGGAAGAGGTTGTTACCGTATCAGTTATTGGCCTCCGCCACATTAAAATCATAACTATCATTTTTCTCCTCATGGTCAAGATGGTACTGAGGTTAACCTTGTAAATCAAGATCTCAAAACCCAAGAAGAAGTTGTTGAAAAGAACTTCCAAGAAAGATAAATCAAATTTGTTTTCAAGAAAAACCTTGACCCAATGTTTAAAGAAACACGAACCAAAGTTATAAAAGAAAGATATTGACGCCACACTCTAGAAAAGAAGAGATTGAGAGTGATAAGTCAAATGAACGTCACAAGAAATAACCTTGATAACTTCCAAGTTCAATGAAGAAACAACAAAGTGAATAACTCACCAATTTCATAAAAATTCCATTCTCCATTCTTGTGCAAAAGATGAAGATTATATAGGCTAAAGAAAACCCTAATCAATCTTTTAGCAATGATTTATTACTAAAAATAAATCCCTAAGATTTAGGAAAGCCTTTTCAAAACTTATTCTTGAAGCCAAATACAGAAAGTGGACTTTTAGGCACGCCCAAATTAGCTAGAGATCTCCTGAAATCAACAAAATAACATATTATTCTAATTAGGAGAAATAAACAGCTAATTAGGCTTATTTAATGGTGAATTAAGGAGATAGAGCTGACTGATCTCTCTAAACCCAAATCAGCTTCTATTCTTGCTTGTTTATTCCAAAAATCTTCAATCAGTTCATTAAGAGCTTCCTTCATTCCTTTGCCTTTAGCCTAAGTTATTGGACCTCCACCAATGTGTAATGGATCATCGAAATATGTTGAACTAGATTGCACCATCCTTTGCATGTATTTAGCTGGGTTTCCTTCAATCAAATTGCCATATTACAAGAGTTCTCTCCACTGCAAATATGATTATTACATTCTTGAGTAACTTTAGTGATACAAATGCTGCTTCACAAGCCACTAGTGTTCATGGAAGTGACATTTGGACTCATTTATTAGATTTTAGCACATCGATCATGAGGCCCCAAGCTAAAATATTTGAGGAACTACTTCAACTATTTGTACAAAATTAGGTTGATACTGGGCTGTCCAAGCATGGAGATTTTAAAGAGCCCAAGTTAATCAATTTAATTGGGCTAAAGGATTAGGCCCATCTTCAAGTAATGTCCAGATTAACTTAATCTTGATTAGTGTCTAAGTTCAATGTACAGTTTTTAATGTCCAGATTTGTTAAGCCTGGATTAGTGTCTAGATTCAATGTATATTTTAGATGTCCAGATTCAACGAATCTTGATAATGTCCAAATTCATTAAACCTTCATTAGTGTCCAGGTTCAATGTGCATTTTAGGATGTAACCACTATATAAGGCTATTCTAGTTTTATTTGGGACATCAAAATACATTTTCAAGCATTTCTTATATGGAATATGAGAAGGTTTACTTTCTTGTGATTTTATGCTTAAAGTGTTGAATTGATGCAACTGAGTTCATCTTTGTATTTCAATTCTATTTCCTATTTCTATTCTTATTGATAGCTTTGATCTTAGGTTCAAGGGTAATTTTCTTGGGTTCTATTCAAAATGCATTTCTTGGGTGATAGAACAAATCTATATGAATTACTTTGGCGTGAATCAAATCTGGTTTGAGTGATACAAGAGTTCTAAGAAATAAATTGGGCCTTGGGTTTTGCATCATTTAGGTTATAAGATATTACTAAGGATAAGGTCAGTTGGAAAATTAAAAATTCAATAAATTTTCAACAACTTCATACAAGAAACCATACAGCAATTTGATAGCTGAAGTAAACTGGTACAATCTTGTATGAAGTAAGGACCATCATCCAAAGTTGCTTACATAATTTGGCCAACGGTTTAGAATAAACTTACTATACTAGACAGGTTAAGTAAATACTTATATACTCCAAACTGGTGTGCGCTCTGCAAATCTTCTTCAAATTCTCGTGAGCATTTGCTATTTTAGTGTAACTACAACAAAAGAGCTTGGATAAGATTACTAGGCCTATATTATCTACACAACCCTCATGTCAATTGGAATGGCAAAGTTGAATGGAGCTTGAAACTGAAACACATAACTAAGGGTGATGGTTGGGTGATTAAAGTAGCACTTTGGATCCTCCAAAACGCCATAAAGTTAACAATTTTGATAAGTTAAAGAAAAGAAAACAAAGATTTCGGGTGTTAAACGCCACAAACTGAATTAGTTTGATAAGTTCCAAAGTTTATGCAAGAACTTTAAACAAAAATCTCATAAAAAATAAGCTAAGATGTGTATATTCATCAAATTCATGTCTTACAAAGAGAATCAGCCTTATTTATATGGAACGAAGGCTAAGACAGAATATTCAATTTTGATTTAATAAAATTTTAACTGATCATTTAATGACAGCCCCATAACTTGTACGATGGGGATCAAAATACTGACCGAATGACTTTAGATGATGTTAGCAAATTTTCCCAAGACCCATTGAAAGGAATTGGAGGTCTAATGATAAGAGCAAGAACAAAATGAATGAAAGAAACTTTGCAAGGATTAATCATGGAGATACAAGAAAATGAGGATGTTATTGAAGGTGATAAGGCATTACCAAGATTAATTACTTATCTTCATGTACAAGATGTTGGACAAGACCTAGTATATGGTAAACCAAGCTTGGAATCCAAGATACAAGGTTGATCATCACGCATGGGAGTGATCAAGCTTTGTGGCATGTTAAGATTGGGGTTTTAATGACTTAGCTTCCTTAAGGGTCTAATCTGATCATTCAACTTGTTTTCTAGAATCCTGGGCATGCATAACCAATGCATCAAGAGTTCCTAGGGTTGGTCACCTAGTGGGTTCGTATCATTTGGTATCAAAACCTTAGGTTTGTAGAAATCAGGTTTTTATCCTTTCATTATTGTTATTTGGTGTTTATTTCCTTTGTCCTTTGTTGGAGTCCTTGTTGATTTATAGTTTCAGTGCATTCTTTTATCTAACTTTTCTTTCAGATTCATTGCAATTTTGTTGTTGCTATCTTTTTAAATCTCATATCGTTCTTTTCATTTTGAGTTAGTTTTGTTCTCATTTTAAAAAAACCACAGTTGACCAAAAAAAAACAAAAAGAGAAAAGAAAAGAGATTTTGCGAACTGATTTGTGTATCTTGCATCTAATTTGAGTTATCTATTCAAATTGCAATCTAATTCATTTTTTATAATCAAGGAATCATATTCTAAGAAAATTATTCATAAGATATTTCCTTTCTTTTTTTGAGTTTGGTTAATTGATTCCAGATCATTTTGTCCAATTCTTGACTAAATTCGTGCTCCTCTCTTTGTTAGACAATTTATGCATAATATAGCAATTACAAGTTGTTCATTTCTCTTTGCATTACATTCTTTTGCATGTCTTTTGCTTCCTATTAAAGTTATCTTGTTTCTTTGACTCCTTAATTATTATTTTCTTTGTGTTTACCACTTGCCTCAGCAAAGTTTTTAAAGTTTTGATTTCTAAGATTTGCCATCGTCTAACCGAGTACTCACCTTGATTTGTTAGTCTTGATTCTCCTAATAACAAAAAAAGAGGGGCTGGCTTGAGTGAAAAAAAAGACAAGAGTGGTGTGATCAGCGTCGTGAAAAGCCAAAAATAGAGCGAAACACTAGTGGAACTTACATTATTTTAAGTGTAAACACGTGGGTGAGTGTGTGAGGATCTTATTCTATTTTGTAACTAACTTTTTCTTGCAGGTTATAAACATGAGTAGTGAGGGAGAACAATATGAAATTGACGTGAAATTGTTCATGAAGGCTTTCAATGAACAATTTAAGAAGTTGAACACCAGGTTCGATGATTTGCAATCTTCATTAGCTTCCAAATCCACTAGAAGGCATAAGTTTGATGAGGTCTTGATGAATTAGAATTATGAAGATTCCAACTTTAGAAGAGGCAAGAGGGATGTTTCCAAAAGGGATAGCAATTTAGGCATTATAAAGATGAAGATTCCAACCTTTCAAGGAAAGAATGATCCTGAGCTCTATTTGGAGTGGGAAAGAAAGGTTGAGCACGTGTTTGGCTGCCATAACTACTCCAAGGAGAAGAAATTTAAACTTACAACTGTTGAATTCATAGATTATGCAAGTATTTGGTGGGACCAATTAGTGATAAATAGAAGGAGTGGTGAGAGACCAATTCAGTCATGGGAAGAAATGAAGATGGTAATGTGCAAGAGATTTATACATAGCCATTACTATAGAGATTTGCATAGCTTTTTACAAGAGCTAGTTCAAAGAGAAGATTACTACAAAGAGACGGAGGTGGCCATGATTAGAGCAAACATGACACCTATTTAAAAGGCCAACTAATAGATTACGAGATCATCATCGTTATCAATAAAAATCAAGGTATTTCCAACATGCTTTGCCTGTTTTTTGTGTTCTTGGTGGAATACAAACATGAATTATTAAGGCATTGATCAACCTTTGTGGTATCTTAAGATTGGGGTTTTAAGGACTTAACTTCCTTAAGGTTATAATCCGATCATTCAACTTGTTTTCTAGAATTCTGGGAACACATAACAAATGCATCAATAGATCCTAGGGTAGGTTGCCTAGTGGGTTCTTATCATTGCAACTCCTTATTCTAATTAAAAGACACTAAAACTCACACTTAACAAAATTAAAACGCTAATTTCGTGTATGCTAAATTCACAAAACAAATTACCCAAGCCCAACTTACTAAAGTTCAAAATAACACAAAATAATAGCCCAAATCCAAACACATGTCAAGGCTAGTTGACTGGCATTTTATTCTTCAATGGGATGGATTGATTTAAACAATGTGAGTTGGATCGTTGTCTTTATGATTTGAACATGTTTGAATCATGTTAATAGGCTTAAGCTCTTATTCCATACATGTGCCCTGACAAAATCTATGTGAGCTTGCTCCTTCCAAATGTCTTCAAGTAAGCAAGTTAGTTCTTTCATCTTTTTAGCTTTAGCTCATGTCATTGGCCCTCCATTAATAGTTAAAGGATCTTGCTTCTTGATGTTACCTCCAATCTTGGCCGAATCATCCCCTTATCGATTCATATCATCTTGTTTGAATGAAAATCAAGTCTTTAAAGAACACCAGAAAGGATTTCTCGAAAGGAATGCAATGATCATTCAATATTTTAATTGAATAATGAAACCAAAAAAATTTGATGACCAACAAGTTTTAAAGTGTTTATATACTAATGCCCTAGGTTGAATCCCATAAGGATAGGTTGTCGATTTCGACCCAACATACTACTAACAAACCCTTTGTCTTGGCCCAAAATAAACCAAAATGCTAAGCAGGTTTATTCAAGGTTGTAACCCACTTAGTTAAGTTCTAATTAACTTAATTAAGATGTCCAAAGCATAATCTAAGTCAGCTCAAACAGATTACACCATATGGCCTAAAGATGCTCAAATAGACAAATTGTAGCAAACAAGCTGTTTCTAGCTGTACAACATAGCTAGCCTTCTTCAAAAAGTCTAGTACGTTACTCCAAAACTTGAATCATCATTATGAACTTACTTGATGTTTATCGAAGTGCTTTAGCTTCTTCCCTTGCATATAAATCCACCATCAGATTGTTGAGAGCATCTTTAGCACATTTAGCTTGCAACCATTTCATTGGTCATCAAAGATTCTCTAATGGATCTAATGCTTATTTTAAGTATTTCTCTTGGTTGTCCAAGCTCTACACACACGTCCCATTCCATCTGCCTTGTTTGAAGCCATGCTTGATCTCCATATGTTGCAATTTTGTATATAAGATAATCTTTAAACTTTTGGAAACAAGGATGAAAAGAATGTTGAAACCCCTTATTAGTGTTACTCAATGAGGTTTTTTGGAGAAAAGATTGATTGGAGACAATGTGTTTTTGGCTCAAGAATTTTTTAAGGGATATAATAGAAGAAATTATGCAAAACATTATGCTATTAAGGTAGATTTCAATAAAGCATATGATTCAATAAGTTGAGAGTTCATTCTACAACCACTAGAATTGTCTAGATTCCCTTGGATAAAATGTGCCTCACAGCTGCTTCTTTCTCTGTTTTAGTTAATGGTGAGACAACTATTGAGTGTAACTTTGTAACACAATCTACTCATTTTACGCTCAAAAACTACAAGTGAATGGTTCGTGACTTGTAACTTAAAAGAGAGGATATCGATCCCACAGGGAATGATGCCCAAGTACTACTTAATTTAGATAAAACTTTGTTTAAGAAACATAATTGTTTAATAAAAATAATCTGGAAAATTATATTAAAAATAAAAGACAACACAAAGCAATAGACAATACTAACGTGCAGAAAAATCAAAATTCAAATAAACCATTTTACAAATAATAGAAGAAGTAAAATTGACAAAAAATTGAATAAAAGAACTCCTTCTCTTCTTTGCCAAAATTTGGAAAGTTTGGTGTTGATGTGCTATTTTCTCCAATCTTGATGATGTTCCTTGAGTTCAATCCTTCCTCAAGGCTCCAAACATGTGTTCTTCACTCAAAGATGGTGTTTCTACATAAGAGTTTCGTCCTCTCCTAAGATGGAGGCTTAATTCTCCTTTAATATTCTAAAAATCCTAAGTTTAATGAAGCCCCGCGTATTGTCTCGGATTGTAATTCTCACGATCGTAAGAATTTGCAACAGATGCACTCCTCTTTTCTTCTCCTCTTTGTTCTCTCCATCTTCCTTCCTACATAAAAATAGTCAATTCTTACCTTAAATTAACATCAAACACAAAAGAACAATAATGGAAATCAAACTAAACAAAAATATACAAAATGAATCCTAAACTACAATAATAATTAACAAGTATGCAAGAAAACACATGCAATTACATAGAAAAACATAGACTAATGCACACCTATCAACATCCCCACACTTGAATCTTCGCTTGTCCTCAAGCAAAATAAATACAACCACTTAATTCTATCATTTCATCTTCACAAAGATCAAAGCATAAAATCCCTCAAATTTAGACTAACTTAAATATTAAGTTAATACACATATCATGACTACTTTTTCGTTGGTATACATAAGCAAAATCAACAATTGACACCATCACTCAAAGATAAGTAAAGATGCAAAATGAATTTGCCTCACGATTTTCACTCATTTCTCTCAAGTGTTTAATGGTTAGTGTTTCGCTCAAACTTTCTATAAGAGACTACACTACCATAAGCTTGCTAATACACCAACTCTCTTGTACAATGATTGCATGCATGAATAGATCAAAATGATTTGTTTAGGGTTGTAATGTGGTAAGGGTTAAGATGGGTAAGGAGGGGAAAAAAAGGTTAAACACAAACATTAGTAAAGTAAAAAGTGGATAAAATTGGGATAATCAAAACATACTTCAAGATACACAAATGAAACTAATACTCTGCACTTATTTATGCTACTCAATTGTTCTTCTTTTTTCTTTTTCTTTCATTTTTCTTTTCAACATTTTTTTCATTTTTCTTTCTTTTTCTTCATGCATGGAAGAACTATGACTCGAAATAGCACTATATACAACGTAACTCATAAGTAGAATTATACTCAACTCATCTCGGTAACAAAAGTTTCACAACGATCTCAGCTAATGTATTACTTAATACTCTACCAAGCTTATGAATGGGAAGGTTAATAAGGTTTAAAGTTTTAAAATTTCGGGTGTTTTCAAGAAACAAAAGGTTAAGGCTCAATAGGGGTAGCAAAGGAAAATACAAAGGGTAGGTCATTTAAGCCAAGGGTTAAAGCAAGAAAAAGGGCCTAAATCATCTCTATTAAGCATGCATCCAGTAGACTCAAGCTGATTCAAAGCAAGTTCTGATGGTAGTAACCTAAGGAAGTAACACTCAACAAAGAAATAGAATAACTATGTATGGAGTCATATGGCTTAATTCTCACTTTGGCTCAAATGAAAACTCATTATACATCTTTACACTACCTCATTATTCAAATTTCATTTTGTGACTAAGCTTATGTAACCAACTATTTTTCATCACTCTTTATGGTTGACTTTTTATTCAAGTAGCCTAATCTGAGTTCAAGCATGCATTCAATATAATTCCAAATAGCATGACAGAATTTCATGGAAATATTTATCATAGTGATTCAAGTACAATTCCATTGATGACAGAAAGCAAATATAATAGCCTAATCATGCATCCTATCTAATAAAATGCAAACAATGCAATTATGAAAGTCAAAGTCACCTCCGCATACTTAAAGTTCACATTGTCCTTAGTGTGACAAGTCAACTACCAAATATGGGAAAATGACCTCAAACCAAACAAAAGAAATTGAAACACACAAATGACATGAATCCAAACAAAAAATAATGACAGAAAACCAAACAAAGAATAATGAAAGAAAACTAAACAAAAGAAAATCACATGAAACCAAACAAAAGATGAAATTGAACCAAACAAAAGAAACAAGAAAATTTAAAAGTAAAAGGGTAGGAAAATCTTATTCAGATGATGGTGGTGATGGTGTTGGTAAAGGAGCTTCAAAATTATTTCTCTGACAGAAGTTGAGGAACCTCTTCTTTAAGCTGTTTTGCTCCTTATGGACTTGCTGCATTTGGGTGCCGAGTTCATTTAGTTGGGATGTCATTTGTTGTTGGTTGGCGGCCATCTGGTCTATAATTTGTTGATATCGGTTGACCTCTGCTGGTGCACTTGGTTATGCTTCTACTACTTCCTCCTCTGGCTCCGGAGCTGCTCTGGATGTGGAGGGTCGGTTTGTGTCTGTATCTTGGCCCCTCTTGCTCCTTACTGTAGCATGCATCTAAGGTTTGTAGAGTTCCATAAACTGGACTTCCACAATCTCGAATCACCTCAAATACAATATGTCAAACATATTGTGTGGCATTGTACGAACCTCTTCCACATTAAGGTTATAATAAAGAGCTAAAGCAGTAACAACATGCGCCATTCCAAAATATGAACTCTTTTTATTAACAACGCTTACTATTGATCAAAAAATTCTAAAAGGCGTGTTGATTTTAACTTTTTGATCCATGCACCATAAAAAGAAAAGTTCTTTGGCCGAGCATTTGTTGCTTTTGGTTTTGTTAAACACAATTAGACACATAAATTTGTGTAAAGGTAAATGCTCGACACTTTAGATTAAAGAATTTGGTGCATTACGTGAGTCAAAATGTTCTTCACCCATAAGAGTTTTCCAATCAGAATCGACATCAAAATCAGCGTGACCATCTAGAATTTTTGCATTCAACAATTTGAAAATTTCACGCCTGACAGAATAATCAAGTTTAAAAACATGTCCAACTAACCTAAACCAAAACACATCCATCTTAGGATTGTACCGAATTGTTGTGAAAAACTCTAAAGTTATAGTAGCATAAATAGGTACATCGTACCGAACAAACCTATTCCACCCTACGTTTGCTGTTAGTTGCTCAAGTTGTCATCGTACTCCTATATTTTCTAACAATTCAAAATCAAAATATCTAGGAGTGACTATTTCTCTATCCCTAAGGTCATGGTGTTCCTTCTTCTTCCGAATAGATTAGGAAGGGAGAGCAGTAAGTCGTCACTAAATCGCACTTACCTTCACCGGAAACTTACGAGTAGAGTTCATCAACCCGTTTCCTAACCATCATCTTCCTTGGTGCCATTGTAAGAGGAAAATTAAGAATCTAGAGGAAAATTGAAGAGTTTTAGGGAGTGGGAGGAGACAAATTCGTGGGTTAGAGAGAGAGGGAGTGAAATTTTAAGAATGGGTGAAAGAAGAAAAGGGGAGGGAACTTCGATCGTGGGAATCAATAATTGGTGATTCTCAAGATCCCAAACCTTCTTCCACACTTGATATTAGTTCTCTATGATCCCAAAACCTACAAACACATCAAATTAATATTATCATCAAGAATTTCGAAAAGAAAACAAGTTAAAATTCAAACAAAAGTCTAATTGAACATCAATCAAACTCAATTCAAACACAATCATCATTAAATAAATCAAGCAAACTATCACAAACAAAATCAATTAAAAGATAATAGAATTCTATGGGTCACCTCCCATGTAGTGCTTCTTCTAATGTCAGCAGCTTGACGTTCTTCCTTGGAGACTTAGCCAGGATAAATTATAAACGACTTGCTTCCACCTTTTTCATTCAACATTGGCTTTGTAGCTTATAAGTAAGCTACAAATTGCAAAATAATCAAAAGGACAATATGGATAACATTATGAAAACTGATTAAGCTCAATAATGTCTTTTTTCCAAGTGAACT